>JAUTXW010004434.1:5000-605000 GCA_030620095.1 Kuschelorhynchus macadamiae | reverse complement strand
GGGTCTGGCTTCTGCTTTTGTGTAACATGCAAAATGGTTAGGTTTACAGGCGGCCATTTTGGTGGCAACATAACTATCTCCAAGACATTAGACTTAATTTTAGAATTCTTTTAAAGGTTATTTTTAGTTACGCACTGATATACTTATATACTGTTGAATTTGTGTCTTCCATGTAAGTCTTCAAAACAATCGATTCTCAATATCATAAAAGCAATCATCTAATACCTAAATGATAAAATATTTAATAGTGCGGGAGCCCACGACCATATACTGATATACTGGTGGAGGCAGGAAGTTGCAAGAAATAAAATGTATGTGGACTCATCGCTGTTTATCTGATATTCTAGATTTAAAATATATGGGTTAAATATAGTTAAATTAACAAAATCAGTCGAGAAGTCTAGCAGCATAAATAGATCTTGTTTTTAGCCCAAAAATTATGCAAAAAAGGGTTATCCTTGCGGGTTTGATATTTAACATACACGTAAGGCCGCAGGAATCAATTAACATAAAAATGACATTGCTCAGAATGCAGAATGCTCGTTAAACTCGTTCTGTCGGACCTACATTGTCTTTATTATTTCGGTTTTATAACGTTTCGAATGGTAACTATCTTCAATCGTTTTTAGGTGGAAACTAAATGCTAACTCTAAAGCTATGGGCTTAATACACTAGTCGTGTGCGGAGATGTATGAAGTCTCCGCCCCCTGGTTACCTGAACCTTGAAGTTTTAAGAGGTCAGTTTGATATAGAAGCGGCTTGCATAAGTTTGGAATACCGACGCTGGGCGCATTGAATATGCCTCGATTCCTTTCTATAAAAGCTGCTTTCATAACCTTTCGTTTTCGCCAGTGTTTGCCTCGGGCTACTACATCCGGTGTTGGTCTGACCAGACGTGTTCCACAATGACAATGTTTTGAATAAAAAAACAAAGACACCAACTAACCTATCCCAACACGAAGAAACTACAGTTAAGCGTCTCCAAAAAGAGAATTTTATAAAGATTCTTCCTGGAGACAAAGAGAATGCTACAGTAATTATGGACACCGAAACACATGACCAGAAGATCGACGAGGTCTTGACGAAAGGAAACTGCAAGTTACTACCGAAATATCCCACAAGCGCAATCGAGAGCAAGGTATAGAGGACATTGAAGAGATATACTGCTTACATCCCGGATAGGATACCCAGCAAGTTAACGCCACATTACAGCAAGCCATCCCCCAAGCCGAAGGGACTCACCAACAAGTGCTTTAGCCAAATTTTTTTTAGAGGTCATTCAACCCTTACAAGGTAAGATGAATTAATTTGTTCAAAATTCGAACCATTTTGTTAATATTCTTAAGGACATGACATTAGAAGAGCAAGAAGACAGATTTTTTATTTTTGATGTAGAAAGGACACAAATGTTCCGATATGTGAATCATTAGACATACTTAAAGAAAAGATGAGGAAAAACGAAACACTCTTTGAACGAACGACGTCGCCTCTGGATGGTGTGATGGAACTATTGAAATTTTGTCTCTGTAACTTTTACTTTAAGGTCAAACATAGGTTTTATTCTCTGGTGGTAGTATATGGAGTGGTTTGAAAAGCACGCAATAAATACAGCTCAAATGAAGCCTAAGCTTTGTCTTACATAAGTGAATGATACTTTTATTATTGCGACTTCAAATGATCATTTGACAGAATTTTTCAATCGCTTAAATAGCATAAGAACATATATGTTTACAATGGAGAAAGAGAAAAACTTTTCTTTGCCTTTTTTGACGTTCTCGTTAAGCGATATGCACAGGGCATTATAAGAATACTAAGAAACTGAAAAAGATCTGTTGCGGGGTTACCTTGAAAATGAATAAGTAATACAATATCAAAATTACAAAATGATCATCATACTACGACACATTCCGAACTACAAGAAACAATACCATTTCTCACAATACCCTGTATTAAGTAAAGATCTAAAAAGATTCGGAGAATAGCCAGCGATTTCAACATCAAAACCTTTTTTAAATCGAGAAATACGTTAAGAAGCCTTGTGACTAAAAACAGCCAAAAGGATGTCGGCAAGAAAAAATACTGCATTTGTTAAATCCAGTGTGAATGTGGTGACTACTTGGACACTGAAGAGACAAAATGCCCTCGTAGTATAGATTCATAGAGCATTTTAAACATACTCAAAAGCACGTCTGGTCAAACCAACACTGCATGCAGTGGTCGGAGGCTAAAATTTTGCAGAGGGAGCAGCACTGGCGAAAAAAAAATTTTTATAGAAGCAGCTTTCATAGAAAGGAATCGATGCATATTCCGCCTAGCGTCGATATTCGAAACATATGGAAGCCGCTTCTAGATCAAACTGATCTAAAACTTCAGGGTTCAGGTAACCAGGGAGACTTCACGCATCACCGCACACGAGTAGTATATAAGCCCGTAGCTTTAGAGTTAGCATTTAGCTAACATTTAAATAATTTTATCAGAGGTGGAACGATGATACACCTTTTATTGGTGGGCTCTAGAACTATAATATCCTCAACTGAGTATGCGATTAGTTCCTTGTAAAATAATAAAAGAAATAAAAAGTTAGGAAATTCTTTACTATGTTTCATTTACTGAGTTTTTTAATTTCAAAATATGTTTCCGCTTTTAAAGCATTTTTCGAGAGTTACAAATGTAAACTAAGTTAAACAAGTCCTTTGCCAGTATTTTCAAATTCTTATTTATTACCCCAATCTAGACCATTCTGTTAAATTAACAAAATATTGTTTACAAATCATTTTTATGACACTGTCTACAAAGGTCATATTTGGGAATTTTAGATGATTCTTTGTTGTTAAAGGATACTTTATTATTGAAATTAAACAAAATTAATAAATAATTTCTTTAACAAAAAACGACTGGGTATCTAAGCTTTCCAAATATGCAAGTTGAATGCCGTGTAATAAAAATGAACTTCAAACAATTTTTCGTTGGCCGAGCCGGGGTAATAAAACTGTATAAAATATTAAAAAATGGCATAGGATCTTTTTAGTTTAGTCCACATTTGCAATCGTCAGAAAAGCCGACACATATGTTCAGATTACAACATTCCATAAATTGAAAAACATAAAAAGTAAACAAAGCTTTTCTTTACTTTTAATTTAACTCAGTGGTTATTTGTGCCTGACTTTTACAATAAAATTGGTATAAATAGGACTATAGAATGAAGTAAATGTTTATAAAAAAAATAAAACCGTTTTCAAAAAAATGCACATCTCGAAATATTTACTGGGTGATGTCGGCGCCAAAATAATAAAGGCTGTAAGACAATATACTTGTAGTATTAGAGATCAAAATACTCAGTACATAAGTATATTACTGTGGTTAAACAATTAAGAATTAGTTTGGCGCCGACTGCACAGAGTAAATATTTCAAAATGAAAAAAATATTATTTTCTACTTTAATGCATTTTTTTTTCAAGTTAGTATTATTTTTTTATACAAATTTTTATTCTGAAACGTATTTTGAAACACTCCTAAGCATTTTCTAAAATGTACGACCAGTAGAACACAAACCTACGTATATTTTTAGTAACTTACACGCCGTGGAATATAAAAATATGTATATTTGTACGAACGTGCATTTTTTTTCTATGACTTACAAATCTGGTTTATTAAGGGTACTAGCTTTTTCAGTTAATATAGCCCCTCTTGTCGATTTTTGTGCAGCCTAGAAATTTCCATTGTGCTTTTCTTCAATTTATGATTGAAATAAGTCTTATTTGTTTTTTCTAAATTAATGTTTATTTAGTCTAACAAACCAAACTAACACAGATTGCTGATTTGTTGGACATAATACTGGCCGCAGGTAGGAGATAGTTCTACAACACAAGTCTACTAAAACAGTTCAATAAGAGTCTTGAATTTCGATATTATGTACATGGTGTCTCCTTTTCGTTGTATTTGTGGGGTATCTCCCATATTATAAAAGATAGAAAGCTGCGGTTTTGACGACACTGTGCTACATTTTTGTGAAGATGCCGTAAAGAAAATTCTCATAGCCATCTTCGTGTTTGAATTACAATGTGAAAATTTTACATTTTCAGGCGCCTCTCATACCTCGGGTAATGGATATCCTGTATTTTATCGGAAAGGTGAAAACTGGTTTTTATAGTTTTTTTTTCGCGTAGATTCTAGTGGCGCACTCAGTCTAGGGGCAATTAATTTTAAGATATAAACACACTTTTTATTGGATACTCTGTATATATGTTTTAGTCTGATTTGGCTCACTTTAGGCATTCCAAAAATATAAAATACTTACTAGTCAGTAAGCGAAAATTTGAAATTTCAACAAATATGAGAGATTTTTGATTACTATAGGAGCCATGGAAGATAATTTAAAATTAATACATAAAAATAATGTATCGAATAAATATATTTAAATAACATAAAATTACTGAAGTTAATCGAATAGATTTCTGTCTCGAACAACGAATGGTTCACTATATTTAATCTAAAATAATAAATTTACCTATACTTACCTAGGGTCCTAATTATGACATGCCTGGCTTATTTTTCTAATTCTCTTTAACGCGTTAAAAATAATAAAGGATAGGAACTATAAGTTTCTAAAGGATGCTGGGATGGCATTATACAAATCGTCCATTGATTTATATTGAGTTACGTAAACTTTATTTTCCATATACTCCTAAAGAAAAAATCGAGAACTGTGAAATCTGGTGCCTTGAAGACCATCTTATAGGTCTATTCGTTGTAATTAATAGATCTACGAAATTATCTTCTAAATAGGGCCATATAAGTTGTACATTGCGTGCGGGGGTCCCATACCGTTGGTAGTAAATATTGTTGATATTAGCTAAAGAACCTCGTCCGTTAACTCAGGAATGATATTTTCTAATGTTTCAAGAAGTCTATTAACTCTTAGCGTTCCTTCATACATAATAAATTTTACTTTTGTAGCCAAAATGAAACATGTTATACTAAATCTGAAATGCCCCTGCAGTTCGCGAGGAAATATTAGGTGGTGATTATCATTAGACAGTATCTGGAGTTTTGTCGATTCAAAATATCACTGCTACTAAAAAATGCCTGATCATGACAAATACTCTTCTTGTCAAATTTTAATCCGCATTGCAAATTTGTAAGAACCGGTTGCAGAAATGCGTCCACCAAAATTGTAACGGGAGTAAAAGGATACTAAAAAAAGAATTAATGATATTTTTGTTTCGTATATTCAACATCTCCGATGATCTAATAGTATAAAATCACTCAAATTTGTTAAAATTGTACGCTTCGAAAAATAACTATAAAGTATTTTATACCTTGATCCACAACTGCCCTCGTACAGAATTTCATTACTTAGAATACACAGTCCATACATGCATAAACTGTAATTTATTTCAATTTCTATTTATTCTTTATAACATTATTTACGTAGTTTATAAAAAAGAATTATGCCCTTTAATATTTTCATCCATAAAAAAAGCTTTTATTTTATTTTTTGTCATAGGATTCCCACTAAAAACACAGGCCGACTAGATTTTTCTAACACAGGCCAGCTCACTATTTTTACAATGGAAATACCCTCCCAATAATAAAAAAATATTCGGAAAGGCCTAATACGTACCATTTTTAATAGCCTAATTAGAACCTTATAGAAGAATAGAATTATATTGGCAGGTAAACAATTTTATTGTGGGGCGGCTAAAATGGATCCATTTTACAACGGCAAAATTACCTAGACTGGGTTGTTTACAACATTAGACATAAAATAAACATTAAACATCACTCTTCTGTTGAGTTTCGAATTGAGTGGTTCTCTGTGTATCGATAAGCAAGTGTATGTGGAGACGAGAATGTCAAGTCAAACTCGCCGAAGTTGCAAAATTTCTCCTGACAAATTTTGTTATATTTGTGGAGAATTTCTGGTGAAATCACAAGCCATGCCATTTTCCGAAAATGTAAAAAAAGCCTAATTTAAGTATTTTCGTGTGTTAATTGGGGATCAAGATAAGCGGTGGGCTCCTCATGTGTGCTGTGTTAGTTGTAGTGTATCATTGGTGCAGTGGATGAAGGGAAAGAGAAAAAGTATACCTTTTGCAGTTCCAATGGTATGGCGAGAACCCACCAATCATTCTGACGATTGTTATTTTTGCCTGACAAAGACTGAAGGTTATTCCAAAAAAAGAAAGCACAATATAGAATATCCAAATTAATACGACCTGTTCCTCATAATGCAAATTTGCCAGTGCCGATTGCGCCTTTAAATTGGCAAGCTATTGATTTGGGAGATAATGGAGATTACGCATCATCAAGCAGCTCAGAAGAACAGCGCACCGATCCTACTTTTACCACAGGTCCCAGTTCCGGCGAGCCACATTTGATTGTTCAAAGTGAATTAAATGATTTAGTACGTGATTTATGGTTATTCAAGCAACAGTCACAACTTCTGGGTTCCCGTCTTAAAGAATGGAACCTATTGGCCGAAGAAACAAAAATTACGAATTTCAGAAAAAGAAATGCCATATTTTCTGAATTCTACAGTATGGAAAATTCGTCGTGCGCGGGTACTGATATAGACAGTTTAATGCAGGAACTTGATATTGAACATTCTCCCCGTGAGTGGCGCTTATTTATAGACTCATCTAAATATAGCTTAAAAGCTGTTTTATTGCATAATGGAAATTTAAAACCCTCTATACCAGTTGCCCATTCAGTTGCAATGAAAGAAAATTATGAAAATATGCTTTTTTGGATAAAATAAACTACAATAGGTATAAATGGCAGATATGTGGGGACTGAAAAGTTATAGCGATTTTAGTGAGACTTCGGGGGGGATTTACAAAATATTGTTGCTTTCTTTGTTTATGGGACAGTCGTGCAATAAATCAGCATTATACAACAAAAATTTGGACAGAAAGAAGCGAATTTCAACCGGGATATCAAAATGTTAAATTTATACCTCTTGTTGATCCCAAAAATGTCCTTTTGCCTCCTCTTCACATTAAACTTGGGCTGATGAAAAACTTTGTGAAGGCTTTGAATAAAGATGGTGATGGATTTAAATACCTAAGACAAGTCTTTCCCCAGTTAAGTGATGCCAAATTAAAAGAAGGCATTTTTATTGGGCCACAAATCAGAAAATTGCTGGACGATGTCAATTTTACGGGAAAGCTTACCAGGCAGGAACTCAGAACATGGAATTCATTTGTTAGTGTAGTAGGAGGATTTTTAGGCAACAATATGGATGAAAATTATGAACAATTAGTTAATGAACTGTTAGATGCCTATAATGCCTATATGCTTGGTGCCAGAATGTCATTAAAAATCCACTTCCTCCATTCCCATCTGTCATTTTTTCCTAAAAATTTGGGAGCTAATAATGACGAGCAGGGTGAAAGGTTTCAACAAGATATAAGAACAATGGAAATTCGGTACCAAGGACGATGGGATCCAGCCATGATGGGTAGCTACTGTTGGTTTTTGAAGAGAGAAGATAGGACACCTCATAAACGGAAAAATAAAGTTTAATTAGTGTTTTAAGTTAATATTTTTCTCATTTGCTTTTCTCTTAGATGTATGGTATGTTTAATAGGCAAAAACTGTAAACATAGTCAATAAACAGGGTTAAGAATTTTCTGAAATCATTTTTTCTGTAGATATTAAGTATCGTAACATTCGATATGGTTCTACAACTCTAACAAGAAAACCCTACATGCTACAACTTTCTATTTGTCATTTTCGTATTTGGATAGGTCCTTTCTGTTAGATTATGCTATTCTGATTTGTGTTAAACAAAACAATTTTTTTTGTCGGCCAGTGAAATTTACTTTACTATTGATTATTGTGAAAATGTCAAGTCTATTGGATAAGCAGTTCTTTGGTACTGAAGTTTTGAACATTTTATTACGTGACCATTTTGTTTAGCCATAATGGACTGACAGAAAAATTTTTGAATTTGATAAGCAGTTTCTTAATAATAATTTCTTTACATTTTGACGTGACGGCGCGATTTTGTTTCCCCACATTGGATTTTTACCAAAATGTTATCATTCTATCCCCCTATGACCCTTGATTTTTGACCAAAATTTGAGGTCAATTGGATAAGTAGTTTTAGAGCTACGCCAGACAGACCGACAGACTGACGGAAGTGGAAGAATATATTTTTAGGGGTCGAGAGACCCGAAAACGCAAAAATCTGCAAAAAACTCGGACGAGTTCTCAAAAGACAGAGGGTAGTAAAAACCGGGGTACTTCACTAGAGTATATGTGAAAAAATTTATAAAAATCAGATTTGATCTTTCCGATAAGTTACAGGAAATAAAAGGGGCGCCTGAAAACGCCACATTTTTAATTTTATCTTGTAACTCAGAAACGAGATGACTCTAAAAATTGTGTTTGCGCATCATAAGTAGTAACAAGTAGAACTGTATTGCTAAAAGCGCATGTCTAGCTTTACTAATATGTGAAACATACAGCGAAAATTGGACACCCTGTACTTTATTTTTGAGGCTTCTTCCAAGAAAGGTTTCATCGCCGTCTTCGATTTGAGGTTTGTGAAAGTGTTATATTTCCGAAGAATTTAACGAAATATCTGAAAACATAACTTATCTTACAAACCCTAGTAATAAAAAAAGTATATCAATTAATCCCCGAAGGCTCACAGTTTCAAGAACTCACCTACGAATACATATTGCCTTAATATATGTTAATAAGCATACTTGCCTTCTATATTTTTTAAGAACAATACTAGGTAATCTGTGTCTAACTACACATAAAAAAGCAAAACCAAAAATAACCTTTAAAATATTCTAAACTCCGTCACCATAAAAATTAAAAATTCACAATGCACTGAAAAATAGTCAAAGAGGTTTGTAGAATAAAATAAAAAATGCAAATAACAAGCCGGGCAAATATGCAAGCTGTTAAAGCAGCCATTTTGAAAGCGTGGTGTGGGTATTCCAGTATCTTCATGCAGTTGGTAAAATACCGAGTTATTCGTATCAGAAAAAATATAATTTGAAAGTTTCCCGATTACTTATCCATTCCGATATGACCTCACAATACCGGAATGTATTTCAACGAAACATAATTAAAAGCATTAATTTATAATAGTTGTTTATTTCTGCCTTTACAAAAAACAATAAAATAATTTTTTAATTAAAATTATATGACCCTTTCAAAATATATTTCGGATAAGGCTAACAAAGTATTTCACTTTACTATTTAAGAAGATAGGAAATATAATAGATCCACAACCACTAAAAAGATACGATAAAGGCAGCTTACCAGGACAATTTGCTTCGTCTGCTAAATTACTGCATTCAGTTGCTCCTGAACATCTGAGGTATCCTGGTATGCATTGTCCGTCTCCACAGCTAAACTCTGATGGTAGACATGATTGAGAAACTAAAACAGAAGAAAAACATATCAATAATACAGATAGCATTACAATTTCACGTTTGTGATTCCATATTGTATACTTAAATTCCACGTACTTTATAGTTTTTCTGAAATCAATATCCACTTTATTTTATATAATAAAATATCCTGTATATTATGTTGCCATTAAATGAGTTTCTTCTTGTTAATTATAAATATACTAGGTTTCATACCCTTTATTTTTAAAGACAAGGGAGAAATTTGAGAAAAACCCTACTCTGCCTATTGCAGAAGCATTTTTGACAAATTTTTAGGGTGTGTTTAAAAAGAATGGCATCAAAACCTAAAATAACTAAAATCAGCTAGAAAATACCAATTTGATAGACATATAATATGCAGGATGTTAGACAGCGTCTGCGTGGATTTGGGTAACATATACAAACTTTTATATTTAATTTTAGGTGAGTTATTTTTTATAAAAAGTTTGACTTTTCTGAAAATCAGATTGATTAAGAAAATAACTATGTACAGGGTACGAAATAAATACAAAAACAGAAGTTTTCAAAAAAAAATTCAAATTCAAACTCTTGAGACAGGTAAATTAAAGAGCCAGCAAATAGAAGTCAAAAAGCTTTTTAAAGTGTAATAATAATGGATTATGAAAAAATTAATTGCGTATGTGTAAAAAATGTCATATTAAAATTTCGACTTATTTGCCATCAAATTACCTTAAAACCTACTTGCCCTTGCGTATTTTGCGCAACTTGTCTATTATATAGTAATTTTTTGGAGCCAAATTTATTTTTTTACTAAACAAAACTTTTTATATATAATAACTTTTATTGGTAAAATCGGTAATAAAGGAAAATAGGTAAATTCGCCTTTAACCGCAACTTCACTCTTAAAATATATAGTCTATATATGCATGTAAGTATAATTATTTAGTAATATCTTTATACATATTCTATAAATTTTTTATAAATTTATTTATTATAACTGTCATTAATAACATTATTATTAGTTATTTTTCATAACATTATATGTACTCAGTATATAAAATATTAATTATGCCCTTTATTAGTTTTTTTCCACAAAAGGAAGGTTCTTTTCCAAGAACCGGAATTTTACCGATTATTTAAAGCTGCAAACTACACTAAAAAAAAATTAATACGATTAATTTTGGCAAAAGTTTCTTTTTCTCAACTACTGATGAGCTGTTGGCTTAAAGTTCTTAACTGTCAATTCTATGTGTAAAATTATGGATTGAGAGTCAGTCATAACTTAACTCTAAGCCGGTTTTCATGTTTTATCAGTTAATTGTCATTGTTGATAATTTAAAAAAAAAGACAGTTTAAATTTTAAATTTAATACATAATTTTCCTTATTTCAATCTACTTCATGAACTTACAAATATTTCGTATTAGGTAAACAACCGCATTAGCTGGGGCATAGTGAGTAACGGTAAATACAAAAGTGCTTACTAAAAGTACGTACACAAAAGCTCAATCATAGTAATAGCTATAGCTGGTAAAATCATATCTAAATTGAAATCTTTTTCGTGTTGATAAATGATATATAGCTTATGACATCATTCATGCCAGAAACCAGTTTTATTAAAGTATCCTGATTTGATTGTTATATAAAGTCGAAATAAATCGGCATGTGTCAGTTAAATATTTTGATTTGCTTGATAGTTTTAGGGCAAGAACAAAAATACGTATTGGCAAAAGTTTTTATAAACATTGCAAATACTGTTAAATTAACTGGTTAAGTTAAAGATTTTAACAATAAAAAATGACAAATTATAAACGAAGGACCCCGCACATGTTTTGTGGAAAATGGCTTTCAATCAATTTTTCTGAAAATGTGATTTGTTGTAGCTTTCGATCCCTTAATCAAAAGCTTTCATGGCCACAACTAAATCCTGCGGTTAGTTTTTGATATACAGGGTGACGAAGTTGAAATTTTGCATTTTCCATATTTTACGCAAAATTTTACCTTATGATTATTTTTTTTATTGATATGCATTCAAATAGGTCAGCCGCTTAGAATAATTTTGGTTAAAAGTTAATAAAGTAAAATTAAACGTATATATGGTGAAATGATATTCCAGAATCCAATCATTTTTCTTTCCTATTCGTCTGTACCTCCAACCATTTTTCTTTTATATTCGACTGTACCTAAAATATTAAAATTCCAGTTTTTACTAAACGCTTTATTACACTAAAACAAACAGTCATATTTTAATATGTGATATGTTTATCAAAATTAAAGACTTACAGTGGCCATGAAATTAAATATACCAAGTTTTATAACTTATTGCATTATATGAAAATCTAAATCTAATCTGTTTACAGCTAGGATATTTAAATATCTAGTGAAATTGACACAATTTAATTATTATCGAATGGATATTGTCAATAGATACAGTTTTAATAATATAATTGAAAATAAAATGAAATGTATTGTATTGGTAAAAAATTACCCTCCGAGATTTTTTCAGATCTTTACGTTTCAGAGTCCCTAGATGCCGAAAAACATGATTTCTCAATTCCGTCGTCGGTCTGATTGTCGGTCTGTCTGTTCGCAGCATATGTAACAAAACTACTTATCCGATTGATTTCAAATGTTTGTCAAAAATTAAGGGTCATATGGCTATGACCTGGTAACATTTTCGTAAAAATACAATATGGCAAAACAAAATGGCGATAGAGGGAAATGTTAACAAAATTATTACTACTTATCCAATTTATCTTAAATAGTGTGCTATAAATAATTGTGGTATATAAATGAACTAGTAAAACTGTGGTACTAATTTAAGATAGCGAAACAAAATCGCGGCTAAATAAAATTTTTGGAATCGTGAAAAAATCGCCCTCTCAGGTTTTGCATATCTTCACGTTTTACAGTCTCTAGATGTAAAAAAATTTGTTTTTTCAATTCCGTCAGTCCGTCTGTCAGTTTTTCAGTTCACGTCATAGCTTAAAAATTACTTAAGCGATTGAATTCAAATTTTGGGTAAAAAATAAGGGTCATATGGGTATAATCTGGAAATATTTTGATAAAAATCCAATTTGCCGGAACAAGATGGCCGCCTAGTAAAAAGTTAAAAAAATTCTTACTGAAAAAACTAATTCTCCAATTTAACTCAAATTTTGCACAAAAAGTCAAGTGTTAATTGGAATGAATTGGTACCATTTTGGTATAAATATAAGATAGCAAAACAAAATGGCGGCCTCAGAAAATATTTAAAAAATCAGCCTGAAAACATTATTAGATTAATTTCAAATTTTGTGCAAGCATTAAGTTTGATATAGAGATATACCGGCAAAGTTGTGATACGAATTCGAGATAGGGAACAGAACGGCGCCCAAATAAAATGTTTAGAAAATCAACGTAAAAAAATCATATTCAATTGATTTAGATTTTACAGATGTGATAAAGGGATAAACTGGTAGGAATTCAACGTGACGTAACAAAATAGCGGTGTGTGTTGATACTACTTATTGAATTTATTTTAAAATATGCCCAAAAGACAAGTGTGGCATAGGTAGAAACTGGTAAAATATTGGTAGGAAACCAATATGATCTAACAAAATGGTGACGAACAATAATGTTTTAAAAGACAGTATATATGCGTACTAATTGGGTCATACTTCACTATTCCTAATAAAAGGAAAGATTCATAACGAGGGTTCAGGGTAGAGGAAATCTAATTTTTTTCATAAAAAATTAACAAAAACTGATACAATTCTATTAATATAATACTAATACATAAATAGTTCCCTTTTTTTAAATAATATAGATTATATAATACATTTATTACGTCATTTACAATAAAGAAACTGTAAAATAAGTCTGGATTTGGCTTTACATCTAACACCTATTATTAATATTCTTATGTTTAGTTAATACGAAGCATGTAGCCACGGGGGAGGAGGAGGTCCTGGGGGTCTGGATCCCCCACGAAACTTTAAAAATATGTTGGTATAGGCATGCTTTTTACTAATTTTCATTGCTTTGACCCTTTAGATTCCCTCCGAACTAAATTTCTGGCTACGTACCTGGTTAATACATATATAGTGTGTCACTTAAATGGGTCTCCTTTTATTTGAACAAGTCAAATTAAAAAAAGAGCGCCAATAGTTACAAAAATTTTTTTAAGCCATCGAATTGTAGGAGAGTGTTAAAACATATGAAACAAAAATGAAGAGTAGAATCTAAACAGTTGCAAAAAGTGAGACAGTTTTTTTCATTATGGATGCTTACGCTCAGAGGGGGGGCGAATTACAGTTTTTAATAATTCAATAATTGATGCAGTGGTGTTATTATGTAAAATATTTCCACTGATTACGCTTAGGGAGGGGGCTAAACCTCTTTTGCACCCCTTTAAATCCGCCTGTGCCTACTGGATATCGACCTACCTCGCGCACATACCTATGTTACTTATCGTAAGCCGTTTACTCACTTAGTGTCCCATTTAAAAATGTATAGAATTTATTCTATATTTCTACTTTAAAGTCAGCTTTTTAATAGTTTTAAAAGATTATATAAGCAAAATCCTACAACTTTTGAATTTAAAGTTTAGTTGCATCTTGTATTAGTTAAAGATACGTGACAACATATAAATGAAAACCCTGTACGTATAAAATCTTATTATTATTAATACCAACCTAATAACATCTACTCCTTTTTCCTACTATATTTTTTATACTAACAACTGTTAAAATAACAATAACAAATAAAAATTCCAGATAAAAATTTCATTAAAAAGCAATCCTCGGTTTCCTCGAAAAAAAAAATTAAACTTATGTACGGCAGAATTAAAAGAAAACAATCACTTGAAATTGTAATAAGTGCAAGCTTTATTGAACTGTCATAGCCATCTGTGACAAAAATTATGCATTCTTTTAATTTTGGAAACTAACCAATTTTATTCCGCAATAGGTATTGCTGTAGATTAATTTTAACACCACAAGCCACTAGTTAGTTACGAATATAAATTAGCAAATTATTACTAAAAATGTATTTAATGTTGGTTTTAAATTACCTGAATTAAAAAAAATATGATTGTTGTTCTCATTGTCGGAGTGGGCCAGTCTTAAATTAAATTAAAAAACACATAAATAATTTAATTTATAAAATTACTCTCTCCGTCGCCTTTCTATTACTACGCCAAAATCGAAAAAAAATAAGGAAAGAAACAATGTCTAAGTCGGCAAACGTTAGAGGACCACGCACAAACCATATGGGAAACCAGCTTTAGTGAAATTTGCCTAAAGCGGCCCTGTTCAGTATTACTGTCATTATTCGATATTGTCAGTTTTCATCAATATTTCAAAACAGGCCCCACACGATCAATATTGGTATCACTATATCTCAGTAGTTTAGTTGAATACAAATTGATTATTGGTGTTGAGTGTTGCTTTCCCAAAATGGACAATTAAGAAAAAGCCTGTGTTGACATCATTTTGCCAAGTTTATTATCAAATAAGAAAAACAGAAAACGTTGTTTCAAATATTGGATTTCACAGCGGCAAAAATACACCCATTTAAAATCATTAAATTATATAAAAAGGAGACCCAGAGGATGGCCGAAACTATATTAGCAGTGATTTGTATAACGAGCTTCTAGACATGCTACGTCCTCATATTACAAAAGAAGACATCATAATATCAATAAGCCAATCAACACCATTCAACGGAAGACATACAACAAAGTTTTTTGGCAACTGGCCGATCATTCAAGGATTTGAAATTTTCCTCTTTCACTTCTCGTACCACAATAAGTTGCATTATCATGGAGGCGTTCTGAAGAACTACATTAAAGTAAGTGCATATATTTTTACCTATATACTTGCTGGAGGCCTATACCAGTCTCAATATCAATCCAGTATTTACTTTACCCAATGACTCACGAAGGGGCAAATAAATATAAAATATAACGATACATTTTTACAATACATACAATGTAAAAGCTATTTATTGAATTTATTTTAAATTCTGCCCAAAAATCAAGTGTGGCATAGATAGAAATTGGTAAAATATTGGTAGGAATCCAATATGATGGAAAAAAATGGCGCCCAATAAAAATGTTAGAAAAGACAGTATACGTATAATCCTAAATAACAACTAACTGGGTCATACTTCACTAATCCTAATAAAAAGAAATATTTAAAACGAGGGAAGTTCCGCTTCACCGATTTTTTTCAACTCTTTTCTGAAATGGCTTCTTAATGCATTTACCTTTTTTTTTACATCTTCGACGGTAGTATTGGGCTTCAAGTTTTATAAAATAAGCAATTTTTCATATCCTGGCATCTCACGCTACCCATCAATAAATTGTTTGAAAATACAAGCTCTGTTGTTCCCGGTGATGAAGATCCAACAGGGATTCGGCCGATGTGGTAGACTCCATCGCGAAATACATACTGGCAAATATTGACAGTCTTCAGTCCGTCAATATTTCTTCAATATATTGACTCCTCCCAAAATACTTTCAGAATGTTCAAATTATCATCAGTATACTGACAGTATCTCAATAATTGCTCTAAGACCACCAAAATTATTGACAGGATTGCAAGATACTGCCAGTAATACTGATCGTATTAAGGCCGCTTAGTATTATATGTCTTATGTCTTGACACCCAAAAACGTACGAGCCGTTTTGGTTCCAAGAGGCCCTTCATTACAGAAGCTTCGTAGTGCAAAACAAAAAGTTCTATTAGTTCTACACTCGTACACCAGTAATATTCGAATCGGATAAATTCATTTTAGCTCTTTTAAGATGGGTAATAGTAAATGAAAACACTAGTGTCATAAGATATGATCTTACAGCACGAGCCCTAGTTGTTCAGAAAACTCTATGGGCTATAGAGAGAAAGAATTGTAATCCCAAAAAAATTCGAAAAACATAAGTGGGTTTTTTAAAAGAAAATATTTTTTATTTCAGAAACTATTAATATTTTTAGAAAACTGCAAAACATGTCAAATATTTTCGGAATATAAACCTCAACTTGAAAAAATTATTGACTTTCACACATATACGTGGAAGTAATATGTTTGCCAAAACACATTTTTTATTTTGTAAAATCCTTGACAATAAATAACCATGCATGCCTGACATATTTAAAAGCATAGAATTTTACCATGCATAATTCCAACAAAACTACAAACAAACGTACTAAAAACATCGTATGGTCCGTGATATTTATTTCAATCTAATACCGATAATTAAGGCAATTTAAACAAATTTAATTTACTTTTCTAGTAGGTCGTTCAAATTGTGTGTTAATTTTTTAAATCTGAATTATCTGTGTCATAATCTATTATATTATTATTTTTACACGAAAAAAGAAGAGATTAAAAATAAAATTATATAATAATCTGGTATTGTTCGTAGTTGCTCACATAAAATGATAAAATGTTTTGAACATAATCATCAATAAGTCTAGAAACGTTGACTGATAAATCCATGATATTATATATCTCTGATTTCATCATTTAATGCTGTATTTAAATTTAACAAGTAATCTAATAGGTAATTTTTTCAGGCTGATTTTTTTAAATATTTTATTAGGCCGCCATTTTATTTTGCCATCTAAATGCATACTAAAACTTTACCAGACGATTTCTCCGTAACACTTGATTTTTCTGCAAAATTTGAGGTGAATTAGAAAATTAGTTTTTTCAGTAATAATTGTTTTAACGTTTCACTAGGCCGCCATCTTGTTCCGCCTTATTGGATTTTTGCCAACATATTACCAGGTTATCCCCATACGAACCCATAATGTTCTATTAAAATTTGAAGTCCAGCTGGTAGTAATAGTACCTTTTAAGCTATGCCGCGAACTGACAGATAGACAGACAATTTTCTCAGTATATACGGCCATCTTGGATTGGTACCAAAATTTTACCTGTTGATTCCGAGATAATACTTGATTTTTGTGCAAAATTTGAGATAAATTTGAAAAGCAGTTTTTCAGTAATAATTTTTTAACCTTTCACTAGGCCGTCATTTTATTTTGCCATATTGGATTTTTACCAAACTGTTATCACGTCATCCCCATATGACCCTTAATTTTTCGGGTAAGTGGTTTTTTAGCTATGCCGCGAACAGATAGATAGACCGACGGAATTGAGAAAACATGTTTTCGGCATCTAGGAACCCTGAAACGTAAAGATCTGAAAAAATCTCGGAGGGCGATTTTTTCACGATTACAATTCTTCCCTTTTACGAGGGAAGTAAACATAAGTTTTGACTCTATTATTTTTAGTGGAACATCCTGTATAACATAGTTCCATTAATTGGTCTTTTGTCTTGCTGATTATAAATAAGCCAGGTTTAATAAAGGTATGTTTAAAAACAACGGGGCACTATGTAAAGACATACTATTTATGTCTATTTCAATTAGAGCATAGGCCTTAGAGTAAGAATCTTATTCTAATGTACAGGCAGTAAAACTAGAAAAGAAAGCAATTTCATAATTCGTAGGACCTTGCCAAAACAATAAAATTTATAGTGTATATTTTATTTTAAAAATAAAAACAATGCTTCGAGCTTTACTTTAAATGTTATTTAAAAACTCCTAATACTTTTCAAATACTGAAAATAAAAGCTTTTCCCTGAGTTATTTCAATTTACTTCTAAAATACTTTAGTTTTTAATTTCGCTCTAGGGATTCGGTATAATAAATAACTTGACATTCCACCTTTCGGTGGATGGCCCCGTGTGGTACAACGAAACCTGTTAACGTCTGCTACACGGTAAAATTTCAATAGATAAGTTATGAAAATAATACACGAAGACTTAGTTTTCCTGTAAAATTCAAAGTAAACGGTGAATATTCTTTTGACTTTTATTAATCTATTAATGTCATGTTATACAAATCAGATTTAGAAATATATACGTTTGCCCTTGGCATACGATTGATTTCGAAAGATACGGTAATTAAAAAGATAAGGAGGATAATTAAATAGATTTATTTTTGTAGCCATTATCTCAAATGTACTGTTACTAATATAAAGAAATATAATTTATTATTATTTTATAATATTAAATTATTATATTTATTTTTAGTGATAGATAGTACTAGAAAAGTTATGTCTATTGATTTTCCCAGTTCTAATTAGAAATACATTGATAAAATGTATATATAACTTAATTAATTAATTAAAATTATAATTTATAATAAATCTTATTGTTGACCTCTTTTTATTTTACGCCACACTCTGTGTGTTTTGTACAGGTACACAAATGAATTTTTTAAGGGTAGGGGGGATACAAAATAAAAAATATATCACGATTGACCAAATATAAAAAGTTAATTAGCAGTTTCTTCTGCCATATTCAAATATTACCAGGCCATCCTCATATGACCCTTAATTTTTAACCAAAATTCTAAAAAAAAATTAAGTAGCTTTTTAGCTATGCCGCGAAGTGACAGACAGACAGACATACCAACGGAATATTTTTGGCATCTAGGGACGCTAAAACGTGAATATATGTAAAACCTGGGAGGGAGAATTTTTACTATTACAAATTTTTATATGGCCGCTATTTTGTTGTCACATCTTGAATTCGTACCACAATTTTACCAGTTCATCTCTGTACTTAATTTTCAAATATATAATTAAGCCGCCATCTTGGAATCGTACCAAAATTTTACCAGTTAATTCCTACATAATATGTACTTGATTTTTGTGCAAAATTTGAAGTAAATTGGATAAATTATTAGTAAATATTTTTTCTAACATTTCACTAGGCCACCATTTTGTTTCGACTTATTGGATTTTTAGAAAAATGTTACGTAATGTGACCCCTAATTTTTCACCAAAATTTGAAGGCGATCGGGTAATTAGTTTTTTTAGCTATAACGCGAACAGACATTTTTTTGGCAACCAAGGAACCTTGAATCATAAAGATCTGAAAAAATCTTGGATGGTGATTTTTTCACGATTTCAATACATCCCTTCTAAGAGGGAAGTAAAAATATTTCACATATATGTGTATGTATGCTATATGCTTTTATAAATTAAACTGGCAAACATCACATTATAGTAAGCGACATGGAACTTCAGACAAAAATGAAATATGGAGTTTGTCTTTAAAAACTGAGTTTTCGTTAAGGGTATTTCATGAAAAAAAACTCAGTCGTTCAGTTACCAAAAAGATAAAATGTTTAAAAGAGAAAACAATTTAACACAAAATAAAACTGACTTTCCTATATTCTACACGCGCAAATACCCCATGCATTTACTTTTTTTAGAAAAAAATGCGTTTTGAGATGTTCCAAGTCACTATGGCATCCGGATTTTAGCGGCTATCATTTCTACATCTTTTAGCAGTTAATTGAGATTTTCGAAATGGTCTGTATATATTTCATGTAAAATTTTTTTTAATGGAAATAATCTCAATTATTTTTAACATCTACTGCAAATGCGTAAAACGTCAATTTAAGTACAACGTGACAAATAATAGAACTGGTCAACTCAATCCAGGGTCGAGTTAACGAATTATGAGGCTTGGGGCTTAGAGTGTTTAAGAGCCTTTAAAAGTGCGAAGTTTTGTAAAAATAACTAATAAAAAAGGTCGTCTGAATTGTACTCTGTTAATGGGGCTCTAGACATTTAAATCTTTCGGTAATTGGGGGTCTCTAAGCCGTGCAACCACTGTTGACTAAAAAGAGGTCCTCAGATTTGTATTCCGCTCATGTGGACGTAGGGATTTAAGTTTTTCAGTCATTGGGGGCTTCGAAGCCGTACGAGGATTTGAAAGACGTATTTTGCAAATAACTGATAAAACTAAGAAAATACCACACTATTTCAGCATTTGTAAACAATATAATGATAAACCCTGTATAATATTTCTTATGTTAAGAACACTTTCAATATTTTAGTTTTTATTAAAAAAATCGTTGGTACTTACAGTATGGCAATTATCACTTAATTCAGAAAATCACAGAATTATTAATATTCTATTATATTACAAACCGTGATTGATGGTTTGTTCTGTAATTTTTCTTTACATAGGAGTCCTTATTATTTATAAAATGCATTTAATGATTTAAATACGATAATTTTAAGTGTATGTCTAAATCTACAAGAAGTTATTAGGTCGACCTTAAACTTTGACACCCTGCATGTAGGACACACACGATGCGTTTGGATATGCAAGTATTAATTTTTAACCAAAATGTTATGAACTTTATTACCAAAAAATCAACCAATTACACACGCAGATCCATTTTTCAAAAGAATCGTACAGGATCGTTAGAAAAATTTCTGAGGTACCTACACGATGTTGACGGTATAGTATTTTTTATTAATCAATCATTTATTCCCGAGAAACAACATCGTTTATAGTAGGGAACTAATTAACAATTAATATAAAAACATAAAAATGTATACACATCATTATAAATTACAAAAAAAAACATTAAAAACTATATCAAACGTGAAGATATTAATTCTGCAAAAAATGTTTCTTTAAGTGTTTTTTAAAAGTATCAATTTTGTTAATATTTTTTAATCGTTTTGGAAGATTATTGTGATAATTAACCCCAGTGCGTATTATACCTTGTTTGCCAAAATTACTTTTAGATTTTATGGTGCAGAAACAATCAGTTTGTTTTGTATTATGGTCATGCATGTTATTATTTCTAATAAAATTTAAATTAGTATTTCTAATACTTTAGCTGATGAATGAATATACACAATTTAGTTTTATACATCAAATAAATGTTTAAAAGATATAGGTAATCGTGAACTCCAGATATGGTAAACGGTAAATACATTTTATTGACTTATTTTGTAATTTTTCTAATGGTTTTATTGTTTTTTAACACGTAGCGCCCCACACTGATAGTAGATACTGTAATTTTGAATAAATACACGGAAAATATCTATATTTTAACAAATTATGAGAAATATAGTTACGAATTTTAAACAAAATTGCTATTATTTGAGAAATATGTATTCTTAAATATTCTATATGTGGCTTCCAAGCTAAATTTTGATCTATATATAAGCCTAAAAATTTAATACACTTTGAATAATTAATTTAATTATTAGAAAAACATATTGGCGGAATATCTGTGCTTTGGATAATATTCGATATATTTATAAAAGAGGATTTCTGAAAATTTAAAGTTAATTTTTGTGCTAATTAGTAATTAAATTTATGTCTTTATTAACAATAACGTTTATTTTTGCAAAATTATCTGAAGTATAGAGAAGGATGGTATCATCAGCAAATAATTCAATAAGGCCTTCTAAATTTAATAGAGATACAGAATTTATATATATTACAAATAAAATTAGCGCCAAAATAGATCCTTGAGGCACACCACATAAAATGTTTCGATAACTACTCTTATTTTTGCAAATAATTTTGCAACCAATTACGTATTATACCTCCTATACCGATATGAAACAAGTTTTTAAGCAATATTTTATGGTCTACAGTGTCAAAAGCTTTACATAAATCTAAGGACAATAGGCAACATTTTTCATGTCTATCTAAAGAAAGTTGAATTTGTGTTACTAAATCAGTTGCTCCTACCTCATGATTAGATGCCATAAAACTAGAGTTAAGTGCACATTTGTTAATTTTAATAATTTTTACTGGTATTTCGTCATATCTTCAGGCTTTAATTGGATCTAAAGAATCTATTATTTCAGCAATTGTTTCTTCATGTATATCTTCTATGTTTAAAAACATTGAATGTGAATTTTCGGTGTATTCAGAAGTTTTAACTATGGGAAAATAAATACCCTAAAGAAATATGTTTATAACATTGGTTATTTTAAACACATATTGCACAAAGTATCGTATAAATTTCTGCCTGTTCTGCACCCAATACATATATTTTGCTCTGGGTGCTAGCACTCCCAGAGACCCCATGGAATCGGCTCCTAGCAACACCAACGTCAAGGATGTCATACTTCCGGTCTAGAACATGCCCTGCAATGTCACTGGTACAATAGTCTGTATTGACCAAAAGGTAATCGCGTTTTCGCTCTTGGCTATTAATACCACGACCGGCATTTAATGTTGACTATTCGCTTTCGTCGAGAAAAAAATGTGGATATATTTTTATTCACGTTACAGTAATGTCATATCAAGTATATTATCATTTCTCTCTGGAACACTGCCCTGCAATGCCGCATGCACAATGATCAATTTTGGTCAAACGACAATCGCGATCTGATTATTGCTCGTAACGAAAGTCGGGGGTCAACAATGTAATTCAATGCTGGTGGTGGTATTAGCCAGAATTAGTTGTTTCTGTGATTCTTTTTGGTGTAGTTGTTTTACACGGGGCTCGCTAGTCATAGGGGTCTGATCAACTCTATAAAGAGCAAAACCTCAATCATCAATTGATCAAAATAGATTATTGTGCTTGCGGCATTGCCGGTCATGTTCCAGACTGGGACCTTGGTACCCATAATTTGAAATAAAAATATATCTTCATTATTGGTCCCAACGAAGGACCGCAGACAATAGTGTAATTTATTACAAGTAGTGGAATTAGCCAGCAGAGTAGTTGTTATCTAGACTTTATTAGACTATACGAGGCTCGGTAGTAATATTATTATTATACTAATGTAAAAAACTACAACAAATAATGTAAAATATCGAAATAATCTAATAAATCAAAGTTACAGAACAGTATGAAGAATTTATTTTTAGTGTAAAAATGGCAAGGGACGTCACAGCAAAAATTTCAGGGGGGAGTAAAAGGGGTCACAATCCTGGAAAAGTAGCATCCTGTAGATTTTTTTTAAATGTGTGATAGACACTTCGACATTACTCCCAGTATACTGCCAATTTGAATCAAATATCTCTACAAATGTGAGAGGTCGATGGAAAAACTGAAAAAACAAATTAAAATTAACACCCCGTATCTCAAAAAAGAAGGCCTTGCGGACACATGTTTATATGAACTGTTACTCCTAGAATTGATTAAAAAAGTAAAACCTGCATTTTGTAGCCATCAATTAAAAATCACCCTGTTTAACAGAATGAACTAGGCCAATCACCTTTACAAAAATATATAGCTCTGAGGTATTATTAAAAATATTTTTGTATTTATTTAACCCTAAAACATCAACTCTGCAATAATTATATAAATATAACAATAAGAAAACTAATTTTTAAGTAAAAGGGTTATTATACCAAGTCATTCATCGTACCTACAGCTCGATTACTGGAAGACGCCGGACGAGATCTGAGGTTTCATTATTTCATATTATCTTTGTCTAGGTTTTAGAATAATTGTTTATACTGATTTTTGCGGTCGCTCGGAAATCGTAAACATTAAGCAAATTTTCGCAAGGTTACTCTAATCATCGGTATAGCTTAACAGCATAATCTACCGTTTTTGAGATATAGATTATGACATGCCAAATGTTGACGTCATGTAAAAACTGTTTGCTTTTAGTTAACCAAGCATAAACTGATCGGGAGCAGACGATGTTGAATTAAGTTGTGTTAATTAAAATGCAAATAATGATTTATGATTGAACTTTTAACACTTTCTAATTTTTCTTTACTTCATTTATTTATTGTACTTATTATTAAAAATTCATTATGAACTCATCTAGGGCATGTTTTATTGGACATAGAGTGAATGTTTACAATAGAGGAAGTTCTTATTGTCCTTATCGTAAAAAGTCAATTGAAATATCAATAGGTATCTATTTTCAGTTATACAGATATTCTCACATTACTAGCAAAACGAAAACAGTTTAGAAATCTAGTCCATCCGATTTATCACTGATTAAGTTATAGGAAGTAACAAGTTGACGACAGAGGATAAACGAGGATAATCTTGCTTACTCTGAACCCGCGTCACGAGATTTGCATATTGGCACGATAAAAAAATATCCTATTTAATCCTACTAATTTTATTGAGCTAGGTTAGTTTTTACATTATGAGTTGATTTTGTGTTTATCTATTTAAAGTATTAAAAGTCGAAATATTCCCCAATATGCTACTAAAATATTAACAAAGTTAACAAAGAAGTTATTTGTAAACAACTAGACCACTACTTCTTGGGATATGGGGGCCACTTTTTATTTTATAATTTTCAGATGTAATTTCAAAACTATAGTTGCGCTAATGCATTTAAAAACATATTTTTTTTTAATATCCGCATTTAAGCTAATTTCGGTATTTCCGTGATGGGCCCAAAAATGTATTCAAAATTGCAAATCAAGTCTATACTTATTTATCTAAACAATTTACAATTTAGTTTTTCATGGAAACTTCTCACGGAACTAGTCGGTACAGAAAAGTCATTTGTAGGAGACTGAAAATTAAGAAAATTTTGAAAGTTCGTTATTTATTAAACCAAATGCCTCAGAAGACTCTCCGATCTTCAGTCAAAGGTATTTTTGGTGCTTTACAAGGTGTCGAAGAATATAAATTTTTAACTCTGCACCTATTGCAATAGTAATTCGAATTCCAGAAGTTACATCGTACTGACATTTTGAAGATTTAGTCGATATTTCGTGACGTATTTGGCGGTTTTGTGCATCGTTTAAGAAAAAATGTTATAGGATATATCAAGAAAGTCCACATTTAAAAGAAATACAATTTCGGTTTAAATGAATTTTACAATTCTAGGCTCCAATAAACCGGCATGAAGTACAAACTTAAAAGAACTAAGATATATTTTCAAGCCATAAAATAAAAAAATAAAAAGATACTTAAATTTCAAAAAAAAAATAGAAAATTTTAAGTAACAACTCAATATCGAGTGGGCTCACCTTATACCCGCAAAGCAAAAGTTCTGCTGCCCTTCTCGGCATACTGTCCATCATGTTCCTAATAAACTTTTGAGGAAAAGCTTCCCACACCTCCCTAACTGCAGTTACCAATTTTTGAAATACTTGCTTTCATTGACTTAAGTTTTAATTTAATTCTGCTCCACACGTGCACTATTGTATTCATATTCGGTGACCTAGCAGGCCAGTTCATTCGCTCGATGCCATTCTCTCTTTCAGTCCTGTGTGGAGGAACATTATCGTCACCAGAATAAAACCTTCGCCAAAGATCTGAGAAAAGGCAACAATTTCATTCACACACAAGTCACGATACCTAAAGCCATTCATACCTTGTCCAATTAAAATTACCATATCAGTTTTCCCATTTCTCATCACCTCACTCTATAGAGTCACACTTTCTCCTCGAAATTGCACTCTAGCTTCCATGTTCTCTCTACATTAACATTCGCTAATCCGATTCATATAGGGCGACATGCGTCAGTAAACATGCAACATCCTTATTCTGGTATTCCTCAGGTCAAATGTTTTTGAGTCCATATCCTTGAAGTAACTCGGTGATAGGGTGAAGAGACGGACCCGCGCTTTTTCGTCCAGCATTTAAACCACGCTCATACAAACGGTCCCTGATAGTAGTAGTAGTCGACGCTATCATTTCCGTTGTCTCCTGTAATCTCGCTTTTATTTGTGCCGTATTTAGAGTCTCCGTATGACAAATAGGTTTATCAAACGATCTTTCCTGCGGTCTTTCCAATTGCCTCGTGGAAGGTAGACCTCTGTGTCTCTCTCTAGACATACGTGATGTCACGTGTTTGGTTTAGCTGCTTTATTTTAAGGGGATGAGGGAGACTCAAATACTCAGTGTAAAGACTAACGACCCCGCTAGAAAGGGAACAGACGCTATGAACGTGTGAGGCCTAGTTTTTCCTGAATTATATGCTGTTCGTCTGCCCGGTTCTATATAGAATATTAGCGTGGTGGCCGTTATGTGGCGGGAGTAGGAGGGGGTAAGGAGGATATCTTGAAAGAAAAGATCATCTCGTGATACAAGTAGTTCTCGAGGAGCATTTAGTGGAAGCCAAGTTGTATTAGAAGAGTTTTAAAAAGAAGAAAAAATTCGATAACGTCTTCAAACTGGAATAAGGTGTGAATTATCTGGGAGGGTAGCCCCAGCTTTAACTGAGCCCCGGACAGAGAGCTTTCTGGCAAATGGACTAGTATCCGCGCCAACAATCTAATATCGAATCGAATCCAATCGATCTTTTCTACGGGTCGTTCATATTTTGCGATGGCATTGCCGAGCTTTTCTATATGGAGGAGGGGAGAGATGATTTTGACTTCGTTCTATCGTTCATCGAACTGTGGATCTTGATTCCCCATTAAGTCAACGATATCGTGTAAACTCATCCCTCGTTGGAGCAGTCTGTTTAAAATACTTTTTTTTAATACGGCCCATTTAAATGACAGCAGAAAATTTAGCGCATAATGTTTCGTAGCATATTTTCACTTAACAACTAATATTTTAATATTCGTTTCCATGGTTTTTGTACATTAGCTGGTTTTCCACAGCCAACTAAGCGAATAACTTTTAAATGGATTTTTGCTGCAAATACAGCTTAAAGTAAGTGCTGTAGCTGACTTAATAGAGACACCAATATCCATATTTCGTAACCGAAAGATGCTAAAACCATGGTACTTCTATCTACAGAAAAGCTAGATAATAAAGTACACCGAGTTCTACATGAAATAAAAGAACTCCTAGAAACTGGTAATTTTGTATTTTTAGAAAATGACGACTTTTTGAAAATACCCTGTAAGTTCGTAATTTGTTAAATCAATGGCTTAGAGAGATATGCAGTGTAAAAATGGTAATATTTTAACTCTCTGTACTTGTAGCAATAGAAATTCTAGAACTTCATCGCAATGACATTTAGATAGTTTGGTCAATATTTTGGGGCATATTTGGTGGTAATTCCAGTTAGGGAAGTATGAGAAATTAGAAAGTTTATTAGGAACTTGGTAGATAGTACGCAAAGGACAGCAGCACTTTTACGGGTACGAGGTTATATATATATATATATATATATATATATATATATATATATATATATATATATATATATATATATATATATATATATATATATATATATATATATATATATATATATATATATATATATATATATATATATATATATATATATATATATATATATATATATATATATATATATATATATACATATATATATATATATATATATATATATATATATATATATATATATATATATATATATATATATATATATATATATATATATATATATATATATATATATATATATATATATATATATATATATATATATATATATATATATATATATATATATATATATATATATATATATATATATATATATATATATATATATATATATATATATATATATATATATATATATATATATATATATATATATATATATATATATATATATATATATATATATATATATATATATATATATATATATATATATATATATATATATATATATATATATATATATATATATATATATATGTTCTACTCGATATTAAATATTTATATATATATATATATATATATATATATATATATATATATATAGATATATATATATATATATATATATATATATATATATATATATATATATATATATATATATATATATATATATATATATATATATATATATATATATATATATATATATATATATATATATATATATATATATATATATATATATATATATATATATATATATATAACCAAATGCGTGACGAGATATGAACTGAATCCTGTAAATGTCATTACAATGAAAGTTCTGGAATTACTATTGCAATAGTTTGGTCAATATTTTGGGGCATATTTGGTGGTAATTCCAGTTAGGGAAGTATGAGAAATTAGAAAGTTTATTAGGAACTTGGTAGATAGTACGCAAAGGACAGCAGCACTTTTACGGGTACGAGGTTGTTCTACTCGATATTAAATATTTATATATATATATATATATATATATATATATATATATATATATATATATATATATATATATATATATATATATATATATATATATATATATATATATATATATATATATATATATATATATATATATATATATATATATATATATATATATATATATATATATATATATATATATATATATATATATATATATATATATATATATATATATATATATATATATATATATATATATATATATATATATATATATATATATATATATATATATATATATATATATATATATATATATATATATATATATATATATATATATATATATATATATATATATATATATACTGCCAAATGCGTGACGAGATATGAACTGAATCCTGTAAATGTCATTACAATGAAAGTTCTGGAATTACTATTGCAATAGGCGCAGAGAGTTAATATTTTAAATTTTTATATTGCTTTCTTCCACACCCTGTATGCCACTAAAAAACATTTTATTGAAGATCACTCTAAGCCAATTGTTTCAACACATACCAAACTTTCAAAATTTTCTATAATTGTCCATAAAATTAGTTGTACCGAATAATTCCATGAGCAATTTAATTACTGGAACAACTTACTAAACCAGATACTATGAAATGTAATGATATGAAAGTAGTTGCCAAAAATCTCTATAGGAAAATCTGCAGTTATTTATATTCAATATCTTTTCAGCAGGGAGAAAATTAAGGGCCTTAATTCTACAGAATAATCTCATTTCAAAAGAGCATATTATCTCACTTACTAAATCACAAAACGTGCGGAAAAGATAATCACACTTTGTTTAAGTTATTAATAAAAATGAATGGGAATATTCAATATTCATCAAAAGAGTTCTCAACTGTTTGCAACATCTGATTTAAAGTTTGCTACAGCCTTTTAAAGGGCTGAAAGAAAATTAAAGTATTTTAATTAATAATTAAATTATTTCGACGGAATTTTAAAAGTTTGCTTGAAAATGAAGCCATAACGAATTCCTAATTTTCTATATTTTCTCTTTATCTTGACGAAAATTGCCAAGTTTGCGACCTACTAAAACTAGATAGTTTAGAATATATTATTTGTTGTCAATTTCTACCTAATTGGAGACTATAAATACTATAATGTATCAAATGGATCTCGTAGAACTGCTACTATAAAAAGCACTTTTTTCACTGCTCGCAATGTTTTATAACCGATTACAAGCCCTTTCGAAAAATTCGTATAAAATAAATGTTCCTTCTTAATATAAAGATGCTAAACAAATAATTTTATCTTCTAAAACTTTAATAAATTATACAAGATGTGTCAAAAAATATGGTACATTGTTTAATAGAAGATTTTTTGGCATAAAATAAGACAAATATGATATATCAACACATAGGTTCACAATAGCTTAATTTTCAAAATAGTGAGTGCTTAAAAGTTTTCTGAATTGTTTTTTTCCATGTATATTTGAAGCTGCAGTGATAGTTTGGAATGAAACTCTGTGTAATAAAAGATGTAAAAATATACATTTTTATGATACACTCTTGTCAGTATTACCGAGCAATGGGGTACAAACTAGATGAATATGATACATTTTTTTCACCATTATTTGATCCAGTTATTTGAATTTGAATTAATTTATTATATTCTAAAAACCTAAAATTAAAATTAACCCTAATTGAATTAAATTTTACTAAGAATAAAAGGTATTGTTTAACTTTTGCGTTAATCTCAATAATTTCGGTATTATTTAAAATTAAATTATCTAGGATACGTTTGAACTAATAGATGTTGAGTACTTTTTGTGTGTAACATTAATCAGAGAATAAGTGTCATTGTCAGAAATGCTATTCTAAAAAAGAAAAACACATAATATTACTATGTACGCTACTGGTCGTAAGACTGACAGGAATATATCATAAAAATATAAATATGTTCATGTTCTTACTACATTGAGTTTCGTTAGAATCTAATGATCCGGTTTGAGCATTAAAAAAAACTAAATTAAAATTTTGTTTTAAACGTCCGGTATTTTGTAAATGAAGCCGTTCTGGACCTATGTAGATGTAACATTGTTGTTTTATTTTATATCAAGGAATCTTCATTAAGCAATGACTTATGTTTTCTGAAATACTCTATATCTTCCTAAACTATAGCAAAAAAATCAAAAAAAAAATACATATTATATATTTACCCTAAATATTCAGACACTTTCAATTAAAGTCACAACTTGTGCTATCATGTATATAATATATTATGTATGTACACGTAAAAACATTATATATTTTACTACAGTAATATTAGAACATTCAATTCCAATAACAATTTTCACTAAGATGTAAAAAAGAAATGAAATTTGATGTAAAAGGTACAGAAATAAAACTTCATTTTTAAAAATCTATGCATTTTTTATAATTTTTGCTTATGTTTTTTAAGTCTGTTTCATCTGTAACCACAGGATTGTCAACCTATATCAGCATAGTGTCCCCAAAATAACATAAGCTATCGGAAATCTACTTTACATACTCTCTATCGCTCATAAGCAACTGTTGATATTATTCTGATAAAAACTTAGCATTAACAGAAAATATTTGTAAGTTCTTTTAATGAAGTATAGGAAGAATACAAATAAATAACGTGCATTAGACGGAATAGAGCTTCTAATATTTTTATACTATGTTTTTATAACACTGCTACGATGTACAGGATATCTGGCAAGTATATGGCATACTCTTAAGAGCGTATAGGGGAAGTCAAAATAACCCCAGGAAAGGACTTGTCACCATACTCGTTGGGCCAACATTTTGGCAGGTGTCATTTTGCAGAGCTGATTTTTTAAATACTTTAGTCATTCCAATTAAAAAAGGTACTCCACATTTATTTCGATAAAATTAGCCGTTTTCGAAAACAACAGGTTTTTGTATAACACATTTATACATTAACTTTCGAAATTTATTTAATAATCAAGTTTATTAAAATAAGCTATTTAACCACAATAACTAATCGTACGATAGTAGCTTAAGAGAAAAGGTGAAAGTTAAATTATAAAAAGTACTTTAAACTGAATGACTGATGAATTTGACATATTAGAAATCAATTAACAGCAAGAATGTTAAAATTGTGAAGGCGTCGCTTCTTTTTGTTTAGTTAAATAAATTTTGGAAATGAGCACCCTATAAATCTATTTTCTTATCCGAAGGGCGTTTTTTCCTCGTACTACGTACGTACCTACGTAACATTCCAGAATTGTCTCGAGTTTTGTTGCAATGATGTGTTTTTCTTTCTATCGGGTCTTCTCTGGTATGAATATGGCGTGGAACATACAAGCCTCTTTAAATTTGACCATAAAAAGAAATCCAATGGAGTCATGTCTGGCGACCTCCATAAAGTAGGCCTTGACATATTCATCGTTCACCAAAAGTATTTGATACGTGCTAAATTCCTAAATTGGGGCGATGCACCTTTGAGCATAAACCACTCCTGATTTATAATTTAAAAGGGCACGTTTAATAATAAATCGTTAAAGTTTGTGCTTGTTGTAATAATTGCAAATACAAAGCACTATTTATTCTGCCTTGAAAAAAGAACAGTCCTATGACATAATTTCCAACAATCCACTTCGATATACTACCTATGAACCTTGTTGGTGCTTTGTCTGTGCATTTGCATGGGGATTTTCTTCATGCCAAATATGCAAATTATGGAAATTTCCTTTTCGATTTCCGATACAAAAGCCAAATTGCGTAATTGACACTTTGAGGATAATTAGCGGGAGACATAGCAAGCACTTTTCATGGTCTCATAAACTATCCACATTGTCGCATGAACTTGGACCAAAAGCTTTTTTACTTTATTAGAGGTATTTTCAGCAATCTCATCCAAAATGTCCTCTTCTAACTGAGGATTTCGTGCTCTTTTTTGGAAGCCCTTCTCCACAACGATCCGGCAAAAAGCTTTCTAAAATGAATTAGCTAGATTATCTAGGTACAGCATTTTATTTAATTTCCCTTTACTTCTTACCTGTCTCTCTTAAGCTCCGATCAACCCTTTCAAATTTCTTTGGCGCGGTAAACGTCGTTTCGGAATAAATTATTTTTGCCTCAACTGAAATGCCCAGTGCTTGCCCATAAATGAGATTAATGTCAGCATATTCGCTATACGAATAATGTTCCCTCCACTACTCAATCAGGCAATTTTGAAAGTGTTTTTACAGAAATAAGAATGACTGGTATTCTATTATAGTATTCGGATTTATTATACCAATAACATTCATAAAAAACTTGATTTTCTCGAAAACGGCTGATTTTATCAAAACAAATGTAGAGTATCTTTATTAAAGAGGAATGATCAAAGTATTTAAAAAATCAGCTAATCTCATACTCGTTGGGCCAAAATTTTGACACGTATCACCTGTCAAAATTTTGGCCCAACGAGTATGACATTAACCAGTTCTAACCTATATGGTATATTACAGTGGATGTGCAAATGAAAACTAACAAATACAGTAAAATTCTATAAAATGTATGGTTTTCAGAAATGTTTTAGACTTAAATAAGTTTCGTAAGAGGAATTGTAATCGTAAAGAAATCGCGATTCAAAATTTTTTTAGATATTCTCAATTCCGTCGGTTAGTATGTCTGTTTGCGGCATAGCTGAACAACTACTTAACCGATTGACTTCAGATTATGGTCAAAAATTAAGGGTTGATGTGGATGACATGGTAACATTCTGGTAAAAAACCTATATGGCGAAACAAAATGGTGCCCTAATAAAATGTTTAAAAAATATTACTAAAAAACTACTAATTTACCCCAAATTTTGAAGAAAAATCAAGTGTGACATAGAGATAAACCGGTAAAATTTTGGTGAGGAGCCATTATGGTGAAACAAAATTGCGGCATGATTAAATGTTTAAAATATCACTATCAAAATCACTTATCAAATTAAGTTCGAAATTTTGCACAAGAATCAAGTGTGAAATAAGGTTGAACTGGTAAAATTTTATCAATCCGATTTGACAAACAACATGGCGGCAATTAAATGTTTAAAATGTCGGTAAAATTTCATTTTCTAGAATAATAACATTATTATAATGTCAATTGATTTTTTATATATAATGTAAACACATTTAAATAAAAAATAACAAAAATAATAAAATTAAAATAAAATAATAACAAATAAAAAAAAATTTAAAAAATAGATAAATTTCCTTTATCCGGATGTAGTTTTTTTACACTATTTTTTAAAAAATTTTACTATACCGTATATATCAAACTTAATTCTTGCACAAAATTTTAAATTAATCTAATAAGTAGCTTTTCAGGCTATTTTTTAAGTATTTTAATAGGTCGCCATTTTGTTTCTCCATCTTAGATTCGTACCGAAAATTCGATTTGTGTGCAAAATTTAAGGTAAATTGTGTTTTTTAGTAGTATTTTTTTACCATTTAATTAGGCCGCGAATTTGTCCTACCATATTGAAATATTACCAGGTCATTCCCGCCTGACCCCTAATTTTCGATCAAAATTAAAAGTCAATCGCTTAAGTAGTTTTTTAGCTATACCGCAAACAGACAGACAGACATAGCGACTGAATTTTGTTTGTATTATAGTTAAAACTGTTCATCTCCGGGTTTGGTGTCACAAGATTATGCCTAGATCATTGTACTGATGCATAACCTTCAATTCGAAATAATTTTACGTTGCAAATCTCTTTACGTGATAGTGTTCGATAAACCAATTGGGGTGATTTATGCGAATATGTTTAAAAAATAACAGCAGGCAGGACGGCATATTAGCCATTAAACATTTCGTAGTATATGGCGATAGTAAAAAATGCATAAAATATTTTGAAAACGAACGCCAATTAATCAAATCACTAACGTGTAACGCCAAATGTTAGGTACACCTAATGACACATAATTCTCAACTAAATATTTAACAAAAAAATACGGAATATTGTAAGATAATTAAAAATCACACAACTCTCTATATGTAACTTTTAAGGCCCTTGTTGTTGTCCATACCGTTAATAATAATGATCTGGGTTTAGTTCAGTGTTGTTTGGTTCTTCGTTTCTTTGGATATTATTTAGATCTTGTTCAATTTAATGTATAATCGCTTTGTACAGAGTTTCCGGAATTATGTTGTTTTTTATTACGACACGTCCTATTGATCTACTACCCGTATGACGTTACTTGAAATTTAAATACATTTTTTTGTCAATCTGTAGTAGGTGCAAAGATAGTTTCATTTATGGACACTGTCGCGTCCTACTTAGGTGAGCACTGGTTGAACTTCATTCGAAGTCTCTTGTGATTAGTGGTATTGGTTTTTGTTCTTGGGCTATGGCTGTTTATGTGATTTTGAAGGTCATCAGAATCCTGCCACCGACGCGACGCGACGCGATGACTGTTACAAATATTAAATTATTTTACTGTTAAATAAATGATTACTCCATTCCTCAAAAAAAAGCAATCAGACTTCTAAGCAAAATTAGGCTTGACAATTTGAATAGAACATTTCCTTTACGAGTTTTAACTCTCTAGCACTTATTTACGAATCGCACTTGTTATGGCCGACAGTGGCATATATAGGCATTGCTTCTGATTGGGACGAGTTGCTAAATTATCATAATATAATTTTTTTAAAAAATATATAGGTCCTAGGTTTTTGTTTTCTATATAAGTGGGTGTTCTAAACTTTCAACGTAAGTGGACAAAAAAATTAAAATAATATCGTTAGAGCTGGCTCTGGAAAAAAAATGTTCTTATTTTAGACAATTGTTATTATTTTACTTTTAATAAAAGAGGCTCTGGGGGGGTTTTAACCCCCAAATCCCACTCTTAATACGCCACTCATGACCGATATACTTATCTCTACGTATTGTCGAACAGAAACGAGGTTAAGTCGAATTTTCTTATAAGGTTTATTACCTTGCCGGGTTGAATTCAAAAACTATAAGTCATATCCATCGCTTCTCGTAAAACCCACTTTGAAGCCAACATACCGAATGCTGATGCGGTATGAAAACCTAAATAGTTCCCTATTTAAAACAAAGACGCATGTATGCATGTCTATCAGATAACATCTGAAATGCAACATACGAGAAATGTAAATTTAGTAATCCGATCAGAGCCACGCACGTATTTTACTAGTAAGAGAGACTCTCTTTATAGATCCATCTGCCGTATGCAGATATTTTATAGATGATATTCGGTGACGTTTTTGTTCAGTTGGATTGCTTTTAAACTGTTTGGAAATCAATTTGAACTGTTGACATTATTTGCGTCCTCTATAAAAAAAACTTAAAAAAAAAGTTCTTGTTTACATTCGAATTTTTGAACCGTGGATTTACTTTTACATATTACCGACTTTTATTTCCCTAAAACTATGTTAATATAAAAAATCGGTAAATTTCCAATACCCGGAATAGTGAAGTGTGAACCAATTTAGTTTTTGTACATAGCCACAGTATATATGTGTTACATATGCAGTCTTTTCAAATATTTTTATTGGGCTTCATTTTGTTCCGTCATATTGGATTCCTACCAATATTTACCAGTTTCTTTCTACCTATGCCACACTTTTGGGAATAATTTAAAATAAATTCAATAAGTAGTTTCTACATTGACACATACCGCCATTTGTTTATATAATGTTGAACATTTTTTATTTGATCGCCATTTTGTTTCGCCATCTTAAATTCGTATCACAACTTTATCAGTTTGTCCATTACGTACTATTTTCGGGCTGATTTTTTAAATATTTTATTAGGCCGCTATGTTGTTTTGCTACCTTGGATTCATACCAGAATATTACCAGTTCATTCTTATGTAATACTTGATTTATGCTCAAAATTTGAGGTAAATTGGATAATTAATATTTTAAGTATTAATTTTTTTAACATTGCTCCGCTATATTGGGTTTTTACTAAAATATTAGCAGGTCATTCTCTTATGACCATTAATTTTTGACTATTGCTACATTACTGATTTATAGAGATGTGAATTAAAGTCACGAGCGTAGAAGAGTCATAATAAAATTTATGCCGATTCGCATGTCAAACTAAGATCTGACTGGTATAAAGAAGCACATCAGTGTTTGAAATTTCGGTTGACGCGGCCCTGATTATAATAGTTATAAAAAATGTCTTATTTGTTTTTGCTTTCGTCCCCCTAGCCAAAATTTTGCCCCGCCTCACACACGGCAAAATGCATACTTAGGTGGACAAAAATACTTCTTTAGTAAAAACTCCCAATTGGTGCCACTTTATGGTAAAATAATGAAAAAAATAAGTATATGGATTAAATAAAATTAACTAAATAAAGGTTAGAAGAAAAAACTGACCCAAACAGATAAAGTTATATGAATAAAATAAAGCGCGAAGCTATCTGATACTGGTTTTTGTTCCTGGTTTTCTAAACAATTTCTTAATATTAAAATGACTTCGGTCTCGTTAAAAAACTGCCTTATTTTGTTGATGATGGTTTTAAATTATTCCAATAAATTTGTTTAACATTACTGGATTCGACTATTTGAAATATTTTGTTTGTAAATATTATGACCCCCTGTACCATCTCACGCCCATTTATAAATAACATTGATTATGAAAACATCAGCTGGAACTCTCTCTAATACTTCTAACTGAATTTGCCTTAAACTATCTACAGTAAGTTGTAATAAATCTTTTAGAGGCATTCTAGCTTCAGTTTCACTAATCAAAATGTTTGGTGGGTAACATTGTCTTTTCACCATAGATATAACATCATATAGTGGATAAATATTGGCATCCTTTTTCTTAGCACCTGTTTGAATGTTATTATATTGTTCTTTTCCCAAATCACAACCAATAATTAAACCTAACCCTTCCTCTGCGGTATAATAGCAAAATTTCGATGCTGCTGATGGAAATTCATGGGCAATCTTCATGTTTTGGACTTGCGCTAACAGCTAATTTTACAACCTCTGCTGCACTTTTTGTTCACTTCTAACTAGATAGTTTTCTGTGGCAAAACATAATTTTTGTTTGCTATTTTCTGACGTAACGCATCTGGATTTGTTTTTTTGGAAGAATCAGACAATGATTTCTGAGGTCTACTCTCCTTTTAAAAGCATTTTATTTGGTGTTATTGCCGGTTATTTTCGAAAGTTACTTCAGTTTTAAGCCAGTTGTCTTTTACATTTACTTAGAAATTTCTTAACCACGTCTTTTACATTTTTGGCACAATCTTGGTTAATATGTTTTTCCAATGTATAGCTTACCAAACGCTTAGTGCAGTTGGGAGTTAATTTAAAAAAATTGTGCTCTTGTAGTGCCCAAAATACTTCTAAACTAGTGTCCCGCTTTTCTGTATAGAACTTTACGGGACTCATGGGACTTTTTTATAGGACTCACGAAAAGTTAAACTTTAGTTTAAAAACTTACAAAATACGTTGTTACAAAATCTCTGATTTTTCAAATGCAAAAAATATTTAGTAAACAAGTAAATACCAAATATTATCCACATACCTACAGGTTCCGAATCCATAGATTTAACCAGTTCTAACTTGTTTTACTAGAGTTAGAGCGGACACGCTTATGACGCGAATAATTGAACGCGACTGATAATATGAGAGCCCAAATAAATTGCTTTATTTTGGAGGTTTATTGCTGCGTTATGTTGCTAGGGAAATTATTATTTTTTTGTAATAATATTGTCAAATATACTTATAAACATTTAAAAACATAAATAGTCGCATTTGGTCATAGTGAAAAATTGCATATATGTCCACCTAAATTATGCATTTTGCCGTATGTGCGCCCTGGAGAAAATCTTGCTTGCGCCTATGCCATTGAACCCATGAGCAGATGAGATACCACAATAATACACAGATTAAGAATGGACCAATGTGGCAGATGCCTTACAGTGCAACATTTCCTCATAGAATGCCTTTATTACCTGCGCTGCGGGTTTGGACAAAGGGCCTCTTTCCAGGTTTCGACAAAGGGCCACATATATGCACGTACGGAAAAGAAATGATTACTAAAAAAAAGATTATTCATAGTATTGCTCCTGAGCACCCCCCACCCCGCGGTATAGTAGTTCCGTTACCGAGACTCACAACATCAGCGCAGACATCAAAGAATGTCCTAAGCAAGTTTCAAAATATGATACGTGATATGTACGAAAATTTAGTTTTATTGTAAACAGCGTATATTTTTATGCATACTCATAATTTGTAAATATGTTTGTAAATGTGCCAAAGGCCATTAGCAGTATAATTAAGTAAAGAAAAAATCTGAAGTATTTGGGCCTATAGTACATAGACTTCTGCTTGAACTACGGCAGCTAATATTACATAAAAGCGTCATTTATACATAATCACAGAAAATCCGCAATACAAATTATCAAAAATTAACATTTTTAGAAAAATTAGACTTTATGCCCTAAAACTATACGACACAATCTTTTCTGATGATCTCCTTTCCTCTGCAAACCCCAGTTAATGTTTTGTGACAAGAATAAAACTATTTATTATTATATATCAACAATTATTAGGATTTCTAATTATCTAAATAACCTGAAAAGAAAATAGATTATACTTATCCAAATTGATCAAATCATCAGTAAAGTCGATTAAATATGCATGTATACAGATCTAGATATAATTGAAAATATCGTACATTAGTTTCAAGGAACTTCATAAAACGGTTTCTAAATTCCTAATGAATGGCCAATTATTTCACTAAAAGCAAATTAAATCTATAATTTCAATTAAAACCATTGCTTTGTTTTTAAAATTTTACGACAAGCAATCAAATAAAATTCAAAGCACTTAATTGATGTTTTTCATAAAATCTACATTTGAAATATAATTTTAAAATTCTATTTGAAACTTTTAATAATTGGATAATGATTCTAATAGGGGATTTATGCTAATTACTATTTTCCACAATAATTATTAAAATAACAAACAAACTGTCAGGTTCCAGGGGGTATATTATGAACTACTACAGATGAGTAAAATTAATTCAGTTCGGTTAAAATAACTTCACCGAAAGTACATAATTACAGAGAATGGGTGTAATGAGGAACATTTAAATATATGCATTAAAAAAGAAACAGAAATGATTGGATGAATTCAGATCTGCAGACTGCATGAATAAGTTAAATAAACTACCCAAAACCAAGAGATTTGGGTAGTTTGTGAAACAAAGGCTATAAGCTCATGTAAGCTTTTTTCCTAATAGGAGAAACAAGGTGCCAAAGTGAGGTTTTTATTTTGTTTTTTTTTTATAACTTTTGAGATAATCGTAAAATTTGAATCAAACATTTGTATCTGGGGATTTTTTGACATGATAAATTGAACTTTGATGTTAGTATTTCTCTGACTCGTAGGGGGCGTAATCTACACGTTTTTTTTGAAAGGTCATAATTTTTTTTATACGCGCTTGTAATAATTTAATAGATTTCTCTATCGTTTTTATATGAAAAATTCATTGTTAATAGAAGTCGCTACGAGCAATCGTTCTCGAGATATTTGGATTTGAAAGAATTGATGCGTTTGATTTTCAACACCAAAATCTAAAAATTTTCATATCGTTCATTTTTAAAAATAGGCATTTAAACTGTAAAGCATCAGCGAAAACTGTTTTGCCAGAAGTTGTCTAAAAATTTCCAAATAGCTTAGATGTTTTGCTATAAAAAAGGAAGCTTGTTCGATATCGACAAAATGAACCGGTTTCGAGAAACAGTATTTTTTATTTAAAGTGTATGAAATGCACCACACACTATTACCTGGTTTTGTTCAAAAGATTCCTGTTTTTAATTGTGTTTTTTGACGCGTACTCAGTTAATGACTGAACTTGAAAACTTAATGTCACTGTGTCAGATAAGAATACCGTCAGGGCATTGAAAACCGAGATAATTATTACTCACTCAAAGAAAATACTAAGAAAAAATTGAGACATTGTTATAAAAACCTGGAAGCCATGAATATTGAAGAAAAATCATGGTTTTCTTATACACCGCTTATAAAAATTCACAATTTTTTTTTGGTTTTCGAAATAATTGAGTTTAAATTTATCCAAAAATGCTTGTGGTCCATTTATTATGAGCAGCATTTATTTCTGCGGCATTAATTTTATGAACTATTAACTTAAGTAAATTCGAGGGTATTACAATAATTTTTTTACCGCGCCAAATTTCTATCCAGAAGCAAACGAGTAAGTAAATAATGCATGACGGCATCTACCTGTTGCTCTCGCAGAGCCTGATTCGGACCGTAACCAACTGGTAAAATCGTAATCGGATATTGCGGTGTTTCTATTTACGCGGCCAATCCCCAGATGGGACGATTCCGAACTGTTCCAAGGCAAGAGTTTGCGCCATTGAAACAAGGGAACACATAATTCGGTTCAAACAACGTTGATCTAATATATTATGAGATATTCACTGTGATTAAGGCTTTTAAAATTAAGTGTTAAAAAATATATATCATTTTTTATAAAATTAATAAAACTGACTTAAAAAAATTGCCTCTACCCATACATATGCATATAATTATTTGTATATAATACTAACTTATATATAAACTGTAATATATTTAATTTATTTATTAATATTATTATTTTTTTATTTTTCATAACTTTATTTACGTCGTCTACAAACTTTTTTATTATTTTTCTCCATAAAAAGGTTTTATTTAAGGAATTGGAATTTTACCGAATATATATAAAAATTTTATTAGGCCGTCATTTTGTTTTCCCAAATAGGATTTATCCTAAAAATTTATCAGTCAAACCCTAGTTGACAAATGACTTTTGCGTAAAATTTCTAGTCAATTGAAAAAATAGTTTTTTGGTACTTTCTAAACATTTCAATAGGCCGCCATTTTGTTCAGCCATAATGAGTTTATACAGAAATTCTACCAGTTTATCCCTAAATCACACTTTTCTTAACAAATTTCGAAGTTTATTCGATAATTAGTTTCTTAATAATTATTCTTTTACATTTTGTAAGGCCGCCATATGTTCCGCCATATTGCATTTTTTTTACAAAATGTTAACATTTCATCCCAATATGACTCTTGATTTTTGACCAGTCAATTGGATAAGTAGTTTTTGAGCTGTGCCGCGTATAGGCAGAATGATAGGACAAACTGACGGAAATGGGGGGAACATGTTTCTATGTATGAGGCTGAGTTATTTTTTCATGACCTTACGAGGAAAATAAAAAAACACTGAAATGTGAAACATAATATTTTACTATGTCTTAAAAATTGATCTTTGTTAAGTCGGGGTCCGACTAAGACCTAATCACAAAATAATTTTATTTCATAAAACGTTTTATAAGTCATGTTTAAAATTTTTGAAGCCTAAACTTAAGTTAAAATATAAGACGTCCCTAATAATAAACAACTATTGGGAAATATTTTTTTATTTACCAATATTGCCAGAATCACGATAATTAAGATTATATAAAAAGTCCCTTCGATACGTATTTATAAAGAGTCAATAATACAATTTTCCAAAAGTGAAAATTATTAACAGAATTAAATTTCGCGCCCCTAAAAAAACCTGAAAACCATATGAAACGTGAAATGTTTGATCATCCAGTCCTTAAAATTTCAGGTTCTTTCCCACTACATGCCTCAATTACTGGCAAAATAAATGTTTTCTGTCTAAATTAAAGTAACTTAACATTACCAATATTCATTAAAATGTATAACAATTATCTATCGAAATAGCCTGACGAGATAAAAGTTTGCCTCCCTTCACAGGTCGGGGGAAGTACCTATTTATAACAAGTTTACTATATTTTAAACCAACATATTAAAGCACTTCAAATTTATCGAGGAAATTCTCGGTCAGAAAGTTTCAAAATAGCGCCATTACACCTTTTTATTTTTTTTAACGCAACAGAATGACCCTAATATTGTTTGAAAAATTCATCCAGGTTGGTCAAATTTTCCCAGGCTAACAGATGCACCTAACACTACGGTAATTATATGTATATATAAGATTTCACTTCTACATAGAAGCAATTCAAATTGTCAAAAATTGAAATTACTAGTAAAATTATATTTCGTGCCCCTAAAAGCTCTAAAAACGCCAGCCGTATACTTAACTTATTGACGCCAGAACTATTTTGAGTCGGGAATAAAATTATTTAATAACTTTCAACATCCATTATAATTTATAATATCTGAACTGACCTTACAAGAAAATAGATTCCTGCCCTAGGTCAGGGGATGTACCTCAAAGCATGTTGAAATTACTAAAATAAATTTATTTAATATGTTTACTTTTTTATATTTTAAAGCTTGATAAAGCCAAACTTAAAGAGAAAACAATTTTTTATAGTTTAGTGTTACGCCCACTACTGGTTACCATAGGGAGAGAAAAATTCCCAACAATTTCTCTTGGCCGCTTACTAAAAATGCGATGACCGGTATTTGAGATATAGCAACCTTCTTTTTTAGTTGCCCACCCTGTACAGAGTGAACGGCTTTCATATATTGACTTATAAATAACAAGTTTTTTTTTATTTCCAGCAAAACCTTTTCTTTTTGGTTCAACTAGACATGAATAAGCCAAAATTATCTGTTAAAATTATTAGTGAACTCGGCTCTCAAAAATAAAAGGCTTTTGCTGTTTATTATACAATTTTATTTTATAACCTTATACAACGAAAACGAAAATGTGAATAACAATAATGTTACTACAAAGAGGATCAAATTACGTATTTCTATCTTTAGAGTATTATGCCGCGTCCAGACCAAGCAGACAAAACAACAAGACAAGGACGTTTTTTTAAGCTTGGTCTCATCCAAAAACGTTTGCGTTTTGTTGCAAAACTGGTTGACCAGGAAAGAAAGATAAAACATCCAGCGGCTAGCAATAAATCTTCATTTCCTAAATTTTCTTCCTGGTGGAAACGACACATTTTTAAACAACTGATTTGCAACAACTGAAATTTGTTGCACATTTGTCCTTGTAGTGTGAACAGTTTGTCTCAATTCTGTCTTATCTGAATACCTTAAAATTTTGACGTAATTTTATCCCAAAATCGTGTTCACTTTTTTCTGCTTGGTCTGGTCCAGACTTTAGACACTCATTTTGCGCTTCTTAGCCTGCGTTTTGAGAGCTACCCCTGAAGCATGACTTGTAACAGTCCAGTAGTAGTCAATCAACATTTCGCAACTCTCATCATGCTCATCACTTATTTCACCACAAATTTCCGAAAAGTAATCTAGGAAATTAATTTTTACCCTATGTTTTGGTAGCAAGAAAGAAGTTGCGCAACAAGATCTCTGTATCACTCACGACATTGCTTCAAAACTCACTAATTTCTGAAAAATGAACAATCAACCGATGGTTAAAATATAAATTAACTAAAAACTTAGGATTCAATTTGTTTTTATTTCACCCTCCTATAAAGTATATAAATATATGTATATCTTATTTTATGATCGAATTCCCGAAATTTTAGGAAGGTAACAAACCTTTTACGGCGCCAACTCAGACTTTTACTTGATATACTGTTAATTAGCATAATAAAATAAATAAAATCAGCTATTTTAGCCTCCGATACCTTGTTGCTGTTGCCCAGTGAGCAATCATTATTTCCCATGTCTTTACAGACTATGTTAGCTACTACTGTTAGCCTGACAATATCAAGTGGTTTTCCATGTTAAAAAACGATGTTTTTTTCTGTCGACTTTTCACTGTTGTGAACGACACGACAATAGCTCCGCTTTTTCCTTGTATAAGGCCAAATCCCTTATGAGGTCACTTAGTTCACTTTGATTAATTTTGTGCGGCTATTTACCAGATAAAACAGACACAAAATGAGGTTCTTGCAAGATTGATGGACGGGAGAACTCATCTTCTGCACTACCATTTGAATATATCTCTTCATCGTCATATTGAAACGTTTATTCATGAAATGGATTAGGAATAGATAACTCGTCACTATATACTGTATTGCGGACCCTTTTTTTTGATAATGCCTTTTTTTAAGGCATTACCAGGCGTCAAACAAAAATTCACCAACATGGTCTTTGGGTTCTTGTTAGAAGATTTTTCGCACAATTGTTGCAGCAAATATGATATATCCTGGTCTCCAATTTTCCGGCCAAAATACAAATGTCTGGTTTCCTCAGTAAAGGGCTTATAGTACATTTCTACTTCTCAAAGGTGACTCCACCACATGTATAACAAAAATGATCCGTTGTTATTACAATATGACTAATAATTTAGGATTTCATTTGCACTTATTTCACCCTCCTATAAAGTACCTGATATAATAACTCGATGTATAACTATTTTTATGATAGAATTCCCAAAAATGTATGAAGGAAACATCATACCTTTTATAGTTATTATGTATCTATAAAACCTGAGCCAAATGAGACTATTACCTAACATATCGTTAATTAGAATAATAAATGAAAATCAGCTATTTTGACATTGTTGCTATTGGCCAGTTAATTTACACAAATTCTTTCGTAATTTAGGGGTTCGCGAGACCACGAGACTACTAGGTATCGGTCTCGGTCTCGAAACGAGATCGAGACTTGAAAAAGTATTTCGAGACCGAGACCGATACCGAGACTTGTGTTCGAGACCGAGACCGATACCGAGACTTACCTATCGAGATTCTCGGTCTCAATCTCAAAGTGAAGTAGCAAAATAACTAATGTTCGTAAATTATTTGTTTTGACAAAATATTTCAAAAAATATGTTTGGGGGCAAATTAATTGATGCAAGAAATAATTTTTCTATAAACAGTTATATTATACTAGCATTGTATACGTTCTTATAACAATGATACTAGTGAAATAGTCATTTAAAAAACGATATAAATAACCATAAAAAGAGAATTTCCCATATTTAGAAATTCTAGTAGCGAAATTCCACTTCACATGTCGACAACCGTAAATTGCTACCCTGTTCTCAAAAAGAGACACTTCATCACAACTATAATATATAGGATTTTGATATTGTGATCTTTATAAATTTATAATCGGTTTTTATGTTTAATTATTGAAAGTAACTAAAATCCAAAGAATTTTAGTTTTTTGGTTGAATAATTAATAACTAATAGACTGTAACAACTAAAAACATCGCAATATCATATTCTTATATAGTATAGATACGGTAAAGTCTCCAACAGACGAAGTAATTGTGGTGATTTTTGTTTAAACATTTTCCGACTTAAAATAAACAAACATTTTTTTAAAAAAATCAGTGAATATTTTTCTTAACATTTTCTTCATTAATCGCTTCGATGGCTTGCTAATTAAAGAAGGTACGTATTTTATAGAACAATATTTTTGTATTGATTTTGTTTGTATTTGAAAATAATGGAGGATATAAAATTTTTAGCTCTATGTGTGTAATAAAAATAATACAAAAACATACGGACAAGATTTTCAACAAACAAAACACAAAGTAGAATTTGCCTTAGGATTTTAAATAGATTATCAATAAAGCTAATTCAACTATTACGCTTAAAAAATAACGAACTGTTCTAACAACAAAGTAAAAATTTAAATTTCTAAACATACATTATAAGCATATTTTTAGATTTTATTTCAACTTATATAATAAACCTAAAAATATTACAGAAAATTTAAACTAATATTTTATAATTTCATTTTTCAAGTTACTTTTATACCATGAATGGATACATAATAAGCATTTGTTTGAAGTTTCATTTAACATGCTTCTTAGTTTTGTATTAATTAACCCTGCTTGTGAAAATAAACGCTCTACTGCTACAGAGATCGCCTGTATAGACAAAAGATCTTTTGCCATTTTGGCTAAATTTGGAAATTGTTTATCGTGTGCTTTCCACCATTCTAAAATATCTGTACCCTTTGGAGCGCGCTTTAATTGCAAATATTTTATTATTTCTTTTCTCCAATTTTCGGAATCACTTTTTTTTTCAAATAGTGATGTATAATCGATGTCATAGTTATCATCGCTTGAGGAACTTGATATTATTGGTGATTTCAGCAGGCACAATATAATATTTATCCCTGTACATTTTCTTAAAAAAGGCTATAGATTTATTTTTCAGGCGAAAAATTGAACAAGTAGATATTTCTTTAATAAATAAATTTACTTTTAAAATCAACTCCACTTTTAAAATTTATAGTTAATTTATCAAAGAACAAAAATAGTTGATTCACAAGTAGTATTATGAACCATAGCCGCCTTTGCGCAAGCACAACGTGCAAATCCCTAAGAACGGTCCTGGTTAAAAAAGTAAATACGCATCAAAGTAATAAAAGTTTGATTCAAAATAACAAAGTTTACAGAATACCTAAGGGTGTTTTAGTTAGCCATCGATCGTTTTCTACCTATTGAATTAAAACGTCTGTCCCTAGAATGCCCAGCACGTTGCTTGCATGAGCTCGGCAGCATTATACAGTGTGTCCTTATTTTGCGTTTAATATATCTTATTCCATTTGTATATCTTTCGAAATGGGAAATAATTATTGTTCTGTGGATGGTTGTTTAAGTAACTCTAGTGATGTGTGGCCTTTCTGTTAATGTCCAAAGAACAAGGGATATGTGATATTTATTTTGATACACCTACTATTGTCCGTATATCTTCATTTACTGATTCCATAATTACAGATTTTTGGAATCATTTTTTATAAAAATATATCTACATTTTTTCTACTTTACTGAAATGTTCAAATATTGGGTTTTTTTACATTAAATTTTTCAGATTGGAAAAACTCTGCGTTCGGCTTCCATGTACTTTTGTCTAAATAACATCTCGGCGAACAATTATTATTTTTAAAATTTTGTTTTCGAGACCACCGAGACTTTCGAGACCGATACCGAGACTAAGTAGGTCTCGGTCTCGGTCTCGAAGCATCGAGACCGATACCGAGACCGTAAAAAAAATTTCCGAGACCGATTTCAGTCTCGGTCTCGCGAACCCGTATTTCATATACAAACATTTTAAAGCTTTTTCTTTCTTTAATTTGGCCGTTTTATTTCTATATTTTTTGACGTACTGTGTGCATCAAAATCAGATGTGTTGAGTTTAGATTTAGACATAGGCGTAGGTCATCGAATTATATAACATAATTCAATAAATCAAAAATGTAAAAAATCTACAATTACTAAATTATTTTTCCATATTGCCCACCTGACAACTTACATTGTGTCTTTTCAAATGCATCTATCAGGACAAGAAGCTAATTAGTTTTTTTATAAAAACAAGCTAATACTAATTAATCCAATTAAGACATACATTTTTATGGTGAAAGCCCTCATAATTAGTTCGAATCTACCATTTAAATACAGCTTGGTCCTGACTACATCGCCTTCGGTCTTCGAACACCCCTCTTTAAACACCTAGAGCTCATTTCAGCTACCAAACTAATTTTGTAGATCATGTTGTTTTTTGTCCCCTAAAGGCCATTCGAAGCATTAAAACTGTCTTCTCAAAAAACCAATACCTTATTCGAAAATCACCTCTATACCAACTTAATTTTGGAGACAATATTTATGATACATTCGGTGACTCACACACAGGATATAAAAATAACAAAAAAAGAATAAAATTAATGTACACGTTTTATATGTGGCATAAGGATATCGGCATCTCATAAGCATCGTCGCTCTTTACACTATTTTTTTTTACAAAATTTTAAGATTTCAGTGTTCTCTACATTTCATGAAAAATGACATATGTTTGTACAACAAAGTGTATTTAAAAAAAGTGTTTCTTACCAAACAGCAAATATGTTCAATAACTGTAAAATTACTATAACACAAACTTAAAATCTCCTCTACCGACATAAACAATAAAATGTTTAATTGATTAAAACAAACTTCTTTTAAGAACTTTAATTATCTTTTTTTTTAATATTGCTCAATAGTGCCATCCACTGCGAAGGATGTTGTATAGGTTATCTTTATCTCTTCAAGTCGCATTAAGCCAGAAAGATTGAAAAAAAACGTGATTTTTTTATCTAGTTTTAAGCAAAATATGTGTTAATATGTATGTTTTGCATTTTTTTTAAATGCCAATGTGACGACTATGTTTAAAACAACAAAAGTTTTTTTAAAAAACTTGTTTTAAACTCTGATATTATACTTAATTATTGTTACCTTAATGGACTGGTTTACTAGCAACAATGTAGAAATGAATGTTGAAAAGACTTAAATGCTTAAACACTCCGTAAGGGCTGCCGAACTTGTATATGACATAGAAAATGGTATTTCTTTTTCAACCACCAACAAGATATTATTTTTCGGTATGACAATCAATCAAAGATTGATATGCTATGCTATGAGACTTCTGATAGATGAGGTTGATCTTGATGCCACAATGCTGGTGTATCACGCACATATCAAGCCGATGATACGGCACGATTTCATATTTGGGGAAACTCTGTGGATGATGTGACAGTGCTGATTCTGCAAACGAGATATCTAAGAGCTATGCTTAACATGAAGCCCCTTGAAATCTGTAGACCTGTATTCAAATAGAATAAGCGTTTCACTGTTGTAAACTTGTAGGATTTTTAAACAATTAGATTTGTTTTATAAAATATGCATTTATTTATTGATAACAGCAAAACATACATATAACACAAGAACAAAAAACAATCTGCTGTTAGACAAAAGAAAATAAATATATGCAAAAAACGTTAAATATAGCCTTCTTAAAATTTGGAATAGTGTACAAAATGAACTAAGATGCCTTCCAGAGAAACATGCTCTGAATAAGATAATATCGTTTTTAAAGGAAAATCTATTTTACATTATGAAAGGGTAGCTTGTATGTAGCATACATTTTTAACATAGCGTCCGTTTTGTGGCTTTAAATCAGTAATAGTAAGACTTTAAGATTGTTTGTTATTTAGACTTTTATAGATTATTTACAAATTACATTTGTAATACGTTCTGTACCTTTTTACAAGGTTTGTGTACTGTATTATTGTAGTGGAACAAAAAATGCGATTCTATTCTATTTATTGTATAACTATATTTTATTATTAAATTATGTTCTACCAAGTAGACAAAACTTAAAAATATTTTTACTTTAAATATGTTTCTTTGTCCAGTTTGAAATTGTTTTAAACACGACATGATTTATGTAAAATTTACCGGGGTAAAAAAACTCGTTTATTATTATTATTATTAATATTATAATTTCCGCCTAATTATAAAAAGCACACAAAAATTCGCATTGCATGCAATGACTAGCATTAATTGTCCATAATCTTTTTATAATGCTTTGATATGAAAACTCAATTTTCACACATTACCTAAACTGCGACAAGTCAGTATGAACGATAAAAATTTAAATTCCTTTTCATTGCCCCACTTATTTTAAACGGGTGGCATCGCGTGACTGAACTACATTTTCTAGGATCTATCACCACTTTATAGGCTTATTGGTCATTAGTCAAAAGTGTATTTCTGTAAATAATGTCTCGTGTATTTTGCGGGGTAGTCAGTTAATTTATATTGTCTATTTTATTTGAACCTCAATATACATTTTTCATATTTTCAGTTTAAATAATAGAAAAGCCATAAATATTGGCTGTAATTATAGTTGTTTCAAGAATAGTTGTTATTTAGCAAGGCTCATATTCATTGTGATAGTTTAACATGCACATTTAAAATAAAATAATACTTAAATTGTAGCTTTACGTCTAAGTGGGATTATTTTAAAATCGTTTTAACAACAAACATAGATATATACCAAAATGTATTATAAATACATTATTCAATAAATGCCATTCGAAAAAGGTGCTTTTAAAATATATAATTTAAATAGTAACAACTAATTTGTAACCTAATTTTTGTTCTACTCATTTTGAAACAAGTTCTATAGCTATAAAATTAAAATTAATGCCTACAGATAACAGTAGTCAACATATACGAAAAAAAAATGCAACTAATGTTGTAATGGCTGAACGTGGAATTAGAATTAGTAATCAGGATACTTAGACATCCTGATTACCAATTCAACAATCAAAATTGTCCCTGCATAGATTTTGAGTTATAGAATGCATCAAATATTGTTATTTTATTCCAAAATTTTTATATAATTTTTATATATTTTCATATATAAGTTCAAACCAAGAAAATAAATCAAGGTATTCTAAGGATAACAGGTTTTATTTGCAAAAATGCACATGAAAATAAATTTACAGTCTTTTGTAGATAACTTTTTTGCAAATGCCGACATTCGTTTATATTCCTAATTGCTTTCTTTCATAAAAAGCCAACAATAAGCCTTATCATTGCTGGATCCCATCTGCCTTAGTAGCGTTGCTCCATGGTCAGTATATCTTGGTGGAACCTTTCTCCACGTCACTAACCGCACTTAAATTTTCGGGAAAGAAATTTAAATGGGAGTTTTCAAGGTTTTCAAGTAGTTCTTCTATACGTTTTTCGTAGTTTTCTGCTTCTTTGTTTCTTAAAAACTCTGAAATAATTCTTTTAAAAGACCTCGATGCAGTTCTTCAATATTACTTAATTTTTGATCAAATCTTTCATCCCTTAGTATTTGTCGAATTTGTGGTCCAACAAAAATTCGTTCCTTAAGCTTAGCATCATTTAGCCTAAGAAAAACGTGTTTAAGGTATTTTAATACATCTCTTTCTTTATCTAATGCTTATACGAAAATTTTTATCAATCCTGGTTTAATATGTAACGAAGGTAACAGAAGTTTTTTAGGATCAATAAAATATATAATCTTTACGTTAGCTTGGTCTGGAATAAGTTGATTTCTCTGAAGCCATTCTTTTGCTTGCTAATTGTTCTGTGTTTCTCTACTGTCCCAAAGACAAAGAAAGCAGCAATACTTGGTAAAACCCTAAAGCCCTAGTAGCAGTCCTATAACTTTTTGGTCACCACATATCTGCCACTTCGCTTATTGCATTTAGAAGAAGTGATAAACTTTCGTATGTTTCATTCATGTCAACTGCATGCGCAAGAGAAATACAGGGTCTTTTGATGCCATTATGGAGCAGAACAGCTTTTAAAAGGATCTACTAGTGATAATTATTCTAAAGTTCTAAATATTAAAAGAATGATAAAGTTATATAAACAAATATACAAGAAAAAACTTTTCATTCATATATTCATATATATATTTTGATCTATAAACCTAGCGTTCTATTTCTGCAAATTAATTTGAAAACAATACGTGTGGATAATGTCATCGTTCTGTCTTGGGGCGAGGTTGGATTGGTGCTATTTTCGAAACCTATCTGATATTTTTTTATTAGTTCAACCAATTTTAATGTTACAAGTAAATACAGGTCTGATCCCTTTATGTAATCGGAAAATGTACTTTTAATACACATATGGCGGGTTGCACAAAGAATTTAACTAAGCATTAACTAATCACACGGCTCAGAGTGTGGCATAACACAAAAGAGTGTCAATGTCAAAAATGATTCTAAACGTCGTCAGTTAAATTTATTACGTGATTAAAAGTTTTGTGCAACTGGTTTTTAGTATTTTATAAAATTGTAAAGAAGCTCTGACAAAAAAGGTCACTCTATTGAGGTATTTTTTTACATCTTTGACAACATTAATAGGAAAACAGAAATCAATTCAGTATGGCTCAAATTTGAGTAATTATACCTAAAAGGCAACATATATCTTGAATCAATGGAATATTTATTTATAAGAATTTATTGTTCTTTTCAGGAGACACCAATATGAATAAAAGGCATCACGATTACACTCAAATATATCTAAACCCAAAATAGTGGAGCCAATATACTGGAAATTTTCGTGAAAAGTAACTGCCCTTCCCATCGAATTTTTTCTATATAAACTGTTGATGGAATCACAAAAGAAAGGAATCCCGAGTTTTACATTGCACAACGTAATTACAAATAAATTGGTTTTTTTAAATATAATAGCGGCTTCTATTGGTCCAATCAAAGCAAAAAAAAACAATTTCTTTATTTCCAAATTTCTGAGAAAACTGTGGTGGTTTCAAACGTCAATGTCTAATATATAATCTATAAAACAACGAGAACCATGGGACATGAAAAATGTTTGAATTTTCTCTACTTGTTTCTATGTTATAAAAAGTGCAATTTAGTTTGATAATGAAGACGTCTGTAGATTTTTTAAAAACCAGCCAAATCGAATGTTTTATTTTTTAAAATATAAGTTTTTTTTTCTCTTTAAAATGACACTAAACAGTTATTTTTTAAATAAGTAATTATATTTGTTCTCATAATTAAAAAAATAAAATTTTGAAATTTGTTTTTTTTTATGTTTTAATTATTCATTTTCATTATTAAATGTAGAGAAAAACGATTATACTCAAAAGGAAAACCAAATAATTACAAAATCTTATTTCTAAACAGACAAAGATAATAATAATTTTTTAAAAATAAAATTATATTAATTATAATTCTTTTTATACTTTAATTTAAACATTTAAAATAAAGCTTTTGTAACTTTTTGGCTTTTTTTTAGTATAATCGTTCTTTTTCTCTACATTTAATAACAAGATAAATATTTAATATATAAACACCCCTTTTTTTCAAAATTCCATATTTTTTAGAAGAAAAAATATAGAATTTCTCATCTAAAAAAATAATTTTTGGTGTAATTTTAAAGAGAATAAACTGTTCTATTAGACACGAAGATCTAAAATTCCAAATCTTAATTAGTGACAAGTTTTTATTAAAAAACACAAGTAAAATTAGGAAGAGAATTCGAAAATAGTTTATCTCATGTAGTTTTTGCTATTTTGTAGGTTACGTATTAGACACACATGTCTGAAACCAGCGCAATTATATCGGAAATTTGACAACTTTTTTTTTGTTCAGATTGGAGCAAAGTTTCTATATTTATGTTTTTGTTAAAAAAATTGTCAAAAACGCTGCAAAAGTGTGAGAAAAAAATAAAATGGCATAAGGGGTTCAAAATAAACTAAAAATACTATTTAGTTCATTGCAGGGTATTATTTACGGCTTGCCGCTAGTGAAAGGTAGGCTTTAGATTTATATATATTTTTAATCAAGTGCTTTAAAGCATCCCAACGTCAGATTCGATGTTTATATTTATCTATTGTGGCAAGCTAGAGATTTTTGCGTTTTATTTTATTGAGTTAACATTATTTGTATGAAAATTAAATAATTAATATTATATAATATTATTAGATAGCTAAAATCATATAGAATAAGTTTAAAACCCACTATCTAGTAGATTGCATCATGTAAATATCATGACCCTGGGCACGTAAGTAGATTGTATCAAATTATTATTATACTAAATAATACACTTTAGCCCATACAATGTTAATATGTAATATGTTTTGCGGAAATATTTTAAGTTAAATATACACTTAAAAAATAAATTTCAAATTGTATCTGAAATTGTTAATATTGCGAATTTGTTACAAGACAAATGCGGTCGTTGACAATACTATGGAAAAACTAACAAGTATCTAGTTTATTTTTTACACTTTTGATTTAATGCCATGTTTCCATATAAAATCAACCGCTGCGTGATGGTATCACCCTGGATAAAAATTATCGCAAATTACTCTTTTTTTTTGTAAGATAACTTTTTTTTTCACTCTGTAAATAAGGTTCAAAATTTCTAAACTTCTTAGTGCACTTGGTTATATATATTACTATTATCGGGCTAGTTATTAAAAATAAAATGGATATTCATATTGTCAAACATCTGAAATCTTTTCGATTGATATTAGATTTTTTTGTTATTTTTCAGAAGTATTTTTAATATTTTAAATAGGTAAATACCTAAATTGCTTAAAATTGTTTTTTTTTATTACAAAATGAATCTCATAACAAAAGAGTTATGGTAATAGTTAAAACGCGACTCCATTTTAAGGAGCTGCTACTTTCTGAATTTCTGCTTCCAGAGAACATAATTAAAAACACAGAATTCTGGGATTTTATCAAGGGAATTTTAGACCATTAAGTGTACAGAAGGGGTATCAAGGCTGGGGAAAGGGCTGTGAAAAACTATTACATTTCATGGAGTATTATCCGATTTTTTAATTTCACCAGCTCTAAATTTAATAATCATTAAAAAATATTCAAGCAATTCCATTTATATATTTATTTTTGCCTAAACCTAAAAGCTGCCGAAAAATCACAAATTTTAATTACATTTACAATAACATAGACTTAAAATAACGAAAATGTTTCGAGGTAAATAAAATTTAGTTTTTACGGAAGTAGAAGGTGTTTAAATTTTGTTGTATTATTTAATTACATTACATTACGTTTGTAACGAAGTTACTAAATTTTTGGGGAACGTATGCCTCGTCCGCCGTTTCTCGGTTTAAGAACATAGTAAAAATATGATTTTTTTAGGAAAATACTCAGAAAAATACGCCCGTTATTTCTAAAAATAAAACACGTTGCGCAACGTGCGGAAAACCACGTGCATTTCCCCGGGAATAATATAAAATACCGCGCTAATCAACACAGCAAATCATCAGGCAATAATCATATCGCGTCGCGGCCGAATTAAGCAGCGCGACCACCACCTCTGACCGGCGCGAACATTTGGAGGGGTCCACAAATCATTTAAAAGCGCGTTCGCACCGTAAGTTCGGCAGTCGGTGGAGTTCCACCGGCTCGAAGTTTCGAGTCGACGATCCGGTCCACAGCAGCAGCAGCAGCAGGAAGGTAAACCACCACTACTGAGACTTAATGTAGTGACCAGCTGGCGCCGTCTCCCCTCACCAACACCCGCCGTCGCGATGCACTGCCATGCCACCAGGATATATGTAGGTATATGAAAGGTAAAACAGGTGGTATATTGATATAGGTCTCTCTCCCACTTCCATTTACACACACGGGCTAGTTACTGGTTCAAAGTTTCGGGACTAGTCCATCTCTCTCATACACACATAATACACATTGTCCTTTCCTTCAGGCCAGTCACTGGGTCCGAGTTTCTGGGCTGGTCTATTCTTCCTATCTCTCTCTCTCACACACAGGCTAGTCACTGGTTCAAAGTTTCGGGACTGGTCTGTCTCTCTCATGCACATACGCACAGGTTAGTTACTGGTCACAAGTTTCCGGACTAGTCTGTCTCTCTGACACACGCAGGCTAGTTACTGGTCACAAGTTTCGGGACTAGTCTGTCTCTCTCACACACACAGACTAGTTACTGGTCACAAGTTTCGGGATTAGTCTGTCTCTCTCACACACGCAGGCCAGTTACTGGTCACAAGTTTCGGGACTAGTCTGTCTCTCACACATACATAATACACATTGTCCTTTCCTTCAGGCCAGTCACTGAGTCCGAGTTTCTGGGCTGGCCTGTCCTGCCTGTCTCTTTCACACATACACACAGGCTAGTTACTGGTCACAAGTTTCGAGACTAGTCTGTCTCTCTCACCCACGCAGGCTAGTTACTGGTCACAAGTTTCGGGACTAGTCTGTCTCTCTCACACACGCAGGCTAGTTACTGGTCACAAGTTTCGGGACTAGTCTGTCTCTCTCACACACGCAGACTAGTTACTGGTCACAAGTTTCGGGACTAGTCTGTCTCTCACACATACATAGTACACGTTGTTCTTTCCTGCAGGCCAGTCACTGGGTCCGAGTTTCTGGGCTGGTCTGTCCTTCCAGTCTCTCTCTCTCTCACACTAACGCACACAAGCATCCTATACTCAAGCCCAGGTAGTAAAAGATTGCCTATATCAATTGCCCTTGGTAAGTAACCTGGTATGGTATCGTAGTATCAACCGACCGATGTTCACCGAACACCACCGAGGAACCGAAGAACGTCACACGTTCTAAAAAATCACTAATCTAGTTATACCAGGATTTAGTTGTTAAAATTTTAATAAAGACTAACACCCGTATTCACTAAAGAGGTTTAAATTTAGACCAGGTCTAACTTGACAGTTATATGTTTAAGATGACATTTTTAACAATTGAACAAACAATTTTTCTAAATGTCACAATTACAAAAAGACAGTAACATAAGCGAAACATAGCTGGAGAACTAAATAGACGTGGTCTTACTCTTAAACTTTTTAGAGAATACGGGGGTAAATATTTAGAACATTTTAACTGTCTAGGTTTTGCAGCCTTTCCAATTTTAAAAAATTAAAAATTACATCCATATATATTTATTATCTAACGACATTGTCAGTCCTTACGTCATAGTATCCATCTCATAAGCAGCCTGTTATAATATATCGACAGGTCCTTCTTAGTCCAACATGAAGTAAGTAAAGTTCTGGCGCTTTTTGGGAAAAGAACATATTTTTGATGTGACTCTATAATTTTTCTACACAGAATACAATCTGCCATAAAACCATGAAATCCATATAATATATAGACAAGTTTGGTAGCGTTGGACGCAGAAGAATAAAAAATATTTATTTGTACTCCGTGGTAATTCTATATGCATCCCAGTATACTACGCGTAACTCGCCACAAGCGGCATAAATATTTTGTTACCAAGTCTGCCCATAAAATAAAAATAACTGGGAATCAGTTATCCGATTGAGTTCTGATTTCATCTAATTATGAGTAATATGGAAAGAGATGAGAATAATTTGGCTCTATAGCATATGAAGGGTTGATCCTGGGCAAATCAAGTAAATATGCTAAGAAACGTCTTTATTTGTTCAAGAGACTGGTGTAAAAATCAGCTCGATCAGGATTAAGACTGAATTTTGATAAAAAAATTTGGAAATTGGATAAAATCTAATTTCCTGTAAAAATGCATTATTTTTCCATTTGCCACTGAATTTACCACTTTTTGTCATGCCATGATAAGTTGTTTTTAATCCGAAATGCCTCCAAAATTTGCAAATATCTGTTGATCTGTGTATCTTTAATGCTTTGAGCGGCGGTGAAAATGGATATACATTTTGTAAAGTACAGAAATATTAAGAATCCTGTCCAAATAAAGTTATATATAGCAAGTATTTTATGTACGAAATGAAGGTCGTTATAACATAAAATAATAAATAAATAGACTGTATGGAGATAAGTTATTTATATTTATGTTTTAATTATTGAGGGTTTTCTTCCTTTTAGGTAATAGTAAGCAATGTTTACTTGTTCCACTATGTTTAGTAACGGCTGGTAAAGAAGATTCGGAATAATTGGTTCCTTCGATATACGCAAGACTTAAAAGTAATTATATTCTTAATTTTTACTTTATATCTATGCAGTATTTGGTAGGTTTTAAAGTGTCGTTGACTTTCATATGTCATATGGTTTATATATTTATATTCTAGGTGGGTGTTAAAGCAGTCCGGTTTGGAGTAGTTGGTATATAAACTCGCCGCTTCTTGTAATTTCTGAAGCTGTTGCTATTATGCTTACACTGACTGTTAGTCATCATCAGTGACCACGGTTTCGATGTTTTATAAATGGGGTATGATAGCATTAAATATGGATTTTAATTATACTGCAAGGCGTATTACAAACTAAATATTTTGATAGTAGGTATAGATAAGGTTTTAGATGTTTAACGCATTTCTATTAACCTATCATATTTCAACTTTGCCATATAATAGTCCTATATATAGTATTATTAATATAATATGTAGTATATATAGGATACTGCAATCGCTAAAAGTTTTTTTTCGCAGTTTTAGAGAACTTAGAAAATGAAAAACATATTAAAAAAAAAAGATAATGCCTGAGTGATGCGAATGTGCGCACACAATTCGCTCGAACGAAAACGTGAGAACAGCCAAACCAATTCGTTCTCAATTTTATTTGCACCAAAAATAGTATGGGTCAGTCTTGCGGGAATTAGATTTTTTGGCCATGAGCGTAGATCTTCGATATTTTTAAAAGGTATGATAACGTACGTAAAAAATCGTATTTCGAGAACCCACAAAACCGATACCAGTGTAATTGAAAACAGATATAGTTAATATAATTGTTTATACAGGGAAAAGGTCATTGACGTAGATATTGAATTTTTTTTAGTTTACCTATATTTTAAAAAACATAATACCAAATATTTTAAAAAAGAACGAAATACCTCAAATTTATATTAATTTTTAATGTTTTTTTTTCCAATATACAAGGTACATAGCTCTAAAATTATCAGATCCCTGAAAAAAAAAATCAAAAACGATTTGTCAATACAAAAAGAAATAAATATCTTTTAATTTTTTTTATATAAAACAATTTTTTCAAATGTATTCCAGAAACATTAAACTTGCCTAAAAAACGGTGTAACTGGTTAAATTTATTTTATAATTTTGTACATACATATAAACGTTTTTTCCTACCATGCATGCTTAGCATGCTTAGCACGAAAACAAAAAAAAATTATATATATTTAAAAAATATGTTTTTATTGTAAAGCAGTTAATTAAAAAAAAAACGGTGAATCATTTGTTTTATCTGTTTTTAGTAGTTATAATAGGGGAGCGCCCCTCCTCCTCCTCTTCCTCTCTCTCATGTCCCTCATTCTTAACTTCCTCCCCTTTTATTCTCATTCGCATCATATTTTTAATTTTTTCTCTTTGTTCTCCCACATTTGATTTTGCATTCTTAAGTCTTATAAATAGGTGCATCAAGATCATTTTAGTATGTTAAGGTACGAGTGACTGTTAAAAGAAAAAAATCTGTTGAATAAATCTATTAATAATAATATTAAAATAAAATGAGTGAATCAGTTGGAGAAAGAAATCGATCCATTCCGCTTCAGACAATTAGCCTCGAAGAAATTATACCAGGAGTTCAAGAAGAAAATATACCATTAGTTCGAGAAGAAAATAATGGGATTGTTTTAAAAAATTTGAACAAAACTGAGAGTGAAGAGAAAAAAGTGTTTTGTGCTATTTGTTTTGAAATAATCGAATATTATGATTCATGTAGACCAAATACATGTTCCCACATTTTTTGTTTAAAATGTATTTTAAGATGGAATGATGAAAATTGTTGTTCTATAATGGTAAACAATTGTCCTGTATGTCCGCACTAGATATTACTATTTGGTACAAATCTTCAAAGATGTAATTAGACATCATTTTGTTGTAATTTTAAAAAGAGGATAATATTTTTTTTATAATTTGTGTTTGTGAAAACTCTGGTAACAAATAATTTTGTAAAAAAAGTAAATGTAAATATATATATAATAATTGACACACATTTTTTCCTTTTCCTATATTGAAACGACAACAATGATCTAACAAGTTTTTTAATACATACTAATTTTCACATTACATAACAAAACAATTGTTATGGGTTTACACAAAAAGTGCCACGCCCTAAAATGGCACCACTTTTGCAAATGGAAGCTTAAATTTTCTTATGGGAATTTACATGTAAAAATGACGGTTTTGATTGTCGGACCGGCATAGCCTAATCTACTACTTTTTAATTATACTAATAATATTAATATAATTTGCCTCAAGTAAGAGAAAACTCAATTGAATACAGAAACAAGCGTTAACAAAATGTTATGCTAATATATGAGTGCTTCTAGTGGCAGTTGACATAATCGACACTTTTTTTATATATGATTAGCTATTTCGTTTACAAATACAGTGTCAGATGTTAGAATAACAAGAAGTATTTTGCATATAGCACTGAAAATATATAACCGCTTATAGTAACAGTTGACATTTTTTTAAATTAATATTGTTGACGTATTCTACTTATTATCTTTACAATTTATGTTTAAAATTAATATTTTTGACATTTTCTACCCATTACGTTTATAACCTATATTTAAAATTAATATTGTTGAAATAATCTACACATCACCTTTACAAACTATGTTTATTATTAATATTTAACAACATAATCTTCTATCTCTTTTTTTTTCATTTTTATTGCAGTAAAAGCAAGCATGTTCAGGAATTAGTGGAAAAAGATGTATCCTACAAATAGCACAATGTAAATCAGAAGCACTAACAACATAAGCTCTTTTGTAGTGGCAGCTCACATGATCGGACTCCCCTCTTCGTAAATATCTCATGTGAATTGCACTCCAAGGAAGGCAAATAGCAAATGTTCCTAGTCTTCGACTTTCAATTTTAGTGTAGCTTTGTATAACACATACATTTTTTCTTCAAAATTATTAAATAATTTACTAGCCCTAAACTTGCTTACTTTTACGTCAGCCTCGGTTCCTAAATTTAGCAGTTGTCCATCCATGTCCACTCCTTCGTCAATTTCCTGATCATCTTCCTCCATCTCTTCTTCTTCCTCCTCAATATAATTAATGTCGATGTTAAACAAGAATGATCTTCTAACAAGCCTAGATGATTTGTTCAAAAATGAATGTTTATAAGTGATGGAATCGCCTTCCAAGTTAATAAAAATTTCTTCTCTTTCTTCAATTTGAGCGGCGTTCTCCACATTATTTTCTTCAATTTGGTCAGCGTTTCCAATCATATTTTCTGCCATCGTTAGGAGCTTTAGATTTAGATAGATATATTTGATAAAAAACAATTTTGGTTATAGGTTATAAATAATATCGACAACTGATATTACAGCGAATGATACTGTATGATCGTTGAGTGGATGTTCTTAAGTATATATCCCATCGACCACCACTTTTACTACCTGCAATACTTAATTTATTTTTTTTTTTTTCGCTGTTTCTTTCCCTGTCAGTTTCCTGGGGGGGGGGGGCTTCGCCCCCCTTACCAACCCCCCATAAGGGGGAAGACCCCCCTTAACCCCCCCTCACCCTCACCTTATCTTCTTTCTCTCCCTTACTTCTTTCTCTTTTTTATATGTTTCTCCTTTTTCCTTCCTTCTCCTTTTTCCTTCCTTCTCCTTTTTCCTTCCTTCTTTTTCTTTCCTTCTCCTTTTTCCTTTTCTTCTTTTTTAATCTAACCTAACCTAACCTAACCTAACCTAACATAACCTAACCTAACTTAACTTAACCTGAAGAGGGTAGCCCGAAATTGGGGAGCCGGGATTTGAGTCTCGGAAATTCCGGGGTCCGGGGTGGAGGGGGGTAAGGTTGTTGATCGGCTTGGGAAAGTGGTTTTTAGAGATTGTCGTTCAACTTTAAGTAGGACACATGTGATTAACTTTTGCATATAAAATCGCCTCAGCGAAGAGACGAATGCAATTGATTTCTGCATTCACACTGTGCAGAGCTCGCGAGTTTTCTGGTGTTTACATTGTGTCTATTTGGCAATTTTTTAATTTTAATTTTTATTTCTAACATTTTTATTTGGCAAGATTTAATTCTTATATATATTGGTGACATTTTTATGTACATTTGTGGCATTTTTATTTGTTATTACGATTTTTTTCATAATGGACAATTTTTTGGCATCGAGTAGCAAAATAATTGACAATGACTTTGACTTATACACATGTACTCAAATGCAAAATTTTGCAAACCAACAAAACAATGAAACAGACGTATTTACAACTAGTCAACAACAAACTATTCAGGACTCGAATGAAATTATTTACAATAGCCAAGTTCAGAATAATGCCAACAAACACAACAACGAAAAATATTTATTTACAGCTACTCAACAATAAACTCTTGACGATCTTAATGACATTATTGACAACAAAACGGACTTAATTACAACAAAAACTAAACAAACTCTTAAAGAACTGAATGACATTGACGAAACTCAAAATTCTAGCTATGAGGATATTGTTTGTTTTCAAAAATCTAATCCAAATTATTTAACATTAAAATCGCCAATTAATTCTCCGAGACCAATTTGCTCTCCCTTTTTGTTTAGTGAAAATTCTGATTCGGAAGAAGAACAAATTGATCAAAATTTAAGTTTGGCTATTTGTCCTATTAATTCACCATATAATATTGTAAATTCTGATTCGCAAGAAAAACAAATTGATCAAAATTTAAGTTCGGCTATATCTTCTATTAATTCACCATATGCTATTGTAAATTCTGATTCGCAAGAAAAACAAATTGAAACAAATTTAACTTCGGATATTTCTCCTAATAATTCACCAGTTGAACAAAATTCAATTTCGAAACCATCATTTATCATTAAAAAAAAATTTAAAATTAATAAAAAAAAATAAAAAACAAATAGCAAACCTTAAGTGTCTGGGTTTCGCAATTCAAAATTTAACTAATTTGATCACAATTAAAAAGGGAGACGAAAGTACGGTGAATTATGTTAAACAGGCCTTTGACAAATTAGTTGACTCATTTGAAGAAATGGATTCATAAAGTCAATTAATTTCTATTGCTTTTTTCAAAATCTGACTATAACTAAATAAAAAGGCACATTCTTTCTTTTATTATTATCCAAAGACCTTCAAAAATGCAATTGCTTTTTTCAAAATTTGACTATAACTAAATAGAATTGCACAATATTAATTTTATTATTATTATTATGCAGAAAACTTCAGAAATGCATAAGTGTGTAACATGTAATAAAGTCTTCACTAGAAAGGATAATTTACTGCGACATATTAAAAAACATGTTAACGGAAATTCCACAAAACTCAACAGTTGGTTGAAAAAACCAAAGCTTGTTAAAGGTAAGAACATTTTGTTTTTCATGTTATATTTTGTAAAATATTTTTTTCGTAATTTATAGATTCTACAAATATTGTAAAATATTGTAAAGAATGCAAGAAAAATATAAACCAAAGTCTATGGGGTGGACATCTTCGATCTAGTGTGCACAAGAACAATTCCAAAATAGGCTTGGAGCAAGGTGTTGAAATTATCAAGTCAGCATTCAGGGAACGAATAATATCTTATAGGATTGCCTCACACCAAAACTTCATAAATGTGAAAGAATATTTTCAACATTTGGAATACAAAATTGCACATCTAATAGATCAAGAACTGCAGAAACATAAATGTATCAAGCTAAATATGGAACTGTTCGGTTTCTATTTTAACCCCAGCAGCGACAGCTATGATGTCAAATCTTTTAATGCGCCGTTCCAAGTCATTTGCCAGGGATATCAGAAAAAAGAACTGTTAGAGCAAATCTGCACCATTATTGATCAGAAAGCTGACGAATTTGCAGAAAGAGATTCAGGTAAAGAATTTATTTTCGATTTTACAACAGCAACAAAAAAAGTAATTTTTTAATTTTTACGTTGCAGGATGGTCTTTGATGAATTTACTTCATTTGGAAATTAATGTTAACAAGCACAATCCGCTGAGAGCCTCATCTTTTATCGAACTTCCTCAAGAGATCAAGAGACGTCAAGCTGTGATCAACATTAGGAATGTTGACAACTTTTGCTTCACCTGGGCAGTTGTGTCTGCTCTTCACCAACCACGTGGATTAGATTTTGAAACTTCATCCTACCCACACTACTCTTCTGTTTTGGATATGTCAGGTAAAGAATTTCCAATGTTGCTAAAGAACATTAAGATTTTTGAAGAAAAAAATAACATTTCTATTAATGTATATGGATTAGAAATTATAAATCCTAAAAAGGGGTATGAAGTAATTGGTCCATTTTATTATTCATCGAATAAAAAAAATCAACATGTCAATTTATTGTTAATAAGTGATGATGATGAAAAAACTTTTCATTATTGCTATATTAAAGATTTATCAAAACTAGTTTCTGCACAAATTTCTAAACATCACGGAAAAAAATATATTTGCGATGGTTGTTTACAATATTTCCCTACAGAAGAAAATTTATTACAACACAATAGCTATGATTGTGATCATTTACGAATTAACCTACCTTCTAAAGAATTAATAAAAGATAAGTTTGGAAACTATTCATATGATAATATTTTGAAATTTGTAAATTATCATAAACAAATGAAAGTTCCTTTCGTGGTGTATGCAGATTTTGAATGCATTTTAAAGCCTTTAAATAATGACAATGTTGATAAAAATCCTAATACTTCATACACCTTAAAACAATATGAACATATTCCACATTCATTTGCCTATTACATTAAATGTTCCTTCGACGATAATTATTCTAAATTTGAAAAATATAGAGGTCAAAATTGTGATACATTATTTATAAATTCTTTAGAAAGAGATGTGTATAACATATACAATAAATATTTAAAGGCTCCTAAAAAAATGATCCCTTTGAACGAACTGGACAAAATTTATCATAACTATGAAAAAGTTTGTCATATTTGTAATAAACCTCTTTTAAATGACAGGGTTGCAGATCATTGTCATATAACTGGTCTTTATAGAGGTCCAGCTCATTCACTCTGCAACATAAATTACAGAATACCTAACTTTATTCCAGTTATATTGCATAATTTGCGTAATTATGATTCTCATCTATTTCTTAAAAAATTATGCTTAAACAAGGAACAACTAACAGTTATCGCACAAAACAAGGAAAAATATATTTCATTTGAAAAGCTTATTCATGTGGATAACTATTTTGATAAAAAGACACAAAAGGCTAAGAAAAAAAATATATCATTAAGGTTTATTGATTCTTTTCAATTTCTATCCCATTCTTTATCAAAACTCTCTGAAAGCTTAAAAGATGAACAATGTAAGGAAATAAAAAAAATTTTCAATGATGAAGAAAGATTTAAACTTATTCGGCAAAAAGGTGTATTTCCTTACAGTTATATTGATGATTATTTAAAATTAGAAGAAACAACTTTACCTCAGAAAGACCAATTTTATAATACTTTAACGGATGAGCACATCAGTGATGCAGAATACCAAAGAGCTGTAAAGGTTTGGCAATTGTTTAAATGTGAATCTCTTGGTCAATACTCCGACGTTTACTTACTCTCTGATACTTTACTTTTGGCAGATATTTTTGAAAATTTTAGAAGCACTTGTTTATCCAAATATAAGCTCGATCCAGCTCATTTTTACACTTTTCCAGGTTTATCCTGGGAGGCGTGTTTGCGTTATACTGGAATAGAGTTAGAATTGTTAACTGATCCAGATATGATACACTTTTTCAAAAAAAGCGTTCGCGGTGGTGTGAGCTCTTGCATTTGTAGAAAATCTGAAGCGAATAACCCATTTCTTTTAAATTTTGATCCTTTAAAGCCAACTAAATACATAATTTATTATGATGCAACAAATTTGTATGGTTATGCAATGTCACAGCACATTCCAACGAGAGATTTTGTTTGGTTAACAGATAAAGAAATCAATGATTTAAATATTATCAATATTTCTAAAAAATCTAATAAGGGATATGTTTTAGAAGTTGATTTAGAATATCCTACAAGTCTACATTCCTATCATAACGATTTTCCGTTTTGTCCAGAAAACTTTAAACCGCCAAATTCTAAATGCATAAAATTAATACCCAATTTAAATGATAAATCAAAATATGTTATTCACTATCAATTATTAAAACAATGTTTGGAACATGGACTCAAGTTAACTAAAGTTCATAGAGTTTTACAGTTTTCTCAATCTGATTGGTTGAAAAAATATATAGACTTGAATTCAAGATTAAGAAATGATTCAAAGAATGAATTTGATCGTAATATTTACAAGTTGGCAAATAATAGTATTTATGGCAAGACTATGGAAAATGTTGATAGAATTGACGTAAGACTTGTTACAGAGTGGGAAAAAAATAGAAGAAAAGATGGTGCTGAGAATTTAATTGCAAAACCATATTTCAAGGACTTAACAATATTTTCTGAAAACTTGGTAGCTATTCAAATGCAAAAGATTCAAGTTACTTACAATAAACCAATATATGTAGGCTTCTCAATATTAGATATATCTAAAACTGTTATGTATGATTTCTTTTATAATTTTTTAAAACCTCTTTATCAGGAAAATATTTCACTTTTATACACCGATACCGATTCGTTCATTTTAGAAGTCACAACTCCAAATATTTATTCTGACATGATAAAAAATATTCACAAATTTGACACATCTAATTATGAATTTAATAATATTCATGAAATGCCTATTACAAAGTCAGTTATAGGAAAATTCAAAGATGAATATGCTGGTGAACCCATTACTGCTTTCTTTGGTACTGGAGCAAAAGCATATTGTATTAAAACGGAAAACAGTTTAACAAAAAAAGCAAAAGGTGTTAAAAAAAGTGCAATTAAAAAGCAGTTGGATTTTATTCATTATAAAGATGTTGTTGAAAATCATTCTAAAACCTTTTGTTCAATGTATGTTTTTCGATCTAGAAAACATACAATTTTTACAGAGTTAATTAATAAATTGGCTTTGAGTTCCGAAGATGATAAGCGGTATAAAATTCCCTATAGTTTTAATACATTAGCTTGGGGACACCAAGATAATGCTTTGTATCAATGGAATGCAGAACATGAAGATTTAGATATATTTATGTAGATATTATAAGGTATTTAAATTTGTTGTTTTTGAAACCAAAGTTAGTCTTCATAGGTCTTTCACAAAATGTGCTTAGAAACTTTTGACAAAGAAATTGATAACAGTTATTTTAAAACATATGAAAAACGACTTTCCACTTTTAAAAAATGGAAAGGAAAATTGAGACCAGAAGTGTTAGCTGGAGCTGGCTTTTACTATACTTCAATCAATGATATTTGTAAATGTTTTTATTGTGGTATTGAAATTTTTGATTGGTTAAGTTATGATGATCCTATTGTGGAGCATAAGAAATTTGCTAGGAATTGTGATTTAAATAACTGTTTATGGAAAAATAAGAATCGAATAATTGTAACCATTCAAAATAAGTCTTCAAGCTACACATTTTATATAGTATTATTAATATCCTTATTTATGAACTTTTACATATATTTAAATTAAGTATTTTATTGTTATTTTTTTACAACTGCTTTTGCTTTCGTGGTGAAAGTATCTGCTTAATGTTAATAAATTTGGAATATAATTATTAATTTGTTTTAATGACTATCAGTAGCTCTCAATTTATTCTTCTTTATTTTATTTTCCAAAATGTTTTTTATGTTCATCATCCCCCTGGCGTAACACAGTGTGAAATATGTTTTTCTAATAAAACAGACGTCACTCTAAGTAAATATTGTAAATTTATGAAAATTGGATTAATTAACAATAGTACAATTAGTTGGATGGAACGAATAAATGGAAATGAAAATGCAAGTAAATTTTTTAAAATTTTGTATCATTATCCAAATCGATCTATTTTTGATACAAATTGGATAGAAAGGTTAGAGTTTAAAAATAATCAGTTACAAATTTTAACCCCCAACTGTACCAATTATTATGACGGATTCAAAAATTATTACTTTTCCATCATTAGTGTTACATTAAACTTTGCATTATTTTTATACATTACCATTTTAATTATTTATCTTTATTACAAATTTCAAACTGGAAATCTATTTTTTCATTAATCCATTTTAATCGAAACTTTAAAGAAAATGGGGATGAGAATATTTAAGTACAAGAATAACACAATATGTTTCAGTCTCGTTTAGTCATTATGAACAACGCTGTGGTTCATAAACCTTTGGAAACGCTTCTTAATTCAAAAATTTATTTTTTAAATAATTCTTTGTCAAAATTTGTTCTTGTTGGCATTAGTTTAAATGATTTTTCTCCAAAAATTGTAATTGGTGGAAAAACTGGATTTTCAATCGCACTAACCGAAAAAAATTGGAAAGACATTTGTGTTCATCAAGGAATTATTGTAAACAATTTCTACTTTCCTCAAGTTGATCAAACCAGTGTGAATATAAACAACATTCATCTGCAGGTTCAGAAAATAAATGATACCCCTGTTCTACAAATTACAAAAGGCCCACACTTCATATACTTAGGACAAGAGTCTTTGGACAATTTGTGGCGATTAAAGGAAATTATTGATTATAGATTATCTATACTTAAAAGGCAAGAATTCAATACATATTTCAAAATATTTCAAAATAATATTTCAGCTGATTGTGGCGACTTGTGTACGCATGTTTATAATATAATAAGTCCAACAGAAAATCCTAACAGTGAAAATGTTTCAACTATGATGGAATTACTTGCTTTATATCCTGAACAAATGGAAAACAAATTGAAGCAAAATGGAACAAAACGAAAATATTACGAAGAAAACAATGAAAATGGATCAAAAAGAAAATATTACGAAGAAAACAATATCTTTTCTGGAAGAGAATAATAAGGTGCATGTGTTAGTGAAGTGGAGCTTTACTAACAGACAAGCCCGTAGGAGTAACTTTCAGATGTGGTACTTAGATAGACTCCGTTTTGAAGAAAGAATAAATGATTGTAAACTTATTCTAGATTCGATATTATCTGAGGAACATAGAAATAAAATATATTTGACACGTTTTAAAAATTGTATTTGATGTTTTACTTAATAAAATTTTAGTTTCCTAAATGTGAATTTTATTTGAAATTAATTAGCACATTAAGACTTTGTAATTTGTATCAGCTAAAGCATAAAGTGAGGAACAGAAATATAACAAATTTAACTAAAATTTAATTTCAATTTAATTAAACAATATTTTTTTTATCAATCCATGTATTATATTTTTTATCAAGTCCTAACCATTTCACATAAACTTTGTTTCCTTTCCTTCTCAAAATCTTCTCAATAAGATACACATCGGTATGCTTTACTTTTAGTAATTCTTCCTCATAAAAACCACCCAGAATGTCCTGATTATCTTCGTCTTGAATTAAATATGTCCAAGGGTTTGTCATCTTAACTTCTTTAATGTGGAATATCTCATTTGACCAATTTGGTGTGTAACCTTTTGAAAATGCCTCTCGATGCTTGCTTATTCGTACGTGATCACCCACTTTAAACTTTGAAGATTTTATATCTAACGTTTTAGCATGAGTAAATGCAGATTTCAAGATTCTATTTTCATTTGTTTTATTTACTTGTTTTGGCTTCATTCCTATTGAAGAATGTTTAGTATTGTTATAATCTTTTACAATATCCGCTAATATATTAAACCATTTGTAATTTCCTTGAATGCTAAATATTTTCCACATATTATTCTTTAAAGTCCTGTTCACTCTTTCTACTATACTCGCTTTCAAATTGGAAAACGTGCTATAATGGTTAATTCGAAATTGTTGCATCAAATTTTGAAAATTTACATTGAAAAACTCTCTCCCTCTGTCCGTTTGCAAGTTTTTTGGTGGAGTTTTTGCACTGATTAATATTTTTTTCATTGCCGCTGTTACGTCTTTTCCAGATTTAGATTTTACCGGTTCGGCCCAAACATACTTAGAAAATACATTTATGGTAATCAAGATATATTTAAATCCCTTATTAAATTTGGCATAGGGTAACATTTCAACCAAATCAGCTTGAAAAAGATCATTTAACCCTTTCACTACCACCCTTCTGCGTTTGTAGTTTTTTCTAGCAGGTTTATGTAATTCATTAACGACTTGTTGTTTAACGGTTGTCATGACAACAAACTTATTTATTCAATTTTAAGCAAGTTCACTTTCTATGTTTTGTAATAATTCGAAATATAACTTTTATATGTTTTTTCCCATTCATTCAATTATCAATTTGTATTGTATAACTTTTTTCATTTAAAATTTTACTAATTTTAGTAATCTCCTTCTCTAACGCATTAAAGGATTTTTTTATCTCTCCAGTTAAGAAAGTAGTTGATCTACTATCACTATTTTTGAATTCCTCCTCTGTTTTATTTAATTCTTGTTCTAATTTCTTAATTACACTGGACATTATATTTTCCAAGGAAATATATTGTTGATTTTCTTCCAAAGTGAGTTGGTCAATTGTTCTACTGTTAAGAATGCTATTTTGATTTCTTTTTTTTTCATCATCTAACCTTTTTATAAAAGTTCTTAATTGTTTAATTTTTTCCTTGTGTTTTTCAATTATTACTTCTCTTATATTTGTTTCCATTATTTTATTAATTTTGTTGATATCATCACTTAATTTTTTGTCTTCCTTTTTAACATGTTCATTTAAAAATTGCAAATCTTTACTTATTTGATTTAGCGTTAGCAACTGTTTATTAACGTTTTCAATTGAGGTATAACATCCTTTAATCTGGTTTTCATACTTTAAAAAATTTTCATCAAAAACCTTAAGCTTTTTAGCAAAGATTTCATTATTTGTTTCATTTTCACCTAATCTCCTTTTTAAATTATTAATGTCACTTATTCTCTCTTGATTTTGTTTTGAAATATGGCGTCCAAATTTATCAACTGTCATGTTGAGCTTTCATTAAACAATAAATATGATTATATTTGATAGCTGTTATTTATAGTATTACTTTATCTTCTCTTAATTCTTCAATAATAGAGATAATCTCGTTACTATGAGCATTATTTCCCGCATCACTTGATGAAATTAATAAACGTAGCCTATCAACAATTTCGTTTACATTATTCCAGTATACATAGTCTGTATTTGATCTGTTTGTTTTCAAAATTAATCCCTTTCCTGTAGATTTGGCTCTAGTTGTTCTAAACGGAGGTTTTGGTTTGTTAAATGCTGTAACTAATCTTGGCAAGGTTTTTGTCTTTGTAATCCCCTTTCTTTGTAAATATGGTCCTATTATTGTAACATATTTGTGTGATGTATTTCCTTGAACTTGTTCATTTGAATCAAAATTCCTACGATATACATTTGTTTTAGCTAGAATGTTCATGTAATTATCTAAATCTTCCTTCTTATAACCTTTCGGTTCTTTTTTGAAAAGCAATTCGTATAAACCTGGCGTGCCTGTTTACGTTATTCCTCCCACTTTAATGTCTTTTCCAATAATTTCTACCGGTATCTGTGTTAAACCAAAAGAAAACTTATACGTTTCGAGGTAATGAACTATTCCATAATAATGGTCAAATTTATGTTGTGTATCTTTCACACCCTCATCAATATATGATCTGGGTAATTCATGAAAATCTGCTAAGTAATCTTTATATGATGGTCTACCAACATAGGTTTGAATTGTTTTTCTAGTTTGTTCCAATATGTCTGACAAGTTTAAATTTGTTGTTGTGTCACTAGAAGGATCTGAAGTTTCTGCTATAACAGTCTATGACAATGGTTGTACTACAGGAGAGGAAGAAGTGATACTACTGTCATTTAAAAATGTTCGTAGTTCTGTAGGGAGTGACGGAGTTTTTCCTGTTTTCTGAATATTTTTCGTCGGAGTTGATGTTTTATAAAGCTTTGTAGGTGTTTTGAAATCTTCATACTTTGAAACTCTTTCTTCTTTTAAATCGAATGGTTCGGATTTACCAATACTTGAAATTAGCTGTTTAAGTGGTTGTGTTATTGGTCTATAAGTTTGTTCTAATTCGGACTGAGCAGTAGAAGTAGCTAATTTCAAGCTTTGATATTTCTGCTTCACGGCTTGTCTCGATCTTATTAATTCTCGAGCTAAACGTTTATCCATGCTGTACAAGTTTTAAATGAAATAAAACTGCAAATTTTTTACTTTTATAAATATATAAAGGAATCGAATTTACTCCTATATCTGCCGTGATTTACTTCACAATCTTTGTCAATTACAAGAAAGCCATATGGATCCATCCAACAGTTAGCACAAATATTTTTAAACTGATCAAATGTCATATCCAATATACAGTGGTCATTATATATATGTTTTAAACTCAAACAGTCCTGTTTAAATAAAATTAATAAGTTTGCATTTTCTCGAATTAGACGTTTAAGGATTGAGGAATATCCTTGAAAAATAAAAAAACAATCGGTGTTTCTATGCCTTCCATGCGTGAAATAGTCCCTAATAATAGATTGATTATGACAAGGAATATCATCAAAAATGATAACGGAATTTGGCTTTATCTCATGAGATGAAATAATGTTCTCATCGCTATCATATTCAAAGTATCCAATTTCTTTCATAGGCTTTAACAACTTTCTTAAATATTCATATTTTGGTTGATCTAATGACTTTGAATAAACATAGACATTTTCAAACCTAATTCCATTAGGATGCTCGAGCAGTGTAAGCATAACGTTGGTTTTACCGCTACCACTGCAACCAACTATAAGCCCTCTTTTTGAACCACCGCAAAATAAGTCACCATGCTTTCTAAACTGTTTACTTAAATTTTTTTCGTCATGATTATTTACTGGTAATGAGAATTTTTGTTTTTCAATCCTCATTCTTAATCACACTAGTAAATATTTTTAGCTGTAAAAGTATTTATACCAGAAAAATGTCAATGTGCTTTTAGTATAAAAAGAACTTCAATGACTGTGGGTCGCCATAAGTTGAAAAAAACTATTAAAACACGTAATAGAAAAGGCTCTGGTTTAGTAAATAAATTAATTAGTAAACTACCTTTCGAAGTTCATATACCAGGATATAATTATTGTGGTCCCGGCACCAACTTGGAAAAAAGATTAACTAGAGGTGACGTTGGTATAAATCCATTGGATTCCGCTTGCAAAGAACATGATATATCTTACTCTCAGACTGAAGATTTATCAAAAAGACACATATCTGACCAAATATTAGAAAAAAAAGCCTGGGATAGGGTAAAAGCTAAAGATTCTTCTATTGGTGAAAAAACTGCAGCTTTAAGTGTTGCAGGAATAATGAAGGGTAAAAGAAAGTTCGGTTTGGGATTAAAAAATACAAAAGGGGGTAAACTTAAATTGAGAAAAAAACGTATCATTCGAACACCCAAAAAAATTGGAGGATTTCTACCTCTTTTGTTTCCCATTCTTGGCGCCCTGGGTGCACTAGGTGGAGGCGCGGCAGGAATTGCTAAGGCAGTAAATGACGCTAAAGCAGCTAAACAGCAACTAGAAGAAATACATAGACATAATATTGCAATGGAAAATGCTTCTAAAGAAGGCAAAGGATTATATATTAGACCATATAAAGGAAAGGGACTATTTATTAGACCTTATAAAGGAGGATCCGTCAAAATGAAAGCAATCAGACAAAAAAAAAACTCAAAATAAGTTTTCCAAAAAGAGCACTTACGAACAATGATATTATTAAATATGTAAAGCTGTTAAAAATAACTGGCTTTAGAGGTGTTTTTATGCTCGATGAACTTCCAAAAAAAATTAATCTGAAAGAATGTGGTATTGTAAATTTGGATAAAAACAAAATAAAGGATCTCATTGGACTGCTTATATTAAAAATAACAAAAATGTAATATATTTTGATAGTTATGGAAATTTAAAACCACCTTTTGAACTTCTCAAATATTTTAATTCGAATGGCAAAGTGGATGTATTTTATACTTATGAAAATAAACAAAAATTTAATTCATATAACTGTGGTCAACTATCCCTAAAATTTTTGCAAAAAAATATATAAACTCATTATTTATTGTAATATCTCATTCATAAATAAACTGCAATGTCTACCACAATTGCCATATCAGGAAACAGTTTTGTTTTGTCTGCTGATTTTAATCCGCCCATATATTTAGAGGATGAAAAACAATATTACCTGGGTTTAGCTGATTTTGAAACGTTTATGACTATCCCCAATATAAAAGAAGGATATAATAAATTTTATATAGATAATAAAGTAATTGTTATTCCCGACGGAACTTATGACATTACAGATATAGAAACATACATAAGAGAAAGTATAGAAGATTTATTTCCGAATGAAAAATTTTTTTTCTTTTAAAAGCAAATGTTAATACTCTAAAAACTTTTTAATGTGTAGTAGAATAATTGATTTTACCAAGGAAGATTCGATAGGAAAAATGTTGGGTTTTAATAAAAATAAAAAAGAGGAAGAATCAGATGATGTTGCAAAAATAACTAAGGTGAATGCTATTTGTATTGACTGTAATATTTGTGTCGGTTCTTACAATAATGGTAAACCTGTTCATATTATTCACCAGTTTTATCCAACTGTAGCTCCAGGGTATAAAATAGTTGAATCTCCTTTGCCCATTTTGTATTTTCCAGTTAGCGTCAAAGCAATTAACAATATAACAGTTAAAATAGTTGATCAAGACTATAACAGTAAGGTTATACAAACAAGTGAAATATAAAATGGTTGTTAGATATAATAGAGCCCTTGGGATGAGACTTGCCCCTACCACTATCAACAAAGTAAAAACTTATAAAAAGAAAAAGCCTAAACAACAGTTCAGTATCAAATCCAACACCAACAAGTTAAGACGAGATAATCGTAAATTTCTCACATCCTTGGGTTTCACTGTTTTAAAATAATGAACATATTAAACGTAAACGAAAAGCTTTATGTAGACAATTCCATCGTCAGTTCTGAGCTTCACACATATCAACCATATATTTCTTCAAAATTCGATTACAATGATGAAATAAGGATCCCAATTCAAGAACTCGATGCTTACACTCTACCATCAGATAGTTTACTTTATATCGAAGGAAAATTAACTAATACAAAAGGTAAATATAAGAAAGAATTGCTATTTATTAACAATGGTATAGCCTTTTTGTTCAGAGAAATCCGCAAGAACTAAACGGAATTACTATAGATTCAATAAGAAATATTGGATTAGCATCAACCTTAAAAAGCTACCTTTCTCACAATACCAACGAAAGTTTAAAACTGGAAAATGCAGGTTGGTTTCCACATCGGAAAGAAGGTGATACAATTTTAGTTGATAATGATGGAAAATTCTCCGTATCCATACCACTAAAAATGCTTTTAGGATTTTTTGAAGATTACAGAAAAATTATTATGAATATGAAACAGGAATTGGTTCTTATTAGATCAACTGATGATTTAGATGGTGTTATTTTCAAAGAAGATCCGGCACACCTTGTTACTGCTCCTGACACTCCATTGGTTACTTTCGATAAAATTTATTGGAAAGTTCCTCACATTCTAGTTGATATGCCACAACAACTTGCTCTATCAAAAATATTAGAATCAAATAAAGATATATTGATAGGATTCAGGAGTTGGGAACTTGTTGAATATTCTTCTCTAACCGAAACAACCCGTCACACATGGCCGGTAAAAACAACTAGTAAACTAGAAGCTCCTCGTCATGTTGTGATTGGCTTTCAAGAAAACAGAAAAGGGAAAATTGTTAAAGATATGAGTAAATTTGACAATATTACCTTGTCAAATATTAGAGTATATTTAAATTCTGAAAGATATCCTTATCACGATTTGTACTTAAATTTCGAAGAAAACAAATTTTCTGCTTTATACGAAATGTTTGCCAACTTTAGACAGTCTTACTATGGTGTTCCAAATGAACCCATTTTTAATTCTGAACAATTCAAAAACTTTAGTCCTATTACACATATTGATTGCTCCCATCAAAAAGAAACAATTCAAACGGGATCCGTAGTAATGAGAATTGAATTTGAGACACACAATGCAATAAAAAAAGATACTTCTGCTTATTGTCTTATTTTACATGACAAATTATTTAGCTACAACCCTCTTACTAAAATTGTGAAACAATTATAAACTTTATCCCCACTATTTTCATATTTCGATTTAATTTAAAGAAATTTTCAAAAGCTTTTAGTTTTAGTCATGACATCAAAACTACAACTACAAATTGAAAAATTTATTTTTAAAATTAATCAACTGAAAGAAGAAATTGCAAATTATTCAAGTAAAAAAAGTCTCATTAAAAAATTTGCTGCTTTGAAAATATGAGATTGGTTATAGATATTCAAGGATTCAAGGATGAAAAAAATAAATTTATACCGAAAGAGCTTGCAGCTTTTGATGGTTATGAAATGACTCATTACATTTTTAAATAGCTTTTTCCAATGGAGTTTCTTTCACCTGATTGTCACAAGCAGGCGGTATGGTTAACGAAAAATTATCATTGTATACATTGGAATAATGGATTTACTCCATTACATCATTTCCCAAAAATAATTGAAACACTTACGAAGAAAGCAGATTTTGTTTTTGTAAAAGGAAGCGAAAAAAAGGATTTTATACAGAAATATTCTAAAAAGCCTGTGATTGAAATAGATGAACAACCAGCGCTAAAGCTAATGGAACCAAAATGCTTCTATCATTCAAAATCACCTTGTATGTGTGCTTTGACAAATGTGTTATTTTTATATGACAATTGTTTTATGAATGAATAAAAATATAAAAAAACTTAATTACCTTTTTATTTTGCATTAACCAACCATGATTGAATACAATTAATATGATACCTTAAATCTAATTTTCTAAATTCATTTAAAAGTTCATACTCATTTTTATATTTTAAATAATCATTACAAAATTTAGCGGCTAATTTACATTGTTCCATTCGACCTATATTATTAACATATGCTGACAAATCTTGTGCTTCTGCGTCTTCTTCGCTTACAATTGATAAATATTGGAAGTATGCAGCAGATATAATAAACTCTTCATACATTTCAGTAACCATTTGCTCCATTGTAAATATTATTAAATTTATTCTTCCTTTTCAATTTCTTGAAGAATAGTATCCTCGTCAATAAATTGCTTCAAGTCTTTTAAATAGTAACCAAAGCCAATATCTTTTAGATCTTGAATAAGTTGAAAAAAATTTAATGTTTCAATGTATTTGTTGCAACAGAGGGCAGCCTTTACGAATTCCTCAGATTGATTACAATAAAAGTCTATCCACTCCGGACCACTTGCCATACAATATGAGAAATAGGTTTTTGAAAGATTACTAAATTTCTCCTCTAATAATTTAACTGCAATCAGCAACTCAGTCATTTTATTTATTTAACATAATATTTTAAATATGTAGGGGGACGTCTCTTGCGAATAGGATTAACTTTCCTTGATAATACCTGTTTTTTATCTTCGTATAATTGAAACCTCTTTTGGGTTGCAATAATAGCAGGTATAAATTGGCAATCTTCTCCTATAAATTCTATTAGGTGGCTTAATTCTCCTACAAAGTATGATTTCCCAAATGTATTGAAAAACGTAGTAAGGCTTATAATTCCTTCTAAATAATCATCACAACAGTCAATTGCTTCCAAATAATCTCGTTTCAGTGGATAAAACAGCTTGGTGTATTCATCTTTTGAAATCACTTCAAAGAAATTGAGATATTTAACTTTTAACTGTCTGATAGTTGTAGTTAATTTTTCGCGATTACACATAATTCACTTATTACTTGACACATTTTTTTCTTTTTGTTTTATACAAAATTGGTGGAAAAATTCAAAAATAATTTTTTACGCAACTCGAGCACAGCTTAGTAAATGTGCCTAGGCATACTAAAATGATCATGATGCACCTATTTATAAGACTTAAGAATGCAAAATCAAATGTGAGAGAACAAAGAGAAAAAATTAAAAATATGATGCGAATGAGAATAAAAGGGGAGGAAGTTAAGAATGAGGGACATGAGAGAGAGGAAGAGGAGGAGGAGGAGGCGCTCCCCTATTATAACTACTGTTTTTACAATAAATATTTTCTACATTATTCAGGGTAGCCCTTGGGAATACAAGCATCTCCTAAACAAACAAATATTATTAAATAAACGCTTAGCTTTAAAAAAAACGGTAAAACATACAAAAGCAATTTTTTTCTATATAATAGGTTCACTCTAGGGAAATAAAAGAACTCCCTAAAAACAAAATCAAAATTTTAGGTTTTTATTTTAAGGGTCTACACAGGGTTATTCTAGGAGGTAAACGAGCTTTTTAGTGGTTGTGATATTTTTTTTTATTTGAGAAACTATTAATATTTAAAAAAAATAATAAAACAAATATTTTATTGTATATTTTTTGCATATCGATTTTAATTTTTGAGATAGTGGTGATAGTGATTTAGAAAAAATATATAAATTCTAACTACTGTAAAAAAAAATTTTCGTCTAATTTTTAAACGGTTTAAAATATTGATTTTAGGGTTTCGGTTGAGTCCAATATTTAAAACGTATTTAGGAGTTTGCGTCCTACATAATATTTTAGATAAATATGTTTTTTCATTAAGAACTGACAGTTGTCAAACTGTCAAAATGGCAACATAATATGAAGCCTTAATTTCAAGTCAATTTATTAATTCGGACTCTAGCGGCTATTGTTTTTATACAGCCATTCAGAGATATGCTTCGGATCCTTGCTAAAATCGGTATATATCGACGATGCATTCGGATTATAGAAACGTAGATCTTAATGACTAATAATCATGAATGAGTCCATATTCTCCTTAAAACCCTCCCCGTTTGTATCTGCCTAAGGCTACAATACTAATTTTGGAAAATTTATAATAATAAAATACAATACAGACAACCAAAAAGCAATATTAATTATTATTATTATTATTTATTTGTTTGTAATATTGTTTACGTAGTCCAGAATATTTAATTTAATTTAATTATTTTGCTTTGCCATATAGTACGCCGTTCTATAAATATGTTACCAGTTTATTCCTATCACATTTTATTTCAAAATGTATGTTCAAATTTTGAAATTCATCCGATAAGTAGTTTCTTAATAATTAGTTTTTTTAAATTTTGTGAAGCCGCCATTTTGTTCTGCCATATTGGTGTAACCATTTCATCCCCATACGACCCTTGATATTTGACCAACATTTGAAGTCAATCGGATTACTAGTTTTTGAGCTATGACGCGTAGACAGAACGACAAACCAGCAGACTGACGGAAATAGGAGAACATGTTTTTTGGAGTTCAGGGACCCGAAAACGCAAAGATCTTTAAAAATCTCTTACTAGTACACAACTTCCAACTTAGAAAGAAGAAATAAAAACGTACTATCCCGACTGCTTACTAATATATTAATATAGAAAAGGAAACCACAAAATATACTAAAACAAGTGGTACCTTACTTTTTATAGGTACTCTTACTAGTACACAACTTCCAACTTAGAAAGAAGAAATAAAAACGTACTATCCCGACTGCTTACTAATATATTAATATAGAAAAGGAAACCACAAAATATACTAAAATAAGTGGTACCTTACTTTTTATAGGTACCCAGTATCCTGTATAAAGCAAAATATATAAATAAAACTATTTCTGAATCCTCCGTTTATCAAAGATAAAATCTTAATAGCTCAATGGTGAAGTAGGTAACACCTTATTAAATTCCGCATACGTTTATTTTGTAATATGTATACAGTGTGTCCAAGATTTGACTCGAAAACTATTAAAGCTAGAAGGATGGTTAAATAAGGAAAGTTGTAGAGAATATTATTACAAATTTGTTTCCGATTGAAGATATAAATTATGTTCGGCGGTTTTTGAGATCATTAGGAAAAATAAAAAATATAATAAATACGAGTGTTGTGGTTTTAAGAATAATACATTATTAAGACACTTTTTAAAGAAGAATCTGATGGAGGTAAAAAGAAAATTTCAGCTCTCCCTTTTTCCGACATACATTTACGAATTTTCAGATTTCTTATGGACGCCATATTGAATTTTTGCATTTTATGAAAGAGTTCGTTAAGAGCTTGGTAATGATTTATTACAGAGATTATTGTTTTCCTTAAGCTCTAAAAACGAAATTTACTGTTTTTTTCACAGTTGCCTTTGATCGCATCTGACCGCCTTGATGAAACAATAGACATTTAAAGTATACTTTCTAACATTGAACTAGTTATTAAATTGATCCACACTGTTGATCTGAGTTTATAAAGAAATGTTTCAAAACTCATTACAGATGTCTTCATTTTCCACACATTATCCATACAGCCCTAAAAATTTACGGGTAGCTCTCCTTAAGTTGTTTGAACAACTCGTACCCTCTGTTTCAATTCTTCGCGATTTTCTGGTGGAAAAATCACACACCTCATCTATTGCGTATCGTCATAAATAAAAATGGGGGGGTATAAAGTCTGGTGACCTCACCGGGCAAGCAATGGGACCATTATTAGAAATAATTTTATTGCCAAAAGTGCCTCTAAGAACCTCTGTAACCTCTCTAGCCATCAACCATTTTGCTGCAACCAATTGTTGCCCAATTTGTTTCTACTTGCTGGAATAATTTGTTCTTGCAACCGCTGCAAATATCTATTTCCATTTAAATTTTCTTCGAAAATGAAAAACCCAATTAAATCGTTGTTTAAAGTACAAAATCGCGAGTTTTATTCATTTGTGAAAATAGTAATCTAAGGTTTTATTCCAAATTACCAATACCACACAATAAATTAAAATTTTATTTTGCAAGATTATGCAGATTTTATTTATTCCAATAATTATGATTGCATTTATTGAATATTCCACAATTTGTAAATCACGTTTCGTCTGTCCAAAGAATTTTAGACTGAAAACCAGGTATTTCTCGGCATTTATTTATAAAACTAATCAAAACATGTTGTTCGTCTGATATCATTGCCGTGAAGACCCTGACCTATGTTTTTTTGATTTTTAGAGCCGAATGTACAGTAGATTTCGGAATTGTTGTTTGTTCTTAAAATTTTCCTCACCGAAGTTCTTGGATTATTCCTGACCTTTTCTACGATAACTGCGCTTTCATCATTATTTTTTAAGTGGGTTTTAGGTTAAAGTTTCGAATTAAAGCCATAAACCAGCACATCAGTAACTAATAATCTAAAATGCCTCTCCTTGGGTTAATATCGCAACGGATTCACATTCCTATTGGCTTAAAAGAAACTAAAAAAATAAGTATTTAGTCAGAATCAAATTTGTGAAGAAATTATTTACAAATTTTCTAATTTAACTATCTTTCCAACTGTTATAGTTTTCGAGATAGCAATAAATGTAAGTCAAATCTTGGACACACTGTATATATCTAAAAATTGTGGTCTTTCACTTTTATGGATGTAAGGATGGATCTACCTTCTTCTAAATAACAATCTGCGGAACTTACCAAGATTATACTTCATTTTCCCTGATGAAAGAAAGGATTCATAACGAACGAATATCCGGTTAAATTCAATTTAACGTTTTCGTCCAAAGCGTTTCCTCAATGCTTTGCTATGTTGTCATTTTTCATAGTTCTTCATGGTTGTTAGCCTTAATGCTTTATGTCTAATTAAAACAAATCTTAATTAGATTGTTTTAATTTTAGCCGAGGCACATAAGGGTTAACCCCATCTAAAGAACCCTATACTTAATCCAGAATTTCATAAATTTTCAGCTGGTTCCACGTAATATACAAAATTCCCACATCCTTTAATGGGCGAATTATTTGGCTTAAGAAATAAAATACTAGACAATAAATTAAAAAGGAAACAGTATTAATTAAAAAAAATCCACATTTTTCTCGTATTAATAAAAGCCTTCTACTAATCAATAATATACGAACCTTATAAGCAATAACACAACCACTGTTCACAATAAAACATATTAACAACAAAAAAACAACATTAAACTCATAACTCAGTGTGATTTTTCATTAGCTCTGAATAGCTTTCAGTTTCGTTACTTATTCAAAGGTTTTTAAGAGCACGGCGCTCTATTTTCTAACTTTTCGATACAAATACACCCATATAGAGTATTGATTTAATAGAATTGGCTATAGCATTAAAAAGTAATTACATTCAACGAATATGGAAATGAAATGTCAAACTTTTTTAAATATACTGACCCGCCCTAATATTTATTAGTGATTTTTAGCGATAAAAACGATATTTTTTTAAATACATTTTAGTGCTTAGCCGTAAAAGACAAACTAGCTAGCGCCGAAATTACGCATAATACTGAAAGTAAGATATGTACAGGGTGGGCATTTTATTAGAGACCTATACCTTTTCTCAGAAAGTTACCTTTTCTCAAAAAGTTTCTTGGCTTTAAACAATTTTTTTAAATATTTGGGTTTTATTAATACAGCGTATCCGAAAAGTGCTGTTCTGACCTTAAAACCAGAATTTTAAATGGGACATTCTGCATATTTTTACATTTTTAGATTCCTTGGGCGGAATAAATGAACGTTTAAAACAACACCCTATTCGAATTTTGGGTCATTTAGACAGAAATTAAGGTTATGTATTTTTTTAGCAAATTTATGTCCTGAGCAAGCAGACTTGTGCAGCTGTTAGTTCAGATCCTAACGATTTACGAAGACTAGGAGTTTTACACTTATACAGGGTCTCTCAGATCATTGGACATTCTCTTAAATTTTCAATTCGAAATATCCAAGTTTTTTTAAATGGGTCACAATATATTTGAAATTATTTTGTTAAAAGCGAGTGTTTGGGAAAGTGTTCGTAGTCTCTAAATATTGAACAGGTGAAAATTTAAATACTTTAGGTTTATTTCTATTTAAACTAAGTTTCTTTGCCTCGTTTCATATCCAACACCCTGCCGGCCAAAAAACAAGCATATCTATTTTTTCTTCCACCATATATATTTTAAAGGAAACTTAGAATTTTGAATATAATTAATGCAACTAATATTAAATTAGACTGAAAATGTAAAATCTGTCAAAATATTATTTTGTCGCCACGGATACGACGAGCGCGGATATTAATTGTCATATCACAGCCTACTATATATATATATATATATATATATATATATATATATATATATATATATATATATATATATATATATATATATATATATATATATAATATATATAAATGTCCAGTGATCTGAGTCACCCTGTATAAATTTAAAACTCCTAGCCATCGTACATCGTTAGAAGTCTTCTTAAGTTATAGTTTATATTTTAATAAATAATTTGAACTAACAGCTGCATAAGCTTGCTGAGGGCATAAATTTGCTAAAAAAAATGCATAACATTCATTTCTGTCTAAATGACATGAAATTCGAATAGATAGTTCTTATAAAAGTTAGCTTTATTTCTCTCAAGGAATCTAGAAATGTAAAATTATACAGGGTATCTATTTTAAAATTCTTTTGAGTTGGTTTTGAAGTCGGTACAGCACTTTTCGGACACCCTGTATTAATAAAACTCAAATAATTTAAAAAATTGTTTAAAACCACAAAACTTTAATACTAACATTTTTTTTTAAAGTCGGTAGTTTCTGAGAAAAGATATAGGCTCTAATAAAATGCCCACCCTGTAGATACTTAAGGGCATATCAAAAATTCATGCTATTTTCTCTCAAATATCAATTTGTGCAATGAATATAATTTTATAATTTTTGAAAAATTTATATTTTAAATTATAGGTGCCACATTACGATCACAGATACCCAGTCAACCAAGGTAACGTATGAACCTCTCATAACAAATTATTATAAAGATATTAACAGATAAATTAATCAACGTTTCAACAGAAAACCCGAACTTAAAATTTCATTAAAAGCAAATACATACTTAGAAAATATTATGTACTAATGTGGTATATGGCTTAAATTGCAACAACTGTAATTTAATAAACATATGACATTTATTAGTCATATATTAATTTATTTTATTATTTTATACTATCGAGTCCAAAAAAAAATGGGACAAACATTTATGATTATTTCACCTAGACTATCATAAGTTACTTACCGTTAAACAAAAAGTTGGTAGCAGTTGACAAATTCCACAAATAATTTTCAGTTTTAAAAACACCTGTGTTACGTGTAGATTTTTTTCAGGTAAGGAAGCTTTTCCATCTACTCATAATATATATTTTATTTATTGTTTTTTTTTTAATTTTTAGTTTGTCTTTAAGTTTAATTCATATAGTGGTTTAACAAAATATATTTCTGTTAAATGCATTTCATTCCTGTTATTGTTTAACTTAATACAAGGGCTTGTTTTTTAAAATATTTAGTTTGTATCTGAGTTAAATTCACATCATATTCTGAGTTATTATCTTTGTGCTTCAGATAAGTTACTTATATAAAAAAATGCAATTATCCAATAACACAGGGTCCATAGTAAATATGCGTTTAAATGTAATTCTTGCGTTACAGGCATGCAAGTGAGATATATTGCACTCAAAATCCAACTTATGAAAGTTGCGTTTTTTTGTATTACGTAGCTTTATAAGTATGAACAAATCTTAAAATACATACTTCAAAACTTAACAAATATTTGAAATAAACCTCATTCATTTTAACCTATTTTCCCAGTTTTTTGCATGCGATAGTACATCACATAAAATTGATTGCACGAGATTTAGAAAATTCCGCCTTTCGAACTCTGTGCTTGCAATGTCATTTTCTTCTAACTGATTAATGAATATTCACCTGTGTTGGTTAAGGAGATTTTTCTACTAATAATTCACAGGTACGCTACGTGGATAATTTGGTTCAACCTATCATTTTCCAAGCCTGCTTCCAAGACTGAATACTCCAGGCGGTAGATAGTTTTAAATACAAAAAAAAAATTAAATAGTATATTTTTTTGTTTATTAGAAAGATTTAGGGGTCACGAAAAATATATTAAAAATACTACCACGTCCGATGAAAGCACGACCCCCTAAATATGCAAATTAGGAATACGAAGTTGGTTTTTGTCTCAGTTTTTGTGTAAAACGTCGTTTTCTCTTTGTCATACAATAAATGTGGTAGTTCATAAAATAGAAGCTTATACAATTAAAAAAAGAGTCTCGACTTGAAAAGGTGATCGTGAAAGGCACTGCAGTCCCTCGAAGTTAGAGTTCTGAGCACACATTTTCGGTTCCTGTTAGACTCTGTCTGCGGGATAACTCCATAGGCACATTATTCAATCATTTTGGGGATAAAATATTTTCTCTTGTATCCTGCTCCTCATGAAGTCACCCACTAGCGGAGGGTGGCCTTGTGAAACCTGCCCTAGAGGTCTCATTTTCACATCGTTTGTTTTCACTATTTTTTTCTCCCTCGGCACTTGGTAAAAACACTTACTTGAGACAAGCGGCCCTGGTAGCAGGAAGTCTGTCAAATAATCGTTGGATCCTCTGGGTTGCCTTGGGGCCTGACGCCTATTTGTTCAACTTAAGCCAGCCAATCGTTCTTGTTCAGTGTAATTTAATAAATCTACATCACTGTCTAATGATAAACCACAGTCAGCAAGGCGACTTGTCTGGCCAATAGGGAGACTCTCACTCTAGTTATGTCTACATCCTAATCAAGTGAAAGCCAGAGAGCCACTGACCGAGCTACGGTACCGCTATATATACAATGCATCGAATACCATAACACCATCCTCTTTAAGGCCTTCCTGGTTTTGCTTGGTAGTTTTTACACATTTATTTTTTTGTTGTTTAGTTATTTAATTGTTCTATATGTTCTTTTTTGTTCCCTGATTTATATTTACATCATCTAAGCATTTTAAAGTTACTTATATCAGAGTACTTTATCGCTTAGTTCGTTTGTACCAATTTTAGGTAATGTTTTCTATGACTATCTTAAAATTAAAATGAAATATCTTTCTTTGTAGATTTAATACAGTTTAACAAGATTTCATAAACAAAAAATAAACATCTCATTCACATAAAAAGGAGTAGAATAAGTAGACATTAAAAAACACTTATAAAATATCTTAAACTCGAACGTCGTATGCTGCTTATTAGCAAATTATACCAATTGTCATCTGGTAACAAATTTGCGTTTATTACAGTCGCTCGAAACTAACTTTCGTTTGAATGTTCCATGTCTCTTGTAATGCTGAAAGGACGACGTCTTTAGTACTAGTACCAGGCCAAACAACTAGTTGTTTGAAGTAATGTGGCCAGGTTTTGTGTTCCAGAGACACTAGCTCCGGTTCTGTTATGGAAATAGGGTGCATGACATCTGGAGGATGTCCCTAGTATGAATAGACAGGACCTCAGACACTCAACCCATTCTCGTCCAGCTAATATAAGCTCGCGCTTAAGTATTTCGAAATCATTGAAATTAATTATATTATTTGCATCTTTTAATCCATTTCAGGGATGACCTTCTGCAAAATATTCCTTAGATATAGTACTGAGTCTCCACCACAATAGTGCACGAATTGCTCCACAGACTGATTATCCTCCTCTTAAAATATCATTCAGAGATAGGTTCCCTAGTTTTCTTGGCCACTCTAGCGTCGACCCATCCACTGTGCATGTCTTTTCTAATAATAACAGCTATCCACTGCGTGTCTCGTGTTTTCCGCAAATCTATTATGGTACCATGGACGAAAACTTCGAAGGGGGACACTGTTTTCGAGTCATTTCCTTGCTTGTCTCGTCTTTTCGTGCTGCGATAAATCTCTCACTTTTCTAATTCCGTGGTGATGTTCTCATGGTTGGCAAGAAAACTCTCACGCCGCCCGATTTGGGAACCCATAAAAGTGGGTGCTTCTGGCCATGGCTGTACAACATTATAACAATTGCTGAAGCTTAAGTTAATACCAGGAATGCTTTGCAAAGTCGCAAATCGCCTCTGAGAATTTATTACCAGGTTTACCATGTTTAATAATAATATTTCCACGATTTTCTGCAAAGCCGAAGGTACTCCTTTTTAGACCTTATGAAGCCACACATTAGTGTTTATCAAGTTCTCTCTGATTGACCGGACCATGGCCGCCTCTCAACTAAAAAAAAAGGAAAAAACCACCTCGCCACGTTCCACCCCCTTCGAGAGTGTAATTCCCGTAGTCGAATGACGTGAACCCTCCATCACTGAGAATGAGATTTTGGCCATTTGGCATATTGCTCCTTGGAGCGATGGTAACTACGCGAGTAAATTTATTAGTAAAGTATTTAGGGACCTCCCCTCTTGTGTTCTAGTGTCCTCCGTAACCTGAAAAGATTATTGCGTAAGGCGCGGAAAGCCCTCTAAGAAGAAGTCCGAGCTTAAATGTTGCGATTCCTGGGGCTGGCTTTGTGTCCGATGCTTATTTGTTCAGATCACTATCTAATGCGAAACCACAGTCGGTAAGGCGTTTTGCTGAAGCATCAGTTACGAAGTTGATCGAGGGTAGACTTTTCCATGAAATGAAAGAAAAAAAAAACTATAAAAAAAGGGAAGGAACGCTCAAAAAAATTAAACTAAACTCAAGGTTTCACAAATATTGCTATTTTTTTTGCGGTATTATTATTTTTTCAAAAACACTTATAAATGTTTGGACGTTACATTAAGTACTTCTCACTACATTCTGACCAAGTCAAAGCCATAGAGCTACTATCCGAGCGACGGTACCTGGGGCTCTATATATATTTACTGGCATATTTCGAAGTGTGCTATGTAATATTATGCATGGATTAATAGTGCTCAACGCGCATCAAAATACTTTTCTTCTATCACCTTGTATCCTTTATACATCACAAATCAGATTTTGCCTTAAATCCTGCCCCTCCTTAAATATTTAATATTCTTCACTCTGTCCAATTCTCAAAAGCAAGCTTGCCAGGCTGACACATCATCAGAATCTGGTCTTTCTGCTGCTTCCGTTTGATCCTATATTGATAGAGTTAATTATAGAATATGTCATCAAATCTGTTCTCTCCTCCCTTAAACTGGAAATTTTTAAATCTTGCGTATATTTTCCATCTTTTTTACTCAAGGCAACCTCGCAGAAATATTTATATATTTTGTTATATATAATTAGAAAATAGTTTATAATAATTATAAGCTTCACAATTTTCCTTTTTAGATATACTTTATAATTCTGCATAAGAACACCCCCTGGAAAATTCGGAAAAAGAATTAATTTCTTCTTTACTTACATACATGAATGAGAATTCAAATTATTACTGTACCTAGTAACTATGACATTCGCATAAAAACAACGAAGGCGTGTTAAGAATTTGAAATAAATTGACATAAATATAATGATATAACGTACACGTGATGAATAATGTATAATCCCACAAATAGAAAATTGTTTATTTGTTTAATTATTACATCATTGTGTAAAAAGAATGAATAAAATACAAAAATAAACCTCAGCTGACAGCTCATTAATAAGAAGGCATGACCATTTTTTAGGATAAATTGCATTGAAATGTAAGAAGCACGAAGATATTTAATTTTTTTATAGGTTGTTCCATGTTTAAACTTGAAAACAGACAACAAAAAAAGAAAGATAATAAATTAAATTATGAACGTAAATTGTACGTTTTTACTGCAATCATTTTTACCTCAAGCAATTAAGTTAACAACAATACAAAACGTAGTGATGCCGGAAAACGAGACGATATTAAGAATTAATCTCGTCTCGTCTTGACTTTGGTTAATCTCGTCTCGTTTTGTCCCGAAATTTTGGTGGAGATGAAAAATCTCGTCCTAACTTTGAGTATATTAACCTATGCAGTTAAATATTAAATAAATATCTTTACTGAAGACGAAATTTTAGCTATAAAAACTCCCACTATATCAATGAACCGTGCGAGTTAACAAATTGCTACTGCCTGGATGGTAATCCCTTAAAAATGTCTTCTAACCTTTTGGTTGATAACTCTGAATAGTCACAATACGTAATTTATCGCTACATACAATTTTAGCCTTCATCAAATAACAAACGTACTTTTTTATGACATTATAACAGTGCTCACTGTAGACTTTCTATCAAACATGTTATTTTTGCTTCAAGTTTGAACTCTTAAAAAAATGGCATTTATAAATTGGCCCCAACTTTTCTCCCGGGGTATCTTGACCAAAATAGGCTGATACCAAATAGTAGGTATGTACTGATGCCGCAAGAATCATTTACCTATATTTGTGCCGATACGCAATAAATGGGCCTTTTGCAGGGAAGAGCCTAAACAATTATTATTTTGTATTCGTTACATGTTATTGGGTTTTTGTATGTTGTGAAAAAAATAATTGTTCAGTTGAATATAGATTTTTGTTTTGAAAGGTTCTTCGATTAAATTACGATTTCCCCCCCCCAAGGTTATTTGACCAATAAAGCAAAAATTATATACTTTTTTTTTAAATCGTTCAATAAAATATACAAGATTTCATTCATTTCCATGCATATAAAAACTTTTTATGAAAAGTGTGAGAAAAATAAAATAGCATAAGTGGGTCACAATAAAATAAAAATGCTATTTAGTTTATTGGCGTGTTATTATTTACGATTTGCCGCTATTAAAAGGTAGTCTTTAGATTTGTATATTTTAATCAAGTGTTTTAAAGCATCCAATCGTCAAATTCACCTACTGTGGCTAGCTAGTAGTTTTTGCGTTTTATTTTAGGGAGTTAACATTATTTATATGACAAATAATTAAAATTATTAGATAGTTTTAATCTTATAAGTTTAAAAACTACTATCCAGTATTTTGCATCGTGTAAATATCATGACCCCATGTAAGCAAATTGTATCAAATTATTATTAGATTAAATATGCACTTAAAATATAAATTTCAAATTGTATTGAATCTGAAATTTTGCGTGTATTGCGAACTTGTTACAAGGAAACTGCGTTCGTAGACAACACTATCTGAAAACTAAAAAGTATCTAGCTTATTAAACTTTTGATTCATTGTCATGCTTCCGTATAAAATCAACCAGTACGTGCTTTCTATAGAATAACATGATCGTAGAGAAAATACTACATATAACTCATTAACGTATTTTTTTTCACTTTGTGATAGCGGTTCAAAATTTTTTCAGAATTATTTTTAATATTTTAAATAAGTAAATACCTAAATTTCTTAAAATTGTTTTTTTTTATTTTTTTTTCTCAATTACTAAATGACTCTCATTTAGATAAAAGAGTTATGATAATTTTTAAACGCAACTCCATTTTAAGGTGCTATTACTCCCTGCATTTTTGCTTTAAGAGAAGAAAATCAAAAACAAACAATTATAGGATTTTATCAACGGAATTATAGATCATTAAGTGTACAGAAAGGGTATCCAAAAAGGGCTGTGAAAAACTATTAACATTTGATTGAGTATTATTTGACTTAAATTTCAGAAGCTCTAAATTTATGAATAATTAAAAAATATTCAAGCAATTCCATTTATATATTTATTTTTGTTCTTTAGGTTTTTTTTTTTGAGACACCTTATACACAGAAAGATTAACGAGCCAAAAATTAAGTGATAGTTATTTATTGTGCGCCTGTACATCATGTAGTTAAAAGATTGATATTATTATGCTTATTATTAAAATTTAAATATTCTTAAAGGCACAAAACCAGATTTTAAATTTAAAATCAATAAAAAATATAAAAAAGACATTTTATTTTCTAAAAAAGTGTGATGTTTTAGGAACAATCCAAAATTTAGTAAACTTTTGCAATGCAGTGTTTTAGTAGAATAAACCTGAATAATCTTATTGATGCAATAATACTCTTTGACAGAAATTGAAAGATGCGTGTATTTATATCTATAAGGTGAGGGCTTTTTTACTAAAAGTGGAGACGAGACGAGATTTCAACTCCTTCATTCTCGTCTCGAGTATTGAGATTGAATGGAGTCTCGTCTCGCGGCATGATTAACAAAAAAATCATTTTTAGCAAGGACTTGAGGTTCCAGGATTGGAAAATATTGAACCCGAAGAAATAAAATAGTAAGAAAAGAAGACCATCCAAAAAACAGTAACCAGCAAGGTCAGAAAACATCTAATTTTACATGTCGTGGGCAATCATTTCCCACGGTTCAAATTGGTTCATCATTAGCCAACTATATACAGGGTGTTACAAGTTCGATGGGATATCATTGTTCTCTCAAAAACCGTAAGAGATATGAGGTTGGATAAATTAGGGCAAAGTTGTGCAGTATAATGTCGAATAATATGCCGTTGACAAAGTTGTAACATACGACTTATCCTAACTTTTAAAAATTGCTGAGGGAGAACTGCACGCAAAAAGTGAAAAATCAGCGACAAGGTCTAGTCAAGTTCAAAGTAAGATGAAATGGTACCTACGTATTAGAAAAAACTTCCTGCGCGTCCGACTTCAAAAAAATGTGTTATGTATAGCCATTTAAATTACATTTCGGTTAAAAATGGGTTCAAAAGGGTTCACGCGCTGCAGAAATACAAAGACATGAGCACGATTTACCATTTCAGATTTTGCAGTTACGTAGACAAAGGTTCAATGCAAGGCGGTAAAGAGCCATTTTGTGGAAAAAAAATTATATGAGATGGCATTTGCGTCAAAAAGTGGTCAAAAAATGGTCCAAAAAGGACAAATCGACTTCTGTTTTATAATTCTAGTTTTAATTATTTCATAAAAAATCGTATTTAGCGCCCAAAGATTTCCCTAATTAAATCACCTTGAAGCTAATAAATATCTCTTACAGCTTTAACATAATATTGCAGCGGCAGAAGGCTTGCAAATGATCCATAATACTGCGTACAGTTCCCCCTTAAGTGACAGCCATCAACTTAAAAGCACTTTTCAAGATTGGACAAGAAATGCTTCTAGACACGGTAAAGCAAAGCCTGATCTATTCGCCGGACTTCTTTAGCAATTCGGACTGTGAGTTCTTGGATGTTTTCTAGACGCCTTTAAATAGCACCACAGAAAAAAGTCGTGTGCAGTTAAGTCCGGGGTCCTAGAAGACCAATTTAAATCCCCAAATCGTGAAATGAGTCGCCCATTAAACACTTCTCGCAGAACTCTCATACAGATTTTAACGGTATAGGTTGTTGCTCCATTATTGGAACAATAACGCATTATTTATTTCTAAATCAGGACTAAAAAACATATGTTGCATATTTACGTAACTCTCGGACTTCTCTGTTGGAGGATGGTTATTTCCATCTTCAAAAAAAATATGAACCAATAAAACCACACACCAAACAATAACTTTTGGATTATGGAGATTGTTTGTGATGATTTCTTCAATATTCGAATACCTAAAATTCTGTCTATTAATAAAAATTTGCCTCGTCACTCATTAAAAGATTGTGGATGTCTCCTCGATGTAGATTTAAAAATTCTAAAGCTAATTTGGCTTATTTATCTTGATAACCATTTTGGTATTTGTAGTGATGTGAGACGAGAATATTCTTAAAAGAATATTCTAGAAAAAGAGAATATTCTCGGGTAAAAAATTCTCGCCGGTTATTTTCTCAAAATGCTTCTAGCAGCACAGTGTAAACGCGGCTTCACTCGGCTGGGTGTTACCGACGAAAAACGACTTTTAGCGATCAAAACGTAGCGCTGGGAATCCTATAGGCTTTCATAATAATTCTTTCTACCTGTCGTAATAAGCAAACAAAGGGAAGAATTGGAATTTTCGTGTATTAAACTCGCTTAGTCGGCAAAATGAATAGAAGTGATAAAAAAATAACCAAACCAAAAAGTAATGTGTGGAATCACTTAAATTGTAAAAAACTTGAGGGAAAAGAAATCTATGTTTGTAAATATTGTGCAACCGAATATGTTAAAAATGCAACAAGGATTGACTAAACACTTTAAATTTAAAATGTTTGAAATGCCCCAGTTGTGTTAATGTTACAAAAGGCATGGAAATAGCGGAAAAACGAAATGTATCGATTGCTTCTCCAAGTACTTCAGATTCATCCTTAAAAGGTATGTAATATTTAGTGGAAGGGTAGTGGATTTATACCAAAAAGGGTAGTTTCAGGTGGTATAATAAGTTTGTTGTGGTTTAGTTTTATTGACTGGACAGATATTTAATTTAAAAATAAATAAAGGGTTTACTGCAAAATATGTGATAAGGTGTATAATAAGTTCTGTTTTATTGGCGGAACAGATATTTTATTTGAAAATAAATAGTGAGTTTACTGGAAAATATGTGATAGGGGATAATTTAGAAATTGAGGCTTTATTGCAGAGAAGGCGGAAGGGACTTTTTTTTGCTTGAGTAAAATTCAATATAAGTCAAGATAAACTATTTATTTTCAGATCAGGGTGAAGTGGAGCTTTATGGATTTTTCAAATAAAGAAGAGCAGGCCAAGTTGAATCAGTTGTTTGCACGAGCAATTTGTGCTTCTGGAACACCATTCGCAATTTTATTTCGCAAACTAAACATTGGCAGTTATTTTTTTTTCAAAAATTAAGGCCAACTTTTAAAATGCCTTCACGATATTCTTTGTCCAATAAACTTCTAGAATCAGAATATGAAAGAATCGTAGCCAGCATAAAAAGCAAAATATGTGAGGTCAATGCTTTAGACTTGCAGTGCGATGGTTGGAGCAACAGGAGAAACGAAGCCATTGTTAATTTTATTATCGCCACTCCTACACCTGTCTTTTTTAACACTTTTACTACTGATACAAACAGGCTTACTGCAGAGTACATGGCCGAAAAAATTGAAGAAGTACTAACAGAAATAGGACCAGAAAAATATATTGCTCTAGTAACGGACAACGCCAGTGCAATGGCCAAAGCAAGACATTTGATCCATGAAAAGTACCAACATATATTTGTTTACGGTTGACAGACATTTCAAAAATGCGAACGATGGCTTCAATAGAAGGTGATGTTAAAACCATCGTTAAGGAAATAAATAATTCTCACCTTTTACTGGCCACTTTCAAAAAAATCCAGACTGAAAAAAAGGAGACAACTGTGGCAATATCGTTGAAGTTGCCAGTCAAACTCGCTGGGGCTCAATTATCCACTGCTTGAAAAGTCTTCTTGATATCAAATATGCCCTAACATCTTTAGCAGTTTGTGAGACGGTAGAAAATATATTGAGCAAGCGGGTAGCAAAATTAGTGTTAGATGAAGAGATTTTTTGGGTACGAGTGTTAAAATTGTACAATTTGATTAACCCTATTGTCGAATATATAACCAAACTAGAGTCAGATAAGCCTAAACGAAATCAAGTAGTAGAATGTTTTTATAGCCTAAAAAACATTTTGAAACAGCGTTACTTTCAAGTCAGCTTACCAAGTAGAAAGAAAAACATTTTCAGGAATGTTTAGCTAAAAGAAAGTGTTCCGCTTTACACCCTATACATTTAGCAGCTAATATCTTAGACCCGCGTTTTAATGGCGCTCATTTGACCAACGATAAACAAGTTCAGGGTACTGAGTTTATTGATTATATGGCTGCCACAAAATATCAAGGTGAATCTGCACATTTAATGTCAGAATTGGCGTATTATAGATCTAGTGAAGGATTTTTTGGAAAATCATATGTTTTAAGGTCAGTCAATAGTTTAGAACCGGGGATTTGGTGGAAAGGAACCTGCTTTGGAACAAAATTAAGTAAATTAGCGGTTCAAATTCTAGGAATGCCTGCAACCAGCGCCGCTACCGAAAGAAGTTTCAGCACATATAGTTATATCCACTCGTCAAAAACAAACCGACTGACAGCTGAGCGAGCCGGTAAAGTGACTTTTATAGCTCATAATTTAAAACTATTGGACATCAACGATGTCCAAGTACGAGGATGAAGAAGACAACCCATCTACTTTCCAATACCAGTTGAATGATGGTGTTGAAGAAACATAGGCAGTGGAAATGGTATTGGAGTCTGACGGGTCAGGTTCATCGAAGGATGAAAATAGTGATATGGACGTTTTTTCTAACTTAAATTGAAATTAAAACTTAAAACTTAATTTTGTTTGTCACGTCTGTTTAAGATTTTATTTCGTGTTTTTATGCTTTTGAGGATATTTTATGATTTTTTATTTGTCACAGAAGGCAGAATTTAAATGAATTTATTTCGTTAATATTGAAAAATAAAATCTCGCTTTTCTATTTGACATTTATTTAATAAATGATCTACTATATTTCATTAAATAGATCTAATTTTCTAAAGTTTGTTCAAACCCAGCCATGACGAGAAATTAGTAAACTGGTTTTAGGTAACCAACGTTTGTAGTCAAGAGATTCAGTAGGTTGTTCTTTGAAAATTCTCATACTCGAGATTATTCTCAAGAATATTCTCGAGAATATTCTCCATTTTTGTATTCTCGAGAATTCTATCTAATTCCATCACTAGGTATTCGTACGGATGAAATTTTAAGTCCTTGTGAAAAATTCAATGTAGGCTCCCTTTTAATAGTTGCAGTTCTGACTCAATAATTTCAGGAGTACGAATTCTTCTTCGACGTCCAGATTTCCTAAAATTTTACACAGAACCATTTTCATCCCAGTGGTGAATAGCATAAAAACTATTGTTTTTTTTTAAATTGACGACGGAATGCACGCCTTACTTCTATTTTGTTGCTTCTTATGTAAGTTTCTTCGCAAAAATGTCGTTGTTGAAGTGAATAATCCATGAGGATTAAAACTAAACGTTGAATTATGTATGAAAACTATTTATTAGAAACTAAAGTTTTACGAAAATCAATTTTTTCCTAGTTTTGTGACAAGCGTGACTATTTTACTGCTCTTTATCTCGTATAGAATTTATTTTCATGTCAAAATAGGTAGTATATTATGGGGAACCCTATATATATATATATATATATATATATATATATATATATATATATATATATATATATATATATATATATATAGATTAGTCACTTAAACCTTGGTAATTGAGTATTTTTGGTCGTTTTCATAGCAGCAGTAGAAAAATATATTGTCATTAAAAGTTAAATTGCCATGTAAGAAATCGAGGGTAAACAGTGAATTTAACTGTACGCCCCAAATACAGTGTATAACACGTTTGAAAATCACTTTTCACACTCATGTGACTTGTGGTACTGGACTTCGTGCCATCAAACTGACACATTCGTGTGAAAAGAGATGTTTTGTTTCCCTCGTTGAAAGAAAGTATAGTAATCGTGAAAAAATCACCCTCCCAGGTTTTACATATCATCACGTTTTAGGACCCTAAATTCCAAAAAACATGTTTCTTCAATTCTGTTAACCTGTCTGTCGGTCCGTCTATCTGTCTCTCAGTTCGATAAGAAACTTACTAACCTGATTGACATCAAATTTTGGTCAAAAATTAAGAGGTATATGAGGACGACCTGGTAACATTTTGAAAATGTTAAAAAAAATTATTACTAAGAAACTAATTATCCATTTTAGTTCAAATTTTGTATAAAGATTAAGTGTTTTATAGAGATCATTTGGAAACATTTTGGTACGAATCCAGGATGGCGGCCTAATAAAATATTTAAAAATTCGGCCTGAAAAAACTATTTTTTTTTAATTAATTTTGAGAAACCTCGAGCATATAGTGTCAAGCAACAAATATAGATCATCTATGAATTTTGTTATTGCAACTAAAATTTTAAACAATTTAAACAGCATATTATGCAAAATTTAACTATAAAATTAAATGGACTAAGATCAAACTGGCATGACAAGCTAAATTAAGGTTTTCGATTTTGAAACAAATCTGTTGATTTCACTCTCCTAAATTCCCATCAATATATTAAAACAAATAACCAAAGCCATTCTAAGGTAAGCATAACTGAACTTGAAGGAGTGCAATCTCAATCATCATGGACGCACATAAATAATCGGCATGATTCCGATAGACAGAATCCATTGTGGTGAAGCTATTTTGAAGTTATTTATATTTTCGGTGAAGGAGACATAAAACAAACGTTAAGGCCAATGACCGCACGATAAAATCATTGGTTTAGAATTCCAACTGAACCTAAAATAATTAATATTCGAAAACAATAAATATTGTCATAAAACTTTACTACATAATATCGTCCTAGGCTTAACTTACAATTTATTTTAATCGCTTTCTGAAGTATACAGGGTTTCCGTTTATATTTTGAATATAATTTAAGTAGTTTATTTTTTAAACATTTTATTCGATCGCCATTCTGTTCCGCCATCTTGAATTCGTGTCACAATTTTGCCAGCTTATCGTTATATCACTTATTGCTTTCACGAAATTTGAAATCAATCTAATAAGTAGTATTTCAGGTTGATTTTCAAATAATTTTTAGGCCGTCATTTCGCTTCGCCATCTTGAATTAGTACTTAAATTTAACCAGGAGATTTTTACGTAATACTTGATTTTTGAGCATAATTTGAAGTAAATTAGATGATTAATTTTTTAGTGTCAATTTTTTACATTTTACTAGGTGGCCATTTTGTTCCTTCATGGATTTTACGAAATTGTACCAGGTCATCCCCATAATATGACCCTCAATTTTTGACCAAAATTTGAAGTCAATCGGATAGGTAGTCTCTTAGCTATGCCGCAAACAGGCAGACCGACAAACTGACAATAGACGGAATTGAGAAAATATGTTTTACAGTATCTAGGGATCCTGATACCTAAAGATCAACAAAAATCTCAGAGGGTGATTTTTTTATGATACAATACTTGATTTTTACGAGGGAAGTAAAAGCAAAAAAAACGCCAAGAAGTTTTTGAAGCTGTTCCGGTTTTGTGGAAGAGGGAAATAACTCCAGAAATATTCCGCTTCAAACTAGGATACTGATTTTTTAAAGGTAAATTTTCAGAAAATCGTAGTTTAACTAATTTTTATCCAAAAGAGTCTAGTTGACTTGACTAATTTTAACAAAATCTTAAAAAAAATTATAATTTGATCTTTTTTATGCAAATATTTCTCTTCGAGGAAAATTTAGCTCCAAACCTGAAATTTACTGTGGGGGTGCAGTTACTCTCCTGATCATTCTCGCTACGCCAGCATTTTTCGGTAGTGAATAGCGATAGCACAAGCGAATCAAAGCTACCAATAATTTTTCTATTTTTTTGGTACGTTTCTGGATTGCTCTTTAAAACGATAAAAACTACCGTGTTATTTTTGATTTGAGAGGTACATTATTAGATGGCGTCACAAAAAATACGCTATGATACACGATATGTCGAAAGATTAACTGATCGGGATCAACATTTCAGAAACATTATTTCTTATTATCTTCGGAACTCTATTCAAAATTGACAAGATCAAACGTTGGAAAATATATTTTTTAATTTTTTTTCGATCGAAAAATGAGGTAATTTTCGTCGTCCTCTAGTGCTTAAACGGCAAAAGCGAAAATTATTTTAAAGGCAAATCTAGGAGAGGAAAACCTTACGTAACTTTCCGTTTAAAAAATGTAAGGGAGCCACAAATATCAAAGATAGTTTTAAGAATTCAATTTTATAATTTATTTTTTCGATTTTTTCACTGTATTTCTAATAAAAACGACTCAGGACAAAAAGTAACAGGATGTAAAAAAGTAAAAATCTACTTTTAAGGTTTGAAGCTAAATGTTCTACAAAATTAATTATTTTTGAGAAAAGAAACTAATTTTTCATTTGTTTGTTTAAATTTCAATTACAATTTAGTGGTACCCATTTAAGTTATGAAGTTTTTTTTTCAAAAAGTGCATCGATGCCTTGACTAAAATTGAACTTTAAAAAATCGATATGCTTAATTTGAAGAGCGTAATATTTCCACAGTTATTTAACTCTTACAAAACCAGAGCACATTTAAAAACTTCAATCTATTCTCTAAAAATTTTCAATTTAATTCTTTTTTCCAGAAAAAAACAATTCGATTGACATTATTTCACTTATTTTTTATGTAGAAGTATTTTTCATAAAATAGTTTTTATTTCAAATTGAGGAGTAAAATATATTTTTACATAAAATTAATATTTAGACACTTGGACTCTAAAAGTCAAGATCCGAGAAAGTAAAACGGGTATTAACTTTTACAATACAAACACTCTCCTTCCGGTAATTCCCTTTTTAACTAAATCGAAAAATCAAATGTATAGTCTCATATAGGAGGATGCACCTAAAAATATTTTGAAAATTAAAAGATAAGAAAACCAGTATTTCCTATAAATTAAAGTAGTAAAGAATCAAAATTAACACAAAACAGCAATAATTAACCAAAAATCTCTGGTTAATTCTCAAGACGGCAAATGTGTTTTATTACGAATTATTTTTGATTAAACCAAATAATTTTAAATTTGAAATTGACAGGTTTTCGAACATATAATTTTGAAAAACTTATTGTGATTCAAACGTATTTTTTTTACAGATTAATAGTTCATAGAATCTTATTCATTTTCAAAATTTTTAGTTCCGAAGTGTATCTGATTTGAAATCATTTCGTCTTAGAAATTTTTTTTCTTCGAATTATACAGGGTTAGGAAAAATGAGCAGAATGCTCGATTATTTCAAAAGATACAGGAGTTATCAAAAATGTCATTTATATAAAAGTTGTAAAGCAAAAAATCTACATATCTGTAATAAATTGAAATATACAGGTTCGCCCACAAAGTTGTGGAGAATTAAAGTTATATTTTTTTAAATGGAATATCCCATATAGTATTACTTATTTCCATCGTCCACTCAATTTAGAACATTTTTATTAACCATACGTTATGCCTAAATACATCAGTTTCCGAGATATCATGACATTTTGATCAGTTACAAAACACAAAATAACTTTCAATAAACAATTTAATAAGTTATGCCTAAATTCATTAGTTTCAAAGATATCATGACATTTTGATAAGTTACAAAACACAAAAATAACTTTCAATAAACAATTTAATAAATTAACATCCCTATAACAAGGCATTAAAAAACGTTAAATGTTGAAAATGACCTCCCTTTAATAGTTGACAATGATATACATTGTCGCAAAAATGACTTTGGATATTTAAAACCATTTCCCTTGTTATTCTGTCACATGCAATTAAAATTTAATTCTTAATTCTAAACATTGTTGTTCAGGTGACCCAATAAAAGAAATCTAAGTGCGAAAGATAGGGGGTGGGAGGGACCGTGAAGGCCATTTGATTGGCCCTCTTCTTCGTATCCATCTGTTTGTGAACGAGAGATTCAAAAATTCTCTAACTTCACAAGGAAAATGCGGAGGAGCTCCATCTTGCTGATACGAGGTTAAGTTAATATCGGGAGTTAATTTGTTTATAGTTGGAACTATTTCTTGCCGTTTACCGGCCAAATTTCCCTCGATAAAAAAGGGACCAATTACATGTGCCGCAAACAATCCAGCCCAGACATTAACTTTTTCTGGGTGCTGTGTATGCAGTTCTTTATACCAGTCTGGGTTATTTCGACCCAGTAACGGTAATTTTGTTTAGCGACCATTCTGTGCAGTGTGAAGTCGCTTCATCCGAAAACACAAAATGCGAAAATTATTCCACTAAATTCTAGTCTTCCATCATAATCAACATCACAAAGTTTTTGTACAACATGAACTTTGAATGGATCCATTTTTTCAGTATGAAGAATGGTTCTTACGGATTTTTGACCAACTTCATGAAGCAAAGCAAGCTGATTGGTGGATTGTCTGGGATTTTCTTGTATCGAAAGCAGAATGTCTAATTTTTATCATCGGCGGTAGCACTCCTAGTTCTTCGACATCTTGATCGGTTTTTTTACAGTCATTCTGTAATGCTCTACACTTCAAAGTTTTTAATTTGTCTGTCTGGGTGCAAATTGTTATAAATATCACACTATTTCTGATATGATCTCTGTTTATCGCCATATCCCCTTAAAATTAAAATATCAGTTCTTTGTGTTTCGGTAAGTAAAAACAACATGCTATTTCCTTCTTTACTTAATTCTGGCAGAACTTGACTTTCAGTTGCCAAATCATTATTGTCAAAGGCGATACCACTGAATAAATACACTTACGGCCATACCTAATTTGTTGCTCAGGTAAATACGACTAAGTTCGAATATCGCGTGGTTATCCGTTATTATTTGAAACGCCGATATCTAGAAAATTAATGAATTTAGGCATAACGTATGAATAATAAAAAATGTTCCAAATTGCCTGGACTCAAAATAAGTAATAGTATAGGGGGTGTTCCATTTAAAAAAATACAACTTTAATTCTCCACAACTTTGTATGCGAACCTGTATATTTTATATATATACGATATATATATATATATATATATATATATATATATATATATATATATATATATATATATATATATATATATATATATATATATATATATATATATATATATATATATATATATATATATATATATATATATATATATATATATATATATATATATATATATATATATATATATATATATATATATATATATATATATATATATATATATATATATATATATATATATATATATATATATATATATATATATATATATATATATATATATATATATATATATATATATATATATATATATATATATATATATATATATATATATATATATATATATATATATATATATATATATATATATATATATATATATATATATATATATATATATATATATGAATGAATGTTTTGAATAAATCGACAGTTTTGCTAAATTCTCCTAATCGTGTATGCAATTCAAAACTTTTCTCACTCGAAATTAATGTTTTTCGAAATTTGTACCGCTTCCCGCTGCCGGAAAGTAACCAGGTTTTTTACATTTTAAAACGTTGCTTCCCTCTGGATGGCCCCATTTTTATCCAGGCAGCATGTGTGCATTTTGCCTGTTTACTGACGTACTTATAAGAGTCACTAACATTTTCCATATGTTACATGATGTAAGTGATTTTGCGGTCGCCGCCTGGGCTATAAGGGAAATTTTTAACTTACACTATATTGATATTAAAAACCAGAAATCTTGAATTTCTTAATTGTACGCTCTTTAAATATTTCTTTCACGTTGTAAAATTTGCATGCCTTTGCAAAAATGTATAATACATACAGTATTGATAAATAATTTTCTTCTACTGCGCTTATTTAGTGTTGTTTTTTTATTTTCTAAAATTCCAAGCTGCATTGTAAAAACTTCAAGAGACAGGGGCAAATTAAAATAAAGAAAGAAAACTGTCAAATACTTCTTAGAAGTTTTTAGCCCTTTTAAGATTAACTACAAAATTCCGAGTAAACTTTAAGTTGCAAAGCTCTTTCTATAACTTTTATATTTAACGCGAAATAATTTCACATAAATACATAACATTTTCTCGAGTAGAAAACAATTTAAATCTGGATTCTTCTTTAAAATATCCAGTGATGTTTCGAGCTGTATATATTCAGAACTAGACCTATTATCTGGAAGAAATATATTTCTACGAGACATACATTTTCAGTAATAGTTTCATACAATTTCATGTGACAGGACCATTACTCATAAGGCTGAAAATATTTGCATTTAATGATATAATATTAAATTATTTAAAATGAGATTCGTTCAAGTTTGTTTAGAAAATATGCTAAAGGATACAGGCATGTTGCAAAGAATTAATGTTTATAAAAAAATAATTACAGTTTCAGATATGACATCATTACAAGTTATAACATTTTGAGACACCTGGATGAAAGTAGGGAGTTTTCTGCACTACATTGCTGTATATTACTCAAATTATTAAATGTAAATATTGTGGGTTAAACAATACATTTGTTTATCAAATAAATTTTTATAACAAGATAATGGCGTAAGGTAGATTTAATATCTAATTTTTTGATAATATTGGTACTATTTTTCAATATTTTTGATTTATTTAACTTCTTACTTTTTAATTGTAAAAAAATCATCCTCTGAGATTTTTTCAGACTTCTGCATTTCAGGGTTCCTTTGTCTACTACTTGCCCACCTGACTTGATATTTTGATCAAGTAACATTTTCGTAAAAATATGGCGGGAGAAAATGGTGGCTTAGTAATATGTTTAAAAATTATTACCAAAAATTGACTATCTAATTCATCTTAAACTTTTTATAACTATTAAGCGTCAAATCGAAATGAACTAGAAAAAACAGAATAGCGGCGTAATAATTAAGTGTAATATAGAGGCGAACTGAAAAAAAAATGTTTCGAATTTAAGATGTCAGAACAAAATGGCGAACAAATAAAATAAAAAAAACAGGGTAAAAAACCTTCTTATTCATTTGACTTCAAACTTGACACAAAAATTAGATGAAATAAGGATAAATTGGCAAAATTTTTATGCGAATTCAACACGGTGAATAAGAAAATGTTATTTGACTTGTTCTACTGAAGAACAGAAAATTATGTTTTCAAATTTCAGTAACAAATCTCCTGAGATCCGTAAACAAGCCATTTGCTGAGAGAATGAAAATGTCTTACTGTAAATGTCATTATAAAGGTAGAGGTACTAAGGGAGGTAAGCCCCACAACCAATCCATAATAGTATCTTACCAAATTATGTTAAATTCTATCAAAGTAGATGTGTGTAACGATTTTTTTACGAAATTGCATGGTGTAACAAAAAAACTAAGCGGCTCTCCTGATAAGGAAATCGGACATATTAGAGGATGGCTTGATTAAAATGGATTTAAAAGAAAAGCCTGTCATAGGCAGGTACCCGAATGAAAGCCATTACTCAAGGAGAGATAATGTAGACCAAATTTTCTTGCCAAGCCATATGAACATAAGTAAGAGTCACAGTAAATATAAGCAAGATCGGATAAATAAAGGATATGCGAGTTATGCTGGCTATGATGTTTTTTTTAATCAAATCTGTTACAAATTTAAATAGAGTGTATCGATACATGTCGCAAGTGTGATGAATTTAAAACATTAACAAAAAATACATGAACAGCAGAAGACAAGCAGGAGCTAAAAATATTTCACGAGGAACATGTTAACGATACTGAGAAAGGCTACGAAAGAAAAAGGACCGATAAAGAATAGATTAAAAAAATAAAAGTGAAAGCGTTTTGGCCTTTGACTTGCAACCAAGTTTTACAGGGACAATTTTTATCAAACAACATAGTTGCTGAAAACATAATATACTATCTGTATACAACCTTACAATTATTAGAGGTTGTTACAGTATTGATTCATCTGATCATCTTGCTTCATGTGACAATAATTAATTATTTTTTTTTGTAATCTCTAAATAAATATATTTTCAGAGTTTATTAACTTTGTTTTCCTTTAAACCATAAAATGTAACCTTTCCTGAAAACAGCGAATATTGAATATTCTAAGTTATCAAAACCAGATATATAGGAAAAAATTTCCAAAATTAATTAAGTAAATCATGATTACTTTACGTATGATCACAATTCTTATATGTTTCGACAGGATTATCCAGAGAATGTACTCATTTTCTTTCACTTTGGTGTAAAAAACTACTTATTTAATTGGTTTTTAATTTTTTCCAAAACTCAAGTGTGATATATGGTCTATAAAAATGCTACATGGCTACAATCTGAACGTGATCCAATTCAAACACCACAAATGGAATTTGACTCTATCACCAAGGAGGAAGTTAGCAGATTTATTAAGGGAACGAGTAATTGCAAGTAGCGAGGAGTTGACCTTATTCACAATTTCTGGTATAAGAAATGTGAGGTCCTCCATGAAGCTATGAACCGACATTTTACCAAAATAATGCATCATCCGGAAGCAACCCCTGCATTTCTAATGCTGGGCACTACAGTTATGCTACCCAAAAGCAATAGGACAGAAGACCCGTCCCAGTACAGACCCATCACCTGTTTGCCCACCATGTACAAGATCCTAACAGGATGCATTGTAAAGCCGAGGAACAAAAGGGATGCCTTCGAAACCATCAAGGATGCAAAGGACAACTTATCATCGGTGATGTCGTACTTAAGCAGGCACAGAAAAAACAACGCAACATACACACTGCTTTTATAGACTATAGAAATTCATTTGACAGTGTATCATATTCCTGGCTCATAGACGTACTAGGAATATACAAAATTCACCCTATGATCATTACTCTCCCTGCAACTATCAAACAACAGTGGAGAATGAACCTGAGGATCTATAATGACGATCAATCTCTTACCACCAATAAGATACACATCAATAGGGGAATTTACCAAGGTGACTCGTTAAGTCCACTTTGGTTCTGCTTAGCGATGAACCCCCTCTCCACGTTGTTCAATAATACAGAACATGGCTTCAACATCACAACCAATAGAGAGAACTCCCGAAACATATTCCATCTTCGGTAAATGAATAATATTAAGCTCTATAATGGAAACCATAGCCAACTAAAAAATCCTATTGACGTGATATACACCTTCTCGAAAGACTGGAATTTGGAATGAAAAAATGTAAAGCCTTAAACATCGAAAAAGCGAAGTCATTATTAGTGATATAGCCCTACCCAATGGAGAAATACTTTTAGCGATGAATCAAAGAGAGACCTATAAATACCTAGGATTTCAACAAGCTAGACTGCTCCAGAATAAGCTAGGAAAGGCCAAGCTGAAAGATTAGTAAGTTCAAATAGTGCAAGATCTTCTGAAGACAGAACAGAACGCCAATAATCTCATTACAGCAATTAACTCCTATCCTTGAAAGTTTCCTGAAATAGCTGGAGGGACTACAATGAACTACTCGCCTAATGATGACCAAGTACAAGTCAGAGAAGGAGAAAGATCCGTTTTTGACTTGACCAATTCGCGCTCCCGACAGCTGCAATAATTGGGAGATTTCTTCACCAACAAGACACAAACATCAAGCCTCCACCGCATAGTGACCCTAAATGACAACACGGCCGACATCACAATGACTTGAAGTAGCCACACATAGATGAGAAAGCATCCAACAGGTGGCTGAAGGATGCACAACTATTCCCAAAGACAGAAGAATTTATGATGGTAATACAGGACCAAGTTATTAACACACGGAATTATCCAAAATTCATCATCACCGACCGGTTCGTTGAATCCGATAACCGTCGAAAATGTAGCGAGAGATCAGATACAATACAGCATATAACATCTGGCTGCACTTACCCAGCAAACACGGACTACCTCCAGTTACATAACCAGGTGTGTAACACCATACACCAGAAAAATACGGGCTTCTGACCACCGTTGTGCCCTATTATAAATATTATAGAACTAAGTTCAGTGCTTGAAAATAATGCCTTCAAACTGTACTAAGACTGGGCAATTATCACCGACAGAGAGGCGACGAATAATCGGCCTGATATGATACTGTTAAATAAGGAAACAAAGACATCTTATTTAGTAGATGTCGCTGTATCCAACAATAACAACGTGTTGTACAAATATCAAAAGAAAAAGACCACATATGTGGAGCTGGCCATCGAGATACAGCAGACGTGGCGATTGAAGAAGGTTCATGTGATACCAATCATCGTATATCAACTGGACTAATTCCAAAAACACTAGGACAGAACCTCAAAATCGTAGGACTGCATACGTACACATTCATCGAAATTCAGTAGGAGTCCTGGTCAGTACTTACCGCATAATGATAAAATTCTTACAGGACAACACATAGAACTAACAGAAACCAGCCCACTCCTTTTGATGCATGCATCCGGGATAGACTTGGAACCCAACATTTATTGAGAAATTGATTATGAATTTTGATAATAATAATAATAACAATAATAATATTAATAATAATAATAATAATAATAATAATAATAATGGACCAGAAACCAGCACCATTACACTCGGCCAACAACTAAGGGAAGTACGACAGAAATTACTACACGGGTGATACATGAACAACCTCGGAACACGTAGACAAAGCTAGCTTACTTACCTTTCTACAAGAGGTAAACTTAACAGGAGATACAGAGGGATATATCTCTGCGATCTAGGATCAAGTAATGGCAGCTTTTGGCAAATTGACAGAAGAACAGATCAACGATAAACGTGGAAACAATCCCTCACATATGCTCTAGCTGCTCTTACTTGACTTGACTCTAACGCAATACAATAAGTGGCACAATAATATAACCAAGATGATTCATGCTTAGCTAGCCTAAAACCTGAATCTCAGAGACCTGAATCAAACATGCTTTCAATGTAACTCTCAACCATCACTTGATGGTAAAACCTATAAACTGCACTTGGACATACAATTACCCACAACAAACCTGACACTCTGATAGAACCTAGAAAGTTCATTTCATAACTATCGCCACTCTACCGATCACAATATCCAGAAAACAGCCGTAGACAAACGCGTAAAATATCAAGATTTGGCATACGAAATACGAAATATAAAACAACTGTGGATTTAGAAAGAAGTACTAATACACTTGGCAAAAATAGCTATTCTAGGCAAGGTAACAACAGTCCGGAAATTACTTTCTTAATCGGCCTTGAGCAGCAATTGGTCGAGAAAAAAATTATAAGAGTAATAATAAGAACCTAAGACATTATTAATTTATACTGACTGGAGTCACTTAAGGCAAAATAAACGTATTGTACACAGTTGATTACTTGACTAGTTTTATTTTGGTTCTGTCATGTATATTCTTAGTTCAGGCCGTTCTCCTTAGCCGTCTCGAAATATATTTTTTTTCTTCGTAAATGTCAATAATATTACATTACCCTAGTTTTTAATGTAAATAATTTATCTATTGGGGGAAATGTAATTAATCATAACAAACTTCTAAAATCTACGGCTTAAATAAGAAAAGCATTACATTTAATAAATATTTGAGTGGTTACCTCGTTATTTATTTTGTCATAGGACCATAATAATTAGGAAAGAATGATAAAATCAATTATGTTTAATGGATATCAAAAGATGATGTCACCAGCGGTATTTCCTTAGTTACCTAAAAATGTTTAATTACCTAAAAATGTTAAAAGTGACTATGTAATTTCTTTTAGAAAAATAAAATTAAAAAAACTAATTATTTAAGGTAGATAATACAAAGCTTTGTGAAAACAAATATCAAAACTTGGTTCAGGTCCCTAAAAAATTTTTATTTCGTATTATAATTTCTGTACTTACGTAGCGTTGTCCGTTAAATAGTTTTCAAAAATTTTGAGTAGTTACCTGAAACAAAAAAAATTGTTTGAATTAAGAAAAAAACGGCGCCATTTTAAACATATTTCTATATATAAGTGTATATGTATATATATATATATATATATATATATATATATATATATAAGTGTATATATATATATATATATAGAGCAGCAAAAATATATAATTTCTGCAGGTGCAAAAATTAATAAAGATGTGTGAAAGCGAATTTTTATCGATTTTAGTATCTATATATATATATATATATATATATATACTTATGGAATTTTCTTGGGTATTTGGTTCACTGAATTAATTGGCAAGTTTTAGAGAGACTACGATACTTAAAACTGAAAAAAGGGAGTTTTTGGAAATGATATATATTAAAAAAAACAAAAATAGTATCAAGGATAAAACTGACATTAAAAATGTAAGTAAAATATATAACAACTTAATTGTGTAACATAATCATCAAAATTACCAAAAAAAAAAGTAAAATTTACGTTCACATACTTCCTTTCTTTCGAGGTTCAAACGAAAAAAAAGCATCAAAACAAATAAAATCAGTACGAATCGCTTCTTACTCCAATATAAATTTAGTACCATTTTAACTGGTCGTATACTTGTTTACGGTGTAATACGTTTAAATGTTCTGTGCTATGTGACATATATGTATTATTTTGATTTTAGCATTAATTGTAACGAACTGTGGTGTATGGAAATATGTTAAAATGCCGACATTTAAATCTGGAATAATGTTTTAATTTCCAGGTAAGCCGAAAAAAATTCCTCTTTTTGATTTTGGTAAAAAAAAAATGTTTTTGATTATAGTAATTTTCTGTGCCGTGACTTATCTATATATCTCATTACAGACAACTGATGAAGACCAAAATATGGTTGAAACGTTTTGAACTCACGCTACGAAATAAATATTTGCCGATCTCTAAAACTTGCCAATTAATTCAGTGAACCAAATACCCAAGAAAATTCCATAAGAATATAGTTAAAGGTTCCAGAAACGTATATTCCTAAATATATATATATATATATATATATATATATATATATATATATATATATATATATATATATATATATATATATATATATATATATATATATATATATATATATATATATATATATATATATATACATACATAAAATTTGGCTCTGGCCATAGATGAGGAGATATCCTTTTTTTAAAATAATTTCGTTTGTGTGGTGCTGCCGCTTCAACATCAGTTTTCTAAATGGAATGCCATTTATATTATTGCATTTTTTATTGTTCTGAACATTCTAAACACTTTTTGTGTTACGGTTCTTATACCTAAATACAACTGTTTTCGAGAAAATGGCCCTTGAATATGGAAATTTTGGACTGTTTGAAGCCCTATAACTTCCAAACCAATTAATTTGCAACGAAATTAATTGCACTTTCTTGTCTTAGTTTTTAGTTATCTGTCTCCTGACACCATTTTTTGACAGGAAATGTCAAATTTTGACACCTCCTATCAGACTAGAAATTGGTGTAAAGAAATAGATAATTAAAAACTGGGATAGGAAAGTAAAATCCATTTTGCTGCAAGTTAGGTTGGATATATATATATATATATATATATATATATATATATATATATATATATATATATATATATATATATATATATATATATATATATATATATATATATATATATATATATATATATATATATATATATATATATATATATATATATATATATATATATATATATATATATATATATATATATATATATATATATATATATATATATATATATATATATTATATATGTGTATATATATATACATATACATGTATATACATGTATATATATATATATATATATATATATATATATATATATATATATATATATATATATATATATATATATATATATATATATATATATATATATATATATATATATATATATATATATATATATATATATATATATATATATATATATATATATATATATATATATATATATATATATATATATATATATATTGATTTTTAGCCCTTCACGGATGGAAAAATACAATGTGTTTTTATTCCAGGTGTACATCCGTTCACTACTGTCGTTCTGAAAAGAACAGTTTTGCTGACGTTTCGCCAAAATCACATTTGGCATTTTCGAAGCTATTTTTCTCGCATCCGAATAGAGACTGCTCAGTCTCTATTCTTCTCTCTAAACACATTATATATACATATATATATATATATATATATATATATATATATATATATATATATATAGACAGATAGATAGATAGTACTATTGCACAGAATTAATAAACTAACCTATTTTTTTGATAATAATACCTATGGTTGTGTTTGTTTCGAGAATAAAAATGTAAAATAAAAAAATTTAGTTGAAAAATAAAGGTTTCTTTCCTTCATTCTCTTCTATGAGCTAAACTTACTTGTAATGTGAGTGGAGTTAAAATTGCATATTTTAAAACTTTTTGTATCATCCTAGCAATTTTTATAAATTACTTAAATTTGAGTAAGTGGTCGTGTGAGAAATAGTTTTGATATTCGAATGAGGTAAGACAAAAAATTTTTAGTACGAAAAATGTAGTTTCCTTGATTTTGGTTTTCCTGAAAAATGTTATCACTGGTATCAATTTACCTCTTTAACTGTCAATAAACAAGACGTTTGGTGTTCTCTTGTATTATGTTTATAAATAATTTAGCATACATATGTATTTTAAGTAATTTATGGAAATCGCTAGGGTATTTTGAAACAGTTTTAAAATATTCATCAATTTCAATTGCACTAACTTTATAAGTAAGCTTAGCTCATAGATTTTAAGAAATTTCTATTTTCGAACAACCCTATATTGTAGTCTTGAAAAATGAAATAAAGATTTCCGAAAGCTCGGCATAGTAGAAAATTCTTCCTTAACCAGCCGTCATATAGACCATTTACCCAATATTTGTACTCTGCACTATATGCATGTTTAAAATTTTTAAATAAATAATCAACACGCATTTTTCGAGGTATGTAACCTTATTTTATTAATTTTGTAATAATTATTTGTCAATAGTATAAAATTTTAAATCAGTTTTAGAAAAATTGTAAATGTCTTTTTAAAATTAGACCACTAAATGCTTTTTAAATTAATTGTATATAGGAAAGGAAAGCCTCATATACCAAAAAAAAGTAAAGGAATGAGCAATTTTTGAGAAAGCCTACTATGATACGCGAAACGTCAAGTTAATCCCATTGTTTGATTTTGGAAATAAACCTATACACAAGAAAGAAGTCCAATTAATATATATAAGAAATAAATCAATTGACATTCGGACAAAATATTCTGCTTGTGGTAAGCTTATTCGGTAGAGATTAAAGGCTTGTCAGTATAATGGTGTATGATTTTTAGACCCTATTCTTGAATAAGCTTACCACAGGCAGCATATTTTGTCCGAATGGCCGTTAATTTCTTACTTATTTATGTACCTACTGACTGTCTTTCTATGTTTTAATACCGGTTTCATTTTTCCAATATACAATATACCGCGCCATTTACACAAACACGTGTCACTGGCTCTTCTCTTCTTGAGTTAAACACCAGTATAAAGCTCCTAACTCTATTACAAACGACGTCTTGACTATGCGACACTCAAAAGCCGAACTGCTCGTATTACTTTGTCACGAAACACGGTAAATTTGAGCAAAGTGGCTTAGTGATATTCCGGCCGATGTCATTGGAGTGCTAACTATTCCCCTCGATTTCAGCAACGAGCACTCATAGTTTCAAAGCAATATAACGTCCAATAAAACTGGCGCTTCATGTGAAATTCTGTGTTTTGTTTGTCGAAATTAAACCTCCTGGAAGATTTACCGGCTCGTTGTAGGATGAAAATTATTTCAGCACGTAAAATTGTCGTTGTGAGATGCACTTTATTTCAGAATTTAAAAATAAAATTTTACAGTATTAATTTACAATTTTACTAAATGTCAATTAAAGCACAAACATTTTCAGGCACTCTCAGTAGCATAACGCCACTGAGGGGTAATGGCGAACTATGGGGGAAGGGGCGGGAGCGGCCGGCCTCGGGCCCGCCAATGTCTAAGGGGACAAATTCGAAGTATTGTGCCATATGAAAGTAATGACTTTTTTTTTGGTAGTCGATTTTCTCACAGGCTTTTTTTATGAATGATCGCCCCGGGCCTCAAATACTCTTATTCCGCCACTGCCCAGGGTCTAATTAAAACTGAATAAAAAATCTCCTATTTCAGATACAGCAAATCAAAAGGGATTTTGTGTATTTAATAGATTTATTGTATTTTTTATGCCAAATAAATTAAAAAAAGTCACCTCTTCTTGTTATATAAAGTTTTATATAATATCCTGCAAAATATAAATATTTTCAATATGACCCCAAACTGCAAAAGTATTTTTCGCTCATGAAAGAATTGAGCATTACACCTGGGTTATGTGACTCAAATTAGAGCCAGAATAGCGGGTGTGGTCTAATTTAATAATTTTCAGAAAACATGCCAATTGCATTAGTGGTATCCAAAAATAAGGAAAAGCTGTCGGTCCGTAGTAGAATCGTTTAATCCTGAATCCTTTAATCCTCCTAAAAATTAATTTGTTTATAAAAATGGTTTTTTTTGGTCACTCTGTGCTACAAATGTAGCTTTAATGTAAAGCCTTGTTACTTTTTCCTCAATGTTAACACTTCTATATTTTATAGTCAGAGAGTTAACTAAAAAATGGGGACATTATCCAAAGGCAGATAGTTAACAAATGTTTTAATGGAATTAAAAGAGGGAAAAACATCAAAGTTGTAGGGGAGTCAAATTTTTTGAATTTTGCGCCAAATTATAAGCGGTGATACTTCTAACATGAATCCACTTGGACTCAGTTTCAGTGATGAAATAGTCTATTTGAAGCAAAACACTGTATTCGATTTGTTTTATCTAAACCAGAAATATTCCGCTAAAAATGGTAGCAAAATTTTTAATAATCTTAACGACGAGCAGTTTAGTAAAGTTTGTAAATGAGAGAATACATTTAGCAATTAGTTCTTTCCACGGATTCGTTCCAGTTATGTTTACATAAATTAGAACAATTGCTTTTATAACTCAGTATTTACAAAATTATGAAGAAGGCCAGTCCTTCTCTCGTAGGAGGAAAGTATCATAAGAAAATTAACTTCTGAGATTTTTGGCAAATCTATCCTAGAGCCGATCCCCGAAAAACATGTTCTTTCATTTCCGTCAGTCTGTCGTTCTATCTGTGCCTGCTATAGCTCAAAAATTAGTTAATCGATAGACCTCAACCGATTGGAAAAAATGATGATTGAAAAATCAATACTGAACAAAATAGCGACCTCAAATTTTGCGCAAAGTCAAGTGTGAGATATGACGAAACAGGTAAAATTTTGGTGTGAATCTATTAAGGAGGAACAAAAGGCAATGTTTGAAATTCAATACCAAGAAACTACTCATCCAATTGACTTGAAATTCTGTGCAAATATGATCTGGAAAACAGGGCGGAACTGGTAAAATTTTCTTGCGAATCCTACTTGGAAAACAAAATTGGAGGCCTAATAAAATGTTTAAATATTCGGTAAAATTCCATTTTCTGGAATATAACACATGACAATTTATTTTTTATGGACTACGTAAATAATGTTATATCATAAATAATTATAGATCAAAGAGATCACAATTGAGGCCGTCTATTTGTTATCTGAGTTGACATGAGGATTACTTGGATTATTGCATGGTGGTACCAGACTTACCACAGATCTAGGATGGCCGAATGCAAAACAAGCGAACGGTTATCGAAGTATTGATGGGAACAAGCAGAAGACGTTTTAAGAGGCACTTATTTAGACGTATTAATATCGTATGTTTATAAGCTACACTGTACGCATTATAAAATAAACTTCGTTTTTCAAAAGTGTCTTTTAGTCCATTTCTAACACCGGGGCCAAACTAGCCCAATCCGACACTGTGCAGCAATATTTAATAAGCCTGTCAAAAAAAAAATAGCATTTCAAGAATAAAATCACAATTTTAAGATGAGATCGTTTGCCGCAGCTTCAGCTGATCTATGTGGAAAGTATCGTGGAGCATGATTGTACTTGGATCGATTTTATTAACTTTACAAAATAAACAAAGTCAAGTAGTTTTCATTGAACGCAATGTTTATTTTCTCGTTAATGCAATTTGTCCATATAGGTCGGTAAGACTCAATTACGTCAGCGATTTATGCCATATTTATCACTGCATGTGGGAAAATTAGTTTATGGTTAATTGCATACTGCTCTTTTATGCAGCGTATTGATTAATGAGCGCAGGATATGTAACTTTGTTATTACGTATAAAAGCATTAATTATTTAAAATATTATGAATTACTCTCCTTCTGGGTGCAACTCTCCTGTATCAGTAATGTTGTATTAATTTTGCCCAATTATACGAGAATTATGTTTAATTTGTTTTTCAAAAGCTCTCGACACAAGGGCCTACAAAATGAAAACATTCGTGTTTTACAAATAAGCCCGCTATGGAAACTTTAATTCTGAAGTAGGTACACAGTAGGCACATGTTTTTATTTTAAGTTTTTTACTTACCTCGTAATAGGGAAGTATTGTAATCGTGAAAAACCTCCCTCCGATATTTTTTCAGACCTTTACGTTTCAGGGTCTCTATATGCCGAAAAACATGTTTTATCAACTCTGTCGGTCTCTCTGTCCGTCTGCCGATCTGTCTGTTCGCGGCGTGGCTAAAAAAAATATCTATCCGATTGGCTTCAAGTTTTGGTCAAAAATTAAGGGTCATATGAGGATGGTCTGGTAATATTTTGGTAGAAATCCAATATGGCAAAACAAAATGGCGGCCTAATGAAATATTAAACAACTTATTACTAAAAAACTACTTACTTATCTCAAATTTTGCACAAAAATAAAGCAATATCTAGAAATGAACTGGTAAAATTTTCGTACGAATCAAAGATGGCGAAACAAAATATTTGAAAATTCAGACTGAAAACACTACTAGGACTGATTTCAAATTGTGTGCCATAACTAATTGTGGTATAGAGATGAACTAGCAAAAATGTGGTACTAATTCAAGATGGCGGAACAAAATGGCGGTTGAATAAAATCTTTGTAATCGTGAAAAATTCATCCTCTCAGGTTTTACATCTTTTAAGGTTTAAGCGTCCCTAGATGTCCAAAAATATGTTTATGAATTCGGACCGTCTCGCGTCTGTCGGTTTGTCCGTCTGCTTGCCAATGCGCGGCATCGCTTAAAAGTTACTCACCAGATTGACTTCAAATTTTAGCCAAAAAATAAGGATTATATGGTGATGACATGGTAATATTTTGGTAAAAATCTGTCTGGAACAAGATAGCGGCCTAGCGAAACGTTAAATAATTATTACTAAAAAAACTAATCATTCAATTTTCTCGAATTTTGCGCAACAATGAATTATTAAATAGAACATAATTGGTAACATTTTGGTATGAATATAAGAAAGCAAAACAAAATGGAGGCCATATAAAATATTTAAAAAAAGTAAATATTAGATTAATTTCAAATTATAGGCACACATTAAGAATAATATAGAGAAAAACTGGTAAAGTTGTGGTACGAATTCAAGATGGCGAAACAAGTAAAAGGGTATTGTATTCGTGAAAAAATCACCCTCCCAGACCCTTTTGTTCAATTCTTTACGTTTCAGGGTCCCTTGACGCCGAAAAACATGTTTTTCTAATTCCGTCGATTTGTCTGTCTGTGTGTCGGTCTGTCTGTTCGCGGCATAGCTAAATAACTAATTGCACGATTGGCTTTAAATTATCACCAAAAAAGGGTTATATGGGGATGACCCATATAACCCTGTACATTTTGGTAGAGATCCAATATGGTATAACAAAATGGCAGCCTAGTGAAATGTTAAAATAATTATTACTAAAAAACTACTTATTCACTTTATCTAAAATTTTTCACAAAAATCAAGTACTATGTGGGAATTTTGGTAGGAATCCAAGATGGCGGAACAAAATTACGGCTTAATAAAATATTTAAAAATTCGGCCCGAAAAAATTACTTAATGGACTGATTTCAAAATGTGTGCCACAACTAAGTGTGCTATAGAAATCAACTGGTAAAACTGTGGTACTGATTCAAGATGGCGAAAGAAAAAGACGGTCAAATGAAATATTTTGATATCGTGAAAAAAATTACCCTCCCAGGTTTTACATATTTTCAGGTTTTAAAGTCCCTAGATGCCAAAAAGTATTTTTATCAATTCCGTCGGTCCGTCTGTCTGTCTGTCTGACCGTTCGCGGTGTAGCTTAAAAACTACTCATTAGAGTGATCTCAAATTTTAGTTCAAAATTAAGGGTCATATGGGAATGACCTGGTAATATTTTGATAAAAATCCAATATGCCAGAACAAGATGGTGGCATAGTGAATGAACTAGTAACATTTTGGTATGAGTATAAGATAGCAACACAAAATAGCAGCTTAATAAATTTTCCAGAAAAATTAAATATGATATTATAATATAGTATATACGTGTTATTAAATTACTATGAACTAAACTAAATTGGGTCATACTTGTATGTTATAAGTATTACCTTTTTGTAAAATTAAAAACATTTATTTACTTTTTAACAATTTGTGAAAATCCATGCCAAAGGTAACAAATACAGGCACACGAGACGTGACCGGTTTCAAATTCGAGGTGACCATGACTCAGCATCGACAACTATGTAACAAAAAAAAGTAGTGTCAAAAGAAAACCGTTACGACACTACTTTGCGTATCAAAAAGACGCCTTTATGAACGAAAAATAGAAAAATTTATATAAGTGTTAAAATTAAATTAAAGCTAATGCCTCAGAATGCCTCTACCATGAATTCCAATTTTTCTTTTCAATTTAATTTATATCGTGAATAGATCACCCACCGAGATTTTTGCAGATGTTTGCAGTTTAGGGTTCCTGGACCCCAAAAAACATGTTCTCCCATTTCCGTCAGTCCGACGGTCTGTCTGTCTCAAAAACTACTGACCCGATTGACTTCAAATGTTAGAAAAAATCAGAGGTCATTGGGGATGAAGTAGTTACATTTGATAAAAATCCAATTTGGCAGAATAAAATGGCTGCTTGATAAAATATTTAAATATTTGGCAAATTTCCATTTCCTAGAATATAACCATATTTTTATGGAGGAAAATAATAAAGGACATAATTTATTTTTAGTAGTCTACATAAATAATGTTATGAAATATATATATATATATTTAATAATAATGAATTAAAAAATTAAAATAACTGAAATAAATTACAATTTATGGGATTTGTATAAAGTTATTACCAAATAATTTTTTCTGTATGTACTAAATTATTATTAGGGGGAGTCAGTATGTTTATTTCTAAGACGACGTTCAGGATATAACTCTTTTATTTAGATATATTTTCGTATTTGGAAGATGATATTTTTATAAGAGAGAACGTGTGTGTTTATATTTCAGGGATTTAAAACAAATAAATTGGTCTTCAACTGTGGCTAAATTATCGGCGAAACTAAGTTTTTTTGAAATAGGTGTACAATTTCAACAATACGTTGATCTTTTTCTTGTGAAATTATTTTGGGTATCTATCGAATGCGAATGAAAATGAACAAAAAAAATTCAGTAAATATCACCTATGTTTTAATGTTTGCTTAGTTGCAGTATACAATGTATATATATATATATATATATATATATATATATATATATATATATATATATATATATATATATGTATTTATTTATATATATATATATATATATATATATATATATATATATATATATATCCTTTTCCCTTTCTGCATTCTGATTAACAGAGTTTAAAAAAATAGACAAAAATAAATATTTTGTAATATGTTTTTTGTTTCATATATGTATATATACAAATGAATAGAACTTAAAAAGAATGTTAGCTGAGTTAGATGTGCCCCATTTCTTAGAATAGTTTTTTTAAAATTGTACACTGGAAAACTTGAATGTATATTTTATATAAATGTTGTCCGCATAAATGTAAAAAAATTGAAATTGTATCGTTTTGCTTTTCTATTAAATAACGTAGTAAAACTTTAAAACTTATTATAGCAAAAAGTTTTTTTTTACGCTATGGTGCGGGGGCATTGCATAATTGCCAACAAAATAAAAATCCATGATACATTGAATATTAAAATTTCCCCGTTAGGGTTCCTGAACCCCGAAAAATATGTCCTCCCATTTACGTCATTCTGTCAGTTTGTCCATCTGTACGTACTGTTATCCGATTGACCTCAAATTTTGATTAAAAATCAAGTCTCAGAAGAGGACGACATTGTTACATTTTCGTAAAAATCCAGTGCGGCGGAACAAAAATGCGGCGTCACAAAATGTAAAAAAAATCATTATTAAGAAACTACTTGTCGAATGGACTTCTACATTTGCACAAAAATATAGTGCAATATAGGGATAAAACTTGTAATTTTTTTATTTAAATCGATTATGGCTGAAGAAAATGGCGGCCTAATTAATTATTTAAAAATTCAGTACCAACGAACTACTTGTCACACATAAATCAAGTGTGAAAGAAGAATAGACTAATAAAATTATAGTGTGGATCCAATATAGCAACAAATTCGCGGCCTAATAAAGTGTTTAAATATTCATTAAAATTCCATTTTCAAGAATAATTGTTTTTATGGAGGAAAATAACAAAGGACATAATTTGTTTTTTATAGACTTAAAAAATAAAGCTATGAAAAATGAATAGTAATAATAATAACAATAAAAAACGAATTAAAAACTAAAAAAAAATTGAAATAAATTATAGTTTATAGGATTTGTATAAAGTTATTACCAAATAATTATATGCATATAGAAATTCTATACGTGGGAAGTTGTAGGTAAAGGCGAGTGTACAGATTTTCCTTTTGTCTATAAAAATATAATAAAACGCAATGTATATTTGTATTATTAAATGACTATGTGCGGAACTAAATCGGGTCATACTTCAGTATTTCTAATAAAAGGAAATATTCATAACGAGAGAAGTTCCCGGTAAAGGAAATTTCCGATTTTTTTGCCAACGTGAACTACAAAATGAACTCTATTCTATTTTTTATCAGTTCAACAATCTGTTTATTGATCATAAATTGATATTCTTAAACTGTAGAAAATAATATCCAAAAATTTTTAAATTCCTCCGATACTGATCAGAATTCCATGTTTTTTAGTCCATGTTGACTTAATATCAATTTGTTATATATTTCAATATTTAGGTTCTCCTGTATAAAATTTTGGCAAAGAAAAATGACAAATTTGGATGCTGGTTATATGTTTTTGAAATAAACTTTTTTCAAAAACTTCACTACTCTTTTTGCTAATTTTAAAAAATATTTTTTTTTATTTTTCACTTTAAAAAAACCATTTTTAAATTTTGCATTTTTTATATAACACCCTGTATAATAAGCCGAGACAATTTTATGTAAATCCTTAAGTAAAACAAAAATATATTGAAGGCAATGAATTGTTAGTGTATTCTATTGAAAGTATTACGCATTATCTGTTGAAGAAGCAAATAAGAAGGTACCAAAGTGTACTTTTGATTCATATTACTGCAGTAAGTACTGAATACGAGAAAAATAAGAAAAATAAATAAAGCAAAAACGCCATTCAAAGATACTTTATCTTTTTATTTTAGATTTTGGATGGGATTACACTTTTATCTTCCTAGGAATAACTAAAGAGGTACTAAAGAGTACATCTACCAAGTATTAAAGCTGTCAGTGCCGTCGAAGGGGGTAAAAACGCGAAATAATATACAAAGTTAAACATCCATTCAAAGATACTTTGTTTTTTTATTCGAGATTTTGAATGGGACTACATTTTCTTCTCTTTAGGAATAACTAAGGCGGTACTAAAGAGTACTTCTAGCAAATAGCACGTCAAGAGCCATTTACTTTTGTATGTAGAAACTTTTCTCTTGCTATACAGGATAGCCCGTTAAAAAAACGTTAAAACCCGTAACTTTTTCCAATTTAATCTAGGGCAGGGGTTCTCAAACTTTTTTTCCTGTTATACCACTCATGGGTTTCACGGATCAATCGTGTACCTCCAAACTACTAAACATTTCGTTAATATAGAGATGGCGTCTATTCCTAACAAAAGTACATATGCTTGTGTATCAGTTTGAGGATCTTTGCATACCACCAGTGCTCCTGGGGTGTCAAATAAATTTTTCAGAAACTATTAATATTTTTAGAAAATGGCAAAATACCCCAACTTGAGAAAATAATTGGCGTACTTATGTACAGAATGGAACGGGGTATGAGCTTTTTTGTATTAGGTGTAATGGTAAGATTGGATTGAGAGCTCCAATGACCTTCTTGACCTTTGTTATTCGATTTTATGAACTTACTGAGTTGTGTCCCGTATTCTTCATTCGACCAATATATCTATATCTGTTATTTATCATGTTAGCTTACCATTTATCAAACACCTTGATGAATTTCCTATGCATGTATTCACGATCCCCCCTATTGTGTGTGTGTGCTATTAGTAATGGCCAGCAAAGTGTAAATAGTAAATACTCCACCGGGACAGGAATTCCCGTACCTCTATACCTTTTGCGCCATTCAAGTAGTGCTTGCCTCCAGGTAAATCCAGTGTTGACGACATCAGCATCCTTCTCTTAGTTCTTTTAAAATAGAAGAAGGCCCGGAAAAAAGATTGGTTTAATCCGGGATGTGGCGCCAGAGTACAGTTATAGAATGGCTTTGATAACTGTAACATTTATAAAGGTTTTTTCCATAGATATAATTTTTTAAATCGAACTGTGTCATACGTCTTGGTGAGATATAAGAAGAGAAGATGCGTTTGATCGTTGTTGATGAAACCTTTAATACATCCCGAATTTCAGTTTATGGACCTATAGCCTTCTTGAAATTCTTGTATTAGGAAGGTTAAGGACATTTTTTCTGTATATTATCGTGTCTTATGATACTTTTGTATGTCACAAATGATTATTTATTTACGTAATATATAGCTTATAATTTCTGTAGGTTTTTCTAAATAGATATTAACGATAATAAATGTGTATATAAATATGTAATATTATACTTAGAATACTATTATGGTGAAAATAAGGAAAATGACCGGTTTCTTGGAATAAAAAACCCGTATAAGGTACAAATATTATTCTATGTTTTCAAATTAATATTACATATAACAAATGTTTAACGATGTAACTTGACATTTTCTTTTCGTAGAAAGTGCGTATTAATTTTTACTTCAAATTAGTTACAGTAATAAAGAACTTTTTAGAAGCTATGCAAAATTTTGCATTTTTGCAAGTAAAAGGGTTTGTCGAAAACAATAGTTTCCGTAGTGAAATACTTGCCATAAAAGCTCATATTAGTTTTTAACTATATTTTAATGCGACACTTTTAAAATCTTACTCAGGCGGTATAATTAGAATGTTATATACCTTTATAGGTTAAAATTTTTATATTCTAGCAATCTTGTTAACACTAAAATAGCGTAGTTATACATATTTAAAAAAAAAACCATAGAACCAAAACAACTTATACTGTCTGATTAATTTGGGCCTAGAAATTATTCCCAAGTGTATCTCATTTCTGTGCGGCAACTAAACCGCATTTTTTCAAAACGCCTCACATAGATTTTACCAAAGAAAACACCTGATTTATCTGTCCGTGGCGGCCTCCGATCTATAACTAGCAATTCTATTTTCTCTTTAAAACTTAATTTTGTTTTGCGTTTTAATTTTCAGTAGTCTTGAAATACGCATTAAGATATTTTCTAACTAAGTAGAACTAAAGCGCGCTTCTGACAACACCTCATTAGATCTTGCTACAAGCGAGCTAATATTACGATGAAAAGGCGACATGAGCGATTTATGTAGTGAATTTCTAAAACTGCATAATGGAAGTATAATACGTCTCTTGATCCAGCAAAAATTTTCCAGCTAGAAATTCGGAGAAGTTTCAGTTTTCTATTTCTTTGGGTTAAAGGTTGTTTTTATTTGACCGAAGACAAATTGTAAAACAAAAAAGTGCTGCGTTTGAGATGTTCAGGATTTTTTGTTTTTATTAAGATTTCTATCAGTATGCTGTTTTATTTATTCCTGAAAACACATTAGTTTTTGAGAATGCCCAACAAAATTAGTATATTTTTATTAACTTAAATTATGATGTCTGCTATAAATCAACGTAAAATGTAAAGGAAATACATGGCACCTTTGACGAAAAACCGTGAAAATTGACAATATTCATGTTCTAATAAGCAATGTATGCTGACTCCACCAAATATTCTTTCTCTCGTTCTCTTTCCATCTTACTACCTCCTACGGCAAGGATGTTGTCTATAGTCAACACTGTTGAAGATTTATCTGGACCATACACACTGCTTGAATGGCACGAAAGGTATAAAGTTATGGAAACTCCTCTCTCGGAAGAGAATATTCTATACACTTTGCCAGAGCTAGATACTAATATCCGATAGGGAAGATCTTGAATATATGGCTAAGAAACTTACGTAGGTGTATGCTAAATGGGGTCTTCAAATTAAAATAGAAAAAATCAAATACAGGTAAGTGTGTCGGAAGAACAGTACAGGATAAAACTCTCATACATAATCAAAAAACACTTGGCTGTGAACAATACATATAATTTTTATTATTATTTTTTTATGTTAATAAGAATACGAACGTGGATGAGGGGGTGATGGGGGGGTTCACTAAAACAAAAACTTCGCCCATACCTATGATATGCATATAATTACAATATTGAAAATATTACATACATTAAAGTAGGATCCTTTTTGCATATGCCAGCTCTCATTAAACGAATATGACAGTATTGTGGGGCGTTTAAAACTTTAATAAAGTTATTATAAAACTTTTTACTTAAGTAGTAGGTACTGAGTTTCTCAGAGAAGCAAAACCTAGAATGCCTCTTGACTTGTATTCTGGAATAGCCTTTTCAAAGTTAAATTTTAGTTCAACAAAGTATATAGAAACAGTTATTATAACTGTAAAAAGCACTGATAAAATAATAGTCATAAGATTAAAACATTACTCTGAAAACGATTAAATATAGTTACAAAACGTTGTAAGTTTAATCGAAAATAAGACGACATAAATCCTAATAAGTCTAAGTCTATTATTCCACGATTTTTTTTCCTGTTTTTTATGTATATTGATTACTCCTCGATGACCAATTTCGATGAAATTATAGAAAAGTTCAATTTTCAACGATTTTCACGATGTTATATTGAACAATATATGTGCACTGATGGGTTCACCATTCTGTCAGGAAGAAATAGTGTGTATGTCAGGAAGAAATAGTATAAAAGCTATAAAGCTATTATAGCTAATAAAGACAGTAAGACATTATACTCAGAGAATTAGGCATCAAAACATTCAGTACATAAATATTTTGTTTTTAAATAATATTTTTTCATATTAAATTAGAATAAGTTTGGTGCCGACTTCACACAGTAAAATTATCCAGATGAAATAAAATATTATTTCTCACTTTTTAGTGCATTTTTTGAAGTCATTTTTATTATTTTATAATTTTTTTTAAAAACATGTTTCAAAAATCTCATTAAAGTTTGAGAACCCTTTTCTAGATGAAAATAATTCAGAATTCTGGACAATATTCCGGAATCACCTTTGATATATATAAGAAGTGATATAATTTTCACTTAAAAATATGTGAACCTAACCCCTAAGTATTTCAAGAGCTTAAATTGCCTTGTTTTTTTTAATAAATTTCCTAGAATGTACTAACTTCCAGGTGTAATTAAACTGGAGTAATAAAGCGTCAAAGTTTTTAGACGTTATGCTTAATTTTGGTTTCCCAGTAAAATTCTTCGTCAAAACAATAGTTTCTATAATAAAGTACTTAGCACGAAACTTATATTCGCTTTTATAGCTTTGTTTAATGAGAAATTAAATATCTAAAAAATAAAAATTGTTAAATTTAAAACTAATAGTACACATAGACTTAAAAAATAAAAACAGGGTTTTTATATTTAATAGAGTTCATAACAGATATACGTGAAATAAATCGAAAGTAAAATAAATGTTAAAATAGGAATATGTAGTTAAAAAATGATTTAATGTAACGATTTTGAGGAAGCTGCAATTTTAGTGTGTTCTTCTGATTTCAAAATACATAATTATTTGTCGATAACTCTGGAACAGATCAATTCTAGCAATGAATATGGTCGTTATCTTATTTATCGATTGCAAAACGTATTCTTAATTCTTATACACCGGCGCCGGCGGGCATCTCGGGTCTGAAAATGCTATTGATAAATATTTTTTTATCGAATATCCTCCATAAGTTGCAAAAAAAAAGAAATTTCTTCTCCAAATAAACATACCACCCCTCTGCTTTATATGGACAAATGAAGTCCTGTTGCAGCGTTGTACGGTTAACATATTCCGTGTATATTTTGACAAAATCGAGTTAAAACGTTATTTGTACAAAACATATTTAAAAAAAAAAACATTTTTTACTCATCTGTATCTCTATAAGTGTGGAAGTTTGAAAAATACAGAACTTGATTTTGAGATAATTTCTTCTGAAAGCCAGAAACGCCTTAATATATCCATTAGTTGAAGACATATTATAAAAAGGTAAAACGCATTTAAGCCCTTTAGAGTGAAATTACAGACAATTTAGAAATAGATTTTTAGACTATTGTTTCAAAAAGCCTCTCATAAAATAATCTTTGTAAAATATCATTTAATTGTAAAAATATTATTAAAGAAGTAAAATTACAATTGACTTCCTCTAGGGTTAAATTTCGGAAAATCCAGATAATACTCTTAGATAATTATTTTTATTGGCTTAAATCGGCTTAAAATCACTTTTAGTTTCACTTTTTTTCACCCTCTTGACAATAGTGTTTATGACAATAAATTTATTAGAGTTAGTCAAGGTTAACAGAAATGGCTTAATTTGTTTTTATTGATATTATTAATATATTATTTTTCGTTCTCTCTTCTTTTCTATTATTTTCTACTAAGCAAATTTACGCGTGTAGTGTAGTTTATAAACTCAAAATGATGTTTTTATTGCTGCTGATAGTAAAAATATGAATGAGGGCTGATTCGAGTCATAATGATGTGTAGAGAATTGTGTAAAAATTTCAAACCTGCACATAAACAATTTCAAAAGTCATTAACAAATTCAGAATTAGATAAAGAAGTTTTTGCAAGTAACTGGGAAAAAAAAAGTTTTTAAATAGAGAGAAATTTCCATTAAAAAAATTTCCACTCCCGAAACCGTAAGTATCTGTATTATTAAATATTTAATGTTGAAAATAGTGCTCCGCACGTCGAGCTCTAAGCTGTTACGAACAATATCTTCTTCACTAATTTTTCATAGAATTAGCCTCTTGTTAATTAGCATTTTTTTAGAGTTTTCGTTAATATTTCAAGTCGGATAGTTGTTAAACAAAAGATACTAACATTATTTCGCTTCGCGGATACTTTATCACAGCTATACTATATAAGATTACGATGTTTCTATTTGTTATAAGCTATTATTTATTAAAATAAAGCTAACAAAAAACGTTAATTTTTTACTTTATTTCTAGCTTGCATTTTTTGCTGTAAAGAATTCCTAGTCTGTATTAAAGCAAATATTTATTCATAATTATGAAAGGATATGGCAACACTGTAAAATATACACGGTTTAGGATTTTAGCTTCTGATCATTTCGATCAGAGTTGATGGTTTAACTCGAACATTTTTCCACAAATCCAAACGGTAAATTAAAAAAAAAACAATAGGTGAAGAGTTGTTTAAAATAGTTAATAAATGGTCTACATATTTAACGATATGAAAACTTTTTTTAGGCATACCTATCGGGAACGTAATTTTATAGACTAGTTTCACCTAATTCTATTTTTGTCCATCCCTATCTGGCCGGTTCTTGAACACAATCGGATAAAAATCGGAATGGTGGATATTTTCATGTCGGAGCATTGGTAACACTATATACATATATATATATATATATATATATATATATATATATATATATATATATATATATATATATATATATATATATATATATATATATATATATATATATATATATATATATATATATATATATATATATATATATATATATATATATATATATATATATATATATATATATATATATATATATATATATATATATATATATATATATATATATATATATATATATATATATATATATATAGAAAGAGAGAGAGAGAATTTGCTAGAAGCAAAAAGGTTCAAATTGTTTATCGCGCATGTGTTTGATTCTTATGAAGTAGTAAAGAACGTTTCAGGAGTTTTCCCACGTAAGCTAAATTGTCAATAAAATATGTCAGCCAACTCGTAATTTTCCATATTATTAGATATTAATTAATTGTAAGCGTATTAAACGCTAATGCGAAAGTCCAGTTGATAAAATAGCATTGTCATTTACACAAAGCAATGCATATTCAATTCGATAAACTATAAAATTTATAATATTATTATAATGTACAATACTGCATGCGCACCGAATTAATATTTATGGAAATCAAATGGCTACAATTGTGTGGATTATTATTTTCCCCAAAAATAATTGTATCTAATTTATTATAGGTTATATTTGAAGTTTACGGTTAATCCAGTTATAAATGATAATTATTGAAATTAGAAACTTTTAGGTCGAATGTCTAATTCAAAATTAATATTTCGCCTAGAAAAAGAGGCACTAATTTACAAGTAATTAAAATAATATTGCTGTTATTATTATTACTATTATTTTAAATAATATCAAAAATAATAACATATAACTAGCTTAGACCAAATTAGTGCGTGATCTGTAAGAATGCTTCTCAGTAGATATCGAAAGCATTGTAATGGTAAGAACCGGTAAACTGACATCTTAGTAGCTGCTAATAAAAAATTATATAAGCGATAAAATATATTAAAAATATAAAAAGATATAAGCGACGAATGAAAAAAAAATTAAAAAAAGGAAACATATTTAAAAAAATAACGAGCCATGGTAGGATTCCCTCCCACACCTTTTATTTTTTAAACCAGAACTTAAAATTTTAAACACTTCAAAAATAGATTAAATACTGCACCAATTTGAAAAAAAAATCAAATGGCAGACAGAGCGACAGAATTCAGAAAAACAAGTTTTTTTTTTGAATCTAGAGACATTAAAACGTCAAAGTCTGACTAGTTCATTATTGGCAAATAATGACATAATGTCAAAGCGAGTTAAATAATAAATAACTACGGTTTCATTATAGAAAAATAACGCCCTAAGGGAATAAAAATAAAAATTAAATAAGAAATAACGCTCTAGGGAATTATTATAGAAAAATAACGCCCTAAGGCATTAAAAATAATAATTTGGTTTATTATTAAAACTAGATTAAAAAAAATTACTTACTCTTACATTAAACGTTGAAGGCACCACGGGATAACGGTTAGCCTTATAATATCCTTGATACCTTCATAACTATAAGATATGTAAAACATAAAGGTTAATTTTTTCATATTACAAACATTTTATTTAGCCGTCAATTTGTTCCGCCATCTTAATTTCGTAGCACAATTTTTTCGATTCATCTCTATATCACACTTAATTTTTGCACAAAATTTAAAATCAATCTAATAAGTAGTTTTTCAGGCTGATTTTGAAGTATTTTACTAAGCCGCCATTTTGTTTCTCCATTTTGAATTCGTACCACCAATTTATCAGTTGTCGCCTACGTAATACTTATTTTTTTCGCAAAATTTGGTAAGTAATTTTTTAGTAACTTGAACATTTAACTCGGCTCCCATTTTGTTTCGCCATATTGGATTCTTACCAACATGTTACCAGGTCATCCCCATATATGACATTTAATTTTTGGCCAAAATTTTAAGTCAATCGTGTATGTAGTTTTTTAGCTATGCCGTGATTAGGCAGCCCGACAGACCGATGGAATTAAGAAAACATGTTTTATGGCATCTAGGGACCTTAAAATGTGAAAATCTGTAAAATCTGAAAGGGTGATTTTTTCACGACAAAAATACTTCAATTTTACGGGTATTCTTTTCTTTAGTATTTTGATTTTTTGAGAATATTTATAGTTTTATGAAAAGTATACAAAAATACTTTGCCTTCAGAATTTTGTTTCGCAATGGTCATCCATTTCAAATTAAATTTGACGGTCTAATATACTAATCTATCTATATAGGGAGACAAATATGACAATTTTCCGTGAATAATGAGGTAATTACAATTATTCACTGTCACTTTTTTAACTTTTATGCAGTATTTTATTTAATAGTTATTTTTCGTCGTTAACCGCCTACAAAACGTGTACGATTTAATAAAAATTAGATTTCCCATATAAATTTACGTTGACCGAATTTTCAGCTAGTATGTTTTTAGTTTTAGCTATTTTATAATAAATAATTATAGGTATTCTCAGCTGTTATAAACCTAAAATAGATAACAGCAATATTTGCGTATTTTGAAATACTGTATAATATAATGTATTGTAATGTATTACTGCAACTTGATGATTTCCAAAATGACGAATTGGTTAGATTTTTGAAGTTGATGAGTTGATTTTTAAACCTAATAATGAAAAAAGCTACAGTTTTCGTCACAATAGGCGCTTGTCGAAGTGAAGAATTAATGAAATTTGATGATATTGAAGAGAAAGATGATGTTTTTTCTATTAGTAACAATAACAAATACAAATATTGAAAGAAAAAATTTGCCCTGCCAATACTGAGGTGTATACCGGACATTGTTTCCATAGGTAGTCAGCGACAATATTGGCACTCCGGCTTCAATATTAAGAGACACGTTGGCTAGAAACCCACTTCAGTAGCAGGGTCCTACATTGAAAACTCTATTGAAAAAAAATAATGATTGTCCAAAATATATTTCATCTAGCAGCAAATCTCAGTCAACGACAACTCTGGTATTAGATTAATCAGATGACATGCCCAGAATTCACTTAACTCCGGTAGCAGCAGTTTTTTCTTCAAATGAAAATTAATCAATGTTAATGGTCATCAGAAAAACTACAGTCAAGGATTAGAATGAAATTGAATCCATAATGAATCTACAATGCGTTACCAATTGTACTATATATATATATATATATATATATATATATATATATATATATATATACATGTACAGTGAAATCTCCCTTCACGGACACCTCCAATAAGCGGACACCTCCATTAGGCGGACATATTTTTACAGACACGACATTTTTATACAAAATACGCCAAAACTCTTTCTTGAATCATTATAAAAAATCCGGCAACATCGCAGTAGCACGGTATAATCTAGTTAGGGACTTCCCCCCGGGGGCGAGTAGTTCCCCGTCGCCTGTAATCTTAAATGAATAGTGTTGTTTGGCTATTTTAGTAGTTTTGGTAGTTCAGAATTGATAGTTTCCATACAGTATCGATAAAAAATGTCCCAAAAACGTCGTTTATTAAGTCTGAAAGAGAAAATCGACATAGTAGAGCTATAAAATACCGAGAAACTTGTGTGAGAAATTTATCTAAACGTTTTAACATAAGAAAGACGCAAGCAGCTGGAATTATTAAAAGCCGAAATGATTTGCTAAAAAAGTGGAACTCTAATCTTAATACGAATATAAGACGAAGTTTTTTAAAGCCAGTGGGTTTAAATATTGACAAATGTTACTATGATTGGTTCGTAAAAGCAAGAAACAAAGGAAATCCGTTGTCAGGGAAAATTAGAGAAATACGCAGGTAATTTTTTCTCAAAAATTTATTTTTTAAATTTTTAGGACCTCTAACTCGAGCTAAAGCGAAGGCAATTGCAGAGAGCACGGGATACGAGAATTTCAGTGCGTCATCTGGGTGGCTCAAAAAATTCCGTAATAGGCATAATATAGCTTTCAAAGCCATGTCCGGAAAGCCGGAAGTGTCACTCCAGAAGAAGTCGAAAGTTTTTTAAAGAAAATGCCCGCACTGCTGAGAGACTATTCGCCAAGGGATATCTTCAATGCGAAAATTACCTAAAGAAAGACTTACGATAATGAATGGTGTCAATTTGGCCGGAGAAAATGAAAAGTTGTTGGTGATTGGTAAGTCACAAAATCTAAAAGCATTTAAAAATATCCGTAAGAATGGATTTCCTGTCATTTGGAAAAGCAATAAAAAAGCTTGGATGACATCTGCTATAATGGAAGAATGGTTGAAAGATTTTGACAAAAGAATGGGGAGAGAAGAAAGAAAAAATTTATTATTTTTGGACAATGTATGCTCCCATCCTAAAGACATTCATCTAACAAACATTCGTATATTTTTTTGCCGCCAAATTGCACATCTGTTGTTCAACCTATAGACCAGGGATTATTAAACATTTTTAAAGCATTCTATAGAGCAATTATGGTTAAAAATTTATTATCGGAAACGGAATCTGTTCTTAGTGTTCAAGATCCTACCAAAGCTATGAATGTGTTAGATGCTGTTTATTTTATTAAAACTGCCTGGCAGAAGGTTACAGGAGAAACAATTAAAAATTGCTTTCGTAAAGCGGGATTCACTCATGATAATAATAAGGTAAATATCAAAAACGATGAATATTCGGCAGAAGATGATCTACCCTTACCTGTCTTATCTGAAATGAGGCGAAACACTGGATCAATAGGCAATAGAAGAAGATAATAATGAAACGTTTCCTGCCGATTTAGTAGCACAAGCTGATGCAACTGTGCACATTTGTGATGATTCGGATGAAGAACTAATCAAACAAATATCATAAGTTATCAACAAGCCATTGGTTTGGTGAAAGACTTACAAGAATTTGCCAAAAATAAAGGAGACGCTACAGCAATGGGGATGTTATCTGATTTACAATTTTCAAGACAACACCTTTAAAACAAAAACTCGCCAAACTACCTTATTAGATTTCTTTAGTGTTCTATAATTACTGTTCTTCGAGATTTTATTTAGTTACAACTACAAATATTTATTTAATATTATATACTGCTCTTTAATTATATGTCTTTTGTTAATAAACGCATACTTTAAATAAATATATAGCATTTGGTTAAATTTTTCTTATAGGCGAACACCTTTTAACAGTTTCGAAGATGTCCGCTCAAGAGAGATTTCACTGTATATATATATATATATATATATATATATATATATATATATATATATATATATATATACATATATATATATATATATATATATATATATATATATATATATATATATATATATATATATATATATATATATATATATATATATATATATATATATATATATGTATATATACATATATATATATATATATATATATATATATATATATATATATATATATATATATATATATATATACATATATATATTTATGTATATATACATATGTATATATATATATATATATATATATATATATATATATATATATATATATATATATATATATATATATATATATATATATATATATATATATATATATATATATATATATATATATATATATATATATATATATATATATATATATATATATATATATATATATATATATATATATATATATATATATATATATGTATATATATATATACAGGGTGTTAATTAAGTACGTAGCCAAACTTCAATATATATATATATATATATATATATATATATATATATATATATATATATATATATATATATATATTATATATATATATATATATATGGGCTGATTGCTAAGATTATTTTAAGAAAAAAATTTCATATAAACATGTGGTCTAAAATGCTTCGTTCTCGAGATACAGGGTGTTGAACTTTTTTAAAAAATAAGGATTTTTATTAATATTTGTAAAACCCCTTAACGGATTTTATTGAAACTTGGTAGGTATAGTACATGTTTGAGATGCAACTTTCCCAAAGTGGAAAAGTTTCGACGCAGCCATAGGCGTGCGCATGGGCAGGCATTCCATTTGTTATTTTAATAAATTTATGGTGTGCCACTGTCTATCTTCAAAAAATGGTTGTGTTTTGTGTATTTTTGATTTAATGGACCGTTCTCGAGAAAATCTAAATTTCTGAGTACGTTATCCTATTAAACTATTTAAAAAATAAGGTATTTTAGTAATATTTGCAAGACTCCTTAAGATATTTTATTGAAAATAGGTGAGCTAAATAAATGTTTAAAGTGCTATTTTTCTGACTAAATAAAGACGCATGGACCACTGGCGTGCGTATGGGCAATCATTCCAATTTTTGTTTTAGTAAGTTTGCTGTACGCCACTGTCTATTTTTGAAACTGATTGTATTTTCGCAATTATTAATCGGAAACACTTAAAAATCGTCTTTTGTGTTTTTTTGATATAATTTAAGAGATTTTGCAAATATTAATAAAATATCTTATTTTTTAGAAAAAATCTAATAGGATAACGTAATCAATTTGTTTCGCTTTTCTCGAAAACCGTATATTATATCAAAAAAACGCAAAAGAAGAATTTTAAGTACCTTCGATTAATAATTGCGAAAATACAATCAGTTTTAAAATAGGCAGTGGCGTACAGCGAACTTACTAAAACAATAAATGGAACGATTACCCATGCGCACGCCAGTGCTTGAATCGTTTTTTTTTTTTTAGTCAGAAGAGTAGCACTTTAAACCCTTATTTTGCTCACCCAATTTCAATAAAATATCCTAAGGAGACTTGCAGATATTATTAAAATACCTTATTTTTTTAATAGTTTAATGGGAAAACGTACTCAGAATTTTTTGATTTTCTCGAAAACGGTCTATTATATCAAAAATACACAAAAGACAACTCATAAAGTTTGAGTTGCTCATTAGAAAAACGCCACTATTTTTGAAGATAGACAGTGGCGTACCATAAATGTATTAAAATAAAAAATGGAATGCCCGCCCGTGCGCACGTCTATGGCTGGGTCGAAACATTTTTACCTTGAGAAAGTTGCATCTCAAACATGTACTTTATCTACCAAGTTTCAATAACATCCGCTAAGAGGTCTTACAAATAATAATAAAAAACCTTTTTTTTTTTTAAATTCAACACCCTGTATCTCGAGAACGCAGCATTTTAGACCACATGTTTATATGAACATTTTTTCTTAAAATGATCTCAGCAATTAGCCCTTAAAGTTTGGCTACGTACTTAATTAACACCCTGTATATATATATATATATATATATATATATATATATATATATATATATATATATATATATATATATATATATATATATATATATATATATATATATATATATATATATATATATATATATATATATATATATATATATATATATATATATATATATATATATATATATATATATATATATATATATATATATATATATATATATATATATATATATATATATATATATATATATATATATATATATATATATATATATATATATATATATATATATATATATATATATATATATATATATATATATATATATATATATATATATATATATATATATATATATATACATACAAATATAAATATATATATATATATACGTGCGGCTATTGTAACAAGGCTTCTTACTCAACATATGCACTACACGACACAACTGCGTAGGAGGCAACGGGAAACCACTACGTAGAACACATTCCCTAGTATAATGGTCTAGTTTAGTGGATTCACGAAACCAAATACATTACATCTTGATATAAGATAGGTTTTAAGGCACTCACTGGCCATCGCCAACGCCCGGCGTATTTAAGAATTCGCAAAACTAATATAAATAAAAGTACAATTCTATGAATCTTTGACAAAGAAAATTAAACGAGGGTCACTGCCAAAATAGCATTAATACACCCAAAACAAATAAAGCTTCAAGATACAAATTTTCAGTATGCATCGACATAGAATACGTCATTTTATAATGAAAAATACAGCAAATAAACGGTCATTATTTATTAATAAACATTGCAGTAATAACGCAGTATTATAATGAAATATATTAATCTAAAAACCGTGTATGACAAAACGCCACATGTTCGTCGTGTGTGGTATAGTTTAAATATTTAAATTATCTTACACTATAAATTAGCAACAATAATTGCTGTGAACTCATTCTAATAAAATAGGTTAAAAACTTGATACACGATATAAAATAATAAATGAGAGCTACTGAATTTCTCCATATTACTGCACTCGTAAGAAGGAAGTATTTGAAATCGTGAAAAATCACCCACCGGGTTTTTTTTCGGATCTTTACATTTTAGAATCCCTATATATATAGAAAAACAGGTTTTCTCAATTCCATGGGTCTTCCTGCGGTGTAGCTAAAAAATACAATACTCGATTGACTCAAAATTTTGGTCGAAATGTAAGGGTTATATGGGAATGATATGGCAACATTCTGATAAAAATCCAATATGACGAAACAAAATGGCGACACAGGAAATTGTTTTGGAAATTATAACACAAAAAAAACTATTTATTCCATTTACCTCAAGTGAAACAATTCTTTTTCAACTAACTTAAGTTCCGGATAAAAATCGAATGTGTTTAAACGTTAAAAAACAATTTATTTAATTTACCTCAAATTTTCAATAAAGATCGAGCGTAACATAAGAATAAACCAATAAAATTTTGGTACAAATCCAGGGGCGAAATAAAATGGCAACCTAATAAAATGTTTAAAAAATTTGACTCTATAATGAATTTTAATTTTTGTCGACTAACCTGATTATATTGGATATCTTCCTGGCCACCTTGACATACCTACTGCATGATTATAGTTTAAAACCAAATTAGTCATTGTGTATTTAAAATTTCATTAAAAACTCTGAATTTAATCTACAGCGAAGAACTTAACTATAAAGTGAATTTTAGTTAGTAAAAAAAATACAGAATAGAAAAAAAATTAGTATTATTTGCCGATTATACTGGTTACAAAATGTAACAAGGAATGTATCACTGTTCTTGCATTCGCTAATGCTTCTGGGAGAGACAAACTTCCATTATTATGTATCGGTAAGTCAGCAAAACCACGAGCCTTTAAGAATATCCGTCGCAATGCTTTTTTTGATTTGTATAAAGATCAAAAGAGTGGCTGGATGAACGCGAATCTATTTAAAAACTTTTTTTTTAATTTCGTTCCCAGAGTAGAATTTTTTTTGATAAAAGAGCATGAATACCCCAGAAAATGTGTGTTGTTACTAGATAATGCCCCTACTCACCCAAGTGCGGAGCAACTTTAAAGTGGGAAAATAAAAGCAATGTTTTTGCCTCCTGCTGTAACTTCTCTCATTCAGCCCATGGATCAAGGTGTGCTGGAAAATTTAAAACGTAATTGCAGGCGATTGCTATTGAAGCATATTTTCGAGGAAGTAGATGAGGGTGCCGATCTTATTGAATGTCTAAAGAAGATAAACTTGAAAAAATGTTGTATAACAAATAAAGAGTAGTACCCTGAAAAAATCTTGGTTAAAGTTGATTCAACAAGAGGAGATACAAGACCATGATATAAGTTTACTTCTAATTATCACCAAAATATCACGATGTGAAAATGTTACGGAAACAGAAGTTTGTGAATAGTTAAACATTGATAGTGTAGAAGATTAAATGATTGACCAAGAATTAATTGAAAGTATTTGCAAAAATAATAACGAAATAAATAGCGTTGAGGATAATGATGATGAAAAATGACAAATTTAAAAAGCCCTGGAGAAAGCGCTAACTTATGAGAACAACAAGAAAATACAACCACTTCTTATCAAACGTTGGAAAGACATTGCAGCCAAAAATAGAAATAGTGCTAAACGAGTGCAGTTAAAAATTACCTCAATTTTACGACATTAAAGTAAATTCATTCAACATATCATGTACAAATTTTGAGTAAAAATAAAAAATTAAATAAACTATTTGTTTATAAATAAGTAAATTGTAATAAACCGTTTCATAAATGCCTTAAAATCTGTCTAATGATATATGCATTCTAAACTTCCATTTTATAAAAAAAAACGAGATTCCACTATATATATATATATATATATATATATATATATATATATATATATATATATATATATATATATATATATATATAGGAGACCCTATATATTTTTAATTATTTCGATAGAAAATGGAGTTCTCAGTGCAATAACACCCCTATTTTATGTCCGTTTGAAATAAGCAAAATCAGTATTTTTGTGTTGACTCAATTTTTTCAAATAGAAAGGAGGTGGCTCCTGGGGTTTTTATAAAATACCTCTTTCTTCCAAATAGTTTGAGACCACATATCTAGCCATCTATGATTCAACCAGTTGGCGTTATGTCTCTCAGCGGGAAATGTAAATAAAATATAAATAAACTGATAGTTTGGAAAACAGCATTTCAAATACGTGAAAAAATGTTAATTCTTGCACACAAGGAACATGCGTTGTTTATAATAAATGGACATTTAATTAAACGATTGATGCCTATGACTGAGGCGGTACGAAATAGAGGTATTAAGGCGGCTTTGAAAACAAAACACTATTAATAATTTTGACAATCGTCTTTATTATTATGCGTATTTTTATCCAAGTAGAAGTACCTAATTGTTTTAGTGGTTTGTTAAAAACTGATTTAAAGTTTTCTATTAAAACATGGAAAATTACACAAGAACTGAAAAAATCGACATGCTTGTAGTTTTTGGTGAATGCAGACAGAATTCAGTTCAAGCTGCTCAAATGTGTGCACAGAGATATCCCGATCGTCGTCATCCCACCCGGTATAGTTTCTCCAAGTTGGTTAGAAAAATGCGCAATGAGCCTGAAAATAATCCTAACGCACCATTTGTAATAAGCGAAGACAAAGAAATAGATGTTCTGGCATACGTGCATGTAAATATGCCCGCCTCACTAAGAGAGATCGCTTTAGAATGCCAAATATCTAAAAATTCGGCTTGGCGAATTTTACACAAACACAAACCCAATGCAATTTAAGAGTATTTTAGGTCTATTAATGGACTTTATCCACAACGGACTATTTAGGCTTTTATTGTCCTAAAATATATTAACTAAAAAATTGCAAGGGAAATCCCAATGCAATTTAAGAGTATTTTAGGTCTATTAATGGACTAAATGGTCTAAATAGACCATCTAGGCTTTTATTGTCCTAAAATCTATTAACTAAAAAATTGCAAAGGAAATTCTAATGCAATTTTAAAATATTTTTAGCTAAGTTAATAGGGTTTTGACACAAAAGCCTATTTAGATTTAAACTGTCCTAAAATCTATTAACTAAAAAATTGCATTGAGTTTCCCCGATGCAATTTAAGAGTATTTTAGGTCTATTAATGGATTTTGTCCATAATAGACTATTTAAGCTTTTTATTGTCCTAAAATCTATTAACTAAAAAATTCCATTGGGTTTTCCCGATGCAATTTAAGAGTATTTTAGGCCTATTAATGGATTTTATCCACAATAGACTATTTAGGCTTTTTACTGTCCTAAAATTTATTAACTAAAAAATTGAAAGGGAAATCCCAATGCAATTTAAGAGTATTTTATGTCTATTAATGGATTTTATCCACAATAGACTATTCAGGCTTTTTATTGTCCCTAAAATCTATTAACTAAAAAATTGCATTGGGTTTCCCCAATGCAATTTAAGAGTATTTTAGGCCTATTAATGGATTTTATCCACAATAGACTATTCAGGCTTTTTATTGTCCTAAAATCTATTAACTAAAAAATTATATTGGGTTTCCCCAATGCAATATGCAATTTAAGAGTATTTTAGGCCTATTAATGGATTTTATCCACAATAGACTATTTAGGTTTTTATTGTCCTAAAATCTACTAACTAAAAAATTGCAAGGGAAATCCCAACGCAATTTAAGAGTATTTTAGGCCTATTAATGGATTTTATCCATAATAGACTATTTAGGTTTTTATTGTCTTAAAATCTATTAACTAAAAAATTGCAAGGGAAATCACAATGCAATTTTAAAATATTTTTAGTTAAGTTAATAAGGGCTTGATCAATATCCTATTTAGATTTAAACTGTCCTAAAATCTATTGACTAAAAAATTGCATTGGGTTTCCCCGATGCAATTTAAGAGTATTTTAGGTCTTTTAATGGATTTTATCCATAATTGACTATTCAGGCTTTTATTGTCCTAAAATCTATTAATTAAAAAATTGCAAGGGGAAACCCAATGCAATTTAAGAGTATTTTATGTCTATTAATGGATTTTATGCACAATAGACTATTTAGGCTTTTTATTGTCCTAAAATTTATTAACTAAAAAATTGCATTGGGTTTCCCCAATGCAATTTAAGAATATTTTAGGCCTATTAATGGATTTTATCCACAATAGACTATTCAGGCTTTTTATTGTCCTAAAATCTATTAACTAAAAAATTGCATTGGGTTTCCCCAATGCAATTTAAGAGTATTTTAGGCCTATTAATGGATTTTATCCACAATAGACTATTTAGGTTTTTATTGTCTTAAAATCTACTAACTAAAAAATTGCAAGGGAAATCCCAATGCAATTTAAGAGTATTTTAGGCCTATTAATGGATTTTATCCACAATAGACTATTTAGGTTTTTGTTTTCTTAAAATCTATTAACTAAAAAATTGCAGGGAAAATCACAATGCAATTTTAAAATATTTTTAGTTAAATTAATAAGGGCTTGATCAATATCCTATTTAGATTTAAACTGTCCTAAAATCTATTAACTAAAAAATTGCATTGGGTTTCCCCGATGCAATTTAAGAGTATTTTAGGTCTTTTAATGGATTTTATCCATAACTGACTATTCAGGCTTTTATTGTCCTAAAATCTATTAACTAAAAAATTGCAAGGGGAAACCCAATGCAATTTTAAAATATTTGTAGTTAAGTTAATAGGTTTTTGACACAAAATCCTATTTAAATTTAAACTGTCCTAAAATCTATTAACTAAAAAATTGTAATGGGTCTTCTATTATAAATTTTTTTAGATTTCAATAGAAAACCCATTATAGTTTTTGTATAATGGATTGTTATTTGTATTTGTTATTTATTTGGAGTAAGGTTTAAGTTAAAAAATTTTAAAATTATAAATTAAATTTATAATAGTTGAGATTAAATTTTTTGAAATTGCCCAAATCAATGGAAAGTCCAATGGAATTATCTGTACCTTTTCGAGCTTTGCTAGAAAAAAATGAGGAAATCCCATCACTCTCCTTAGCTGAAGGCTATTGGAGGGATTGGAAGTTGCCTTTAACTTGGTCATCCGAACCAGATCAGTTTGGTCTAACTGAAATTGCTCAAATACCGTTGGTATAAATATCAATTACATCAACACCTTTATCAAGGAGATAACATAACATCCGAAGATTGAAGTATTGCACTTGGTATTTAAAAGATAACAGTTTCCCATTTAAAATACTCTATACAGACGAAAGCCGTTTTACAGATTTGGGAGTTTTTAATATAGAAATAATAAAAGGTACTGATCTCAATAAATCTGCATTTGATGGAAGAGGGAAATTTTCAAGAACGTTTTGGGTTTATTTGTTGGAATTCTCGGAAATATAATTTTAGGGCCTTTTTTGATAGTCACCTAACAGGGGAGAGATATTTACACTTTCTGACCCATCAAATTGGGAGTTTCTCGAAGAAATACCAGGGATTAATGGAAACCGTATATTTTACCAACAGGAAGGCTCCCCGCCTCTCAATGCAAGGGCAGTAACAAATTACTTAAATACCACATTTGACGTAAATTGGATCGGAAGTAGTGAACCTATTTTGTAACCTCCAAGATAAAACTGAATTTATGTCTAAGTACTTTGTATCATTATTATATTTGTTTAAATATTTCGCCAGACTTCGCTCCTTAGATTTTTTTGTGAAGCACTGTCAAAAATGAAGTGTATAATATATCTTCAGCAATCCGTGGTGAATTAGAAAACAAAGTAAGAGCGGCCATAAAAAGGATTAACCCAGGACAACTAAGAGAAGTAGTGAGAACAACTGTAGAAAAGGCTTTGCTAAGAAGAGCACGGTAACCATGTAGAAAATTTGGAACCTTAAAAATTTATTTTGGTTATAATAATTTCAAAATTGGTTACATTATAAATTATTTGTCAATGTAACGCTTTTAAAATTTTATAATATTTATCATGTTAATAAACAAGTCATGAGTAATGTTTTCAAAGCCCCCGTTTGTTTCATAGCGTCTTCGTCATAGTCTACTATGCTTAAATAAATTTTATCGTGTATTTGAAACCTGTCGTCTATAAATAATAATAAAATACTTTTTTTCTAAGTTGTCAGTTTATTTACAATTTATAAATGTTTTCCGCTGTAGCCATAGTAACACAGTCAACTGTTTGAATCATGGATGAATTGACGATGCGCACCAAGAGCAATGATAATGTATGTAATAGCAATATTACATACATTATCATGAAGTATCTGGTATCGAAATACTTGATATAGACTCTATTCGGACGCGAGAAAGAAAGCTTCGAAAATGCCAAATGTGATTTTGGCGAAACGTCAGCAAAACTAAATATATATTATCTGTTATCAAAAACATAAAACAAGTCATAAATAATAAACTTGTTTTTGAAAGAAAATAATACTAGTAGGAGAACATTACCCTATATAATAAAATAAAGCAGAAATATTAAAATAGTGGATAAACGGATAAACTGGGTCAGTTATCAATAATACATTAAAGGGATCATCAGCTTTTAAAATTTGTACATTATAATTAATTCTATTTGGTTTAAGCGCGCTAAAATATATCGCTACCAAATACCTTTTAAATATCTGAAGCTTTTTATAATCTACTGCAAGCAATATGATCTCGACCAATTGGTTACTCCAATCAAATAACCTATAATTTATAAGGATAGTGTAACCGAGAAAATAGCGCATATTCTGAAAACAATACCCCATTAATAAGATGGATGATTTAATTATATATATCGTGGTTAATGTTGATGTTACAGAGAGCAATTTACCATTTATTTAGTGTGATGTCATTTATATCTTCATTATATAACTAGCAAAGTTATTTTATAGGGCGTATTGGTTTTGTTAATTATCTATAATTTTTCATCGGGGTAAAGTTGGAACATTTGTTGCACATACAAACCATGCTACGGTTTATTTACTGTGGCAGGTTTTAAACACATTTTAAAATCTACTGCGATTTTACAAATTAAAAACGAGAGACGAGTAGGACCGCGTCAAAATTTAACGGCAGCTCTAAGTTTAAAATTACAGTGAAAAGTCTAAAATTAAAAGTTTTTTTTCGAGTTTTGTAAATATTATATCATAGTAACATATTAAGGTATATTTCAACTTTTAGAGCTTTAAATACATAAACAATATCAATTACTAAACATAATCCTATATTAACTAGCCTTGTACGATAAAACTAAAACGCAAAAACTCATCTATTAAAAAGTATCATCCAACTGACAAAATTCCTGATAATCACCTCTACACAGAAGCAAAATCAATAGACACGATTTAACCTCTTAAAAAGAAATAATTTGGTTGAGACTCTTTATATAATTAGGTCTACAAATGAGGCACTGTACAATGTTGCCATCTCATTCATCTTAGGGGTTATGTTTCGATTTTCCTTTGACATATGTTAAGGACATATCGATATTCGGGTCTTTTTGACGATGGTGGTTGTAAAATTCGTATTTAATAAAATAAAATTAATAAACAATAAAAAAACTTTTGATGAAACTTTTTATATAATTATTATATATGGAAAATTTTCACGTCCGTGTAGGTGTTATTTCGTTACCTAGGAATTATAATAATAATTAATAGTAATAATCTTAGCATATGAATAGTTTGGTAGAATACCTGCTGATAACAAAAACTATTTGTATACAGATGGGTGATGAATATGTCGACACCATATTTTATTACCTGGTTCACATATGATTTACATAAAAAAAGTACCTAATTAAAAAATCTATAACTAGAGTTATTCAAAAAGTCAAATATTTTTTTATTTTATTTCTGATGTTTTATGATACTGAGAAATGATACATTCCATAGTTGTTTTTTTATTGTCATTTTTTAAATAAGTTTTCAACAATATATTATATTTTATACAAAAAATGACATAATATACTAAAAACTGTTACTGAAATCGGAAATTGTGAATTAGTATAAAAGGCAGATTTTTAACTTTGACACCCTTTACAAAGTCATACATATGAATACAAAATATTAAAGTTTTTTAGAAAAGAGCCAACGGTCATTTTCCATATAAAAAGGCGAGGTCCAAATTCTTAAGGGAGATCAAATACTACATGTAGGATCTTATACAAGCGAATCCGAAATGGATAAATAAAAATATATTTGCGTTTCGTTTACTTCGAAGTTATTTTCTCCAATTAAGATGCTAGAATAGGTATTATAGAAGTACGTCCACCCTCGTACTGCATATTTAAATAAAAAATGGGAACATTTTTAAATGGAACATAAAAGGTTTTCTTGAATTCCTCGGTTCACTATTTGGGATTTTGTGAAAATTTGCCCTTGATAATGTGAAGCAAATAGAGTATTGCAAGTTTTTCCAAAAAATTGTTGTCATTAGTATTAGTCGTTAACTTATCAATATCAATACTGGTTAATTTATCATTTTTCTTTTTAGGTAGTTTATTTATATATCAAAAATGTAATACCATCTGATGACCACGAATATATATTATTATTTATTTTTATTATATCTGCATAAGAAATTAGAAACCGCTAGGAGAATAATTCGGTTTGGTTCCTGATCTTGGGTCTCTATTGTTAAAAGGGCTGAATAATAAAAGAGCTAAAAAACTGTACCGGCTGCTAAGAGAACTCTTGAAAATTCTTTAGGATCATTTAACGTATTAACATTAAATTCATTATGTGTACACTTGAGGAAGGAATAAACGTTTCCTAGTATTACACCTTACGAATAACGCGTGGTTAAAGTAAGAATGCGACTAAAAAAGTTTGTCGGAAGAAAGGACAAAGGAGAAAATTATATAATACTTAGAGAGTTTCTGATGACCATGCCAAGAAGCTCTAAAATAAATAAGGAATACCGTTTTGTAGTCTAGCAGCAGGTAGTTTTGAACGGAATAAAATAAACAGTAGAAGAATAATATTGTACTAAGGTAATTTCAGGAGAGTTTCTTTTCTTCTTGTTTTGTGATTACGGCAGGGATTTATGCGATTAACTAAAGTTTTTATTCCATTCTAAAAAAAATCTAAGCAGGTGTACCGGTAGCGTTTTGATCAAACATTTTTTTATCTTAATCAATTTTATTATGGAAACATAATCCTAAAAGTTAAGGTTTGATGTGTTGTAGTGCCTCGTTATTTTGTTACTATGTATATGTAAATCCCAGTGGTGCGTCCATCCATACTAAAGTATAGATGCCCTGGGATATCAAACCTGTACGAAAGAAGTTTGACCTGGAGCATTTAACGCAAACCATTTATAAAATAATTGAATAATGATTTATATGTAATGCAACAATTGATACTATTCTTCATTCAGTCATTTTTTGTATTTTCTTGTATAACTTAAATACAAGATATTTAAACAACATGTGGTACCTAATATGTCGAGATAAATTCAAGGAAAAGCATAGAATAGACTTGGGATTAGACCATGTAAAATTGGAATTAATATCCAACTTTTCGCTTCGATTGCACGATGCATCTTCAGGAATCTTTACTCCGCCAAATTCAGTGTTAAGATCAGATCTCGTGGAGTAAAGATTCCCGAAGGCGCCTCGTTTAATTTGTATAATTAGTTTTTCAGTGAAAAATGTTTTAATACTTTACCAGGCCTCCATTTTGTGCCACCAGATTGGATATTTACCAAAATGTTGCAAGGTCATCCCCATAAGATCTATATTTTTTTACCAACATTTGAAATCAACCGTCTAACTACTTTTTTAGCTATGCCACAATTTGACAAACAACACACGGACAGACGAACGAGAGGAATTAAGAAAACATGTTTTTGGACATCTACAAATAGGAAAACTTAAAGCTATGTAAAACCTTAAAGGAGAGATTTTTTGACGATTATAAACTTTTTATTTGACCATCATTTTGTTCCGCTATTTTAAATTCTTACCACAAGTTTACAGTTTATCTCTATATCACACTTAATCCTTGCATAAAATTTATAATCAACCTAATAAGTAGTTTTTTAGGTTAATATTCTATATTTAATATTTTATTAAGCCGGCATTTTTTTTGCTATTTTGGGTTCGTACAAAAATTTTACCAGGTGATTTCTAAGTAATACTTGATATTTGTGCAAACTTTTAGGTAAAATGGGTAAGTTTTTTAGTAATATTTTTTTTTACATTTCACTAAGCCGCCCTTTTGTTTAAACATCCTGGATTAGTACCAACATATTATCATTTGAATTCTCAGTATTATTTTGTTCAGGTATATTGGATTAGTTTTTTTAGTACTATTTGTTTCACATTTCACTACGTCGCCATATTGGATTTTTACCAAAATATTACTAGGTCATCCAAAATTTGAAATCAATCGAGTAAGTAGTTTTTTAGCTGTGCCGCGAACAGACAGACAGACGGAATCGAGAAACATTTTTTTCGGCACCACGGACCCTGAAACGTAAAGATCTGAAAAAATCTCGGAGGGTGATTTTTTCAAGATATTTCCTTTTTACGAAGGCAGTAATTGTTAATTTGCTTGATCTAATTTTTAAAAAGAGTAAAATTTTGGGGGAAGTTGGAGCTTTTACATAATTCAAACACGTTTACTATAAAACAAAATGTCTACACCCATCTTAATGAACAACACTAATTATTATTTTTTATTTCGCGTACTTACTAAATAATACTAGTTACTAAAGCAGGCTGGATAATCCACAATTGGTTAATTGGATCTTTTGAGCTTCTAAGGCGTTTAACACGAGAGGCATACCTCCAATTTTTAACTAATGACTTGCCCACGCTTTTAGAAGATAGTCTTTTAGCTCAGCCAGCTAGTGCCTGGTTTCTTCATGATATAGCTCGTGCCCACATTCATAGGATTGTGTTACAACATCTGGATAATACGTTTGATAATATGTGGATAGGTCGAAATGCCCCAGAGCCCAGAAAATGGCCTCCGAGGTCACCAGACCTAAACCCCTTTGATTTTTATTTTTGGGGCCCCATGAAAACATTAGTGTATAATAGGGTTGAAATTGAAAATGAAAATGACCTTGGAAACCGTATTTTTGCTGCAACGGAACAAATTAGACAAAGACCTAACGTTCTTAAATCTGTTTAAGAAAATTGCCTTCGCCGTATTCGTGCATGTTTAAATAGTGGCGATAGTAATTTTTAGCATTTATTTTAAGTTGCTAGTGCTAAATATTAATATGCTTGGGAAGTTCATATTCTTTATTAATTTTTGGAAACTAATGAACTTAAATAAGGTTGCGCAGTTAAAAACTATACAAATTAATAATTTAAAAAGTTTTAATAACAGGTTTTTACTATTTTTTTATACACGTCGATATTATGCTAATAAACCACAATTTATTAAAAAATTAGTTCGTACATTCCAAAAAAATAATCAAAATAATTGAATCGTTTTCAAACCTACAGGTTTTTTTATACTTCTTTGTCGATAAAACACAGTTGATGTGATTGTCATTACATTGATCTCCAAGAAAATAGCAATGTTGCTATGTGGTCTTGGAATTAATTGAAACCTTCTCCAAAATTAAACATTTTAAAATTAAATATCTCGAAAGCGCTTTCGAATTTACCGATGGTTTATAAAAATTTTTTGTTTAAAATCATTCATACTATCCCATGTTAAAATATTTTTAGTCAAACCCCTAACACCCTGTATATCTAATTACAAAGCTATGGCTTTATTTAAGAAAAATGAGTACAAAAACTGTAATAACTATAATACACAAATGATTCAGAACTAAGCAATTTATTTTTATATATTGCAATGAGGGATATAAATAATAAATGTCGTACCATTAAAGTACATCGATAATTAAATACTTAAAATAGGAGTATTTAATTTTCTTTTTATCAAACATGAGAAACCTTTTTTAATTAATTACCTAACCTAATAAGTAGTTTTTTAGGTTAATATTTTATATTTAATATTTTATTAAGCCGGCATTTTTTTGCTATTTTGGATTCGTACAAAAATTTTACCAGGTGATTTCTAAGTAATACTTGATTTTGTGCAAACTTTTAGGTAAATTGGTTAAGTTTTTTAGTAATATTTTTTTTACATTTCACTAAGCTGCCCTTTTGTTTAAAGATCCTGGATTAGTACCAACATATTATCATTTGAATTCTCAGTATTATTTTGTTCAGGTATATTGGATAAGTAGTTTTTTTAGTACTATTTGTTTCACATTTCACTACGTCGCCATATTGGATTTTTACCAAAATATTACTAGGTCATCCAAAATTTGAAATCAATCGAGTAAGTAGTTTTTTAGCTGTGCCGCGAACAGACAGACAGACAGACGGAATCGAGAAACATGTTTTTCGGCACCACGGACCCTGAAACGTAAAGATCTGAAAAAATCTCGGAGGGTTATTTTTTCAAGATACAATATTTCCTTTTTACGAAGGCAGTAATTGTTAATTTGCTTGGTCTAATTTTTGAAAAGAGTAAAATTTTGGGGGAAGTTGTAGCTTTTACATAATTCAAACACGTTTACTATAAAACAAAATGTCTACACCCATCTTAATGAACAACACTAATTGTAATTTTTTATTTCGCGTATTTACTAAAATAATACTAGTTACTAAAGCAGTACCTGCCTAATTGTAAAATCTAACACAATATACCTTACAGATTTGTCATTGCCGATTCTGGATCGAAATTCATTTTCACTAAGTAAAACGTTCATTACATTCATGGATACTATATTATAAATAATAAAAGGAATTTTCTTAGGATGATTTAAAATTGTAGGTGTGTTTAAATAAATTGTCATGAGGATTAAATAATATGGTGGAAATTAATACCGTGAGTCATTTATTTATTGCAAAACACAAAAATGTATATTTTACGCTAAGACTAGTCTTGAGGTCAATTCATACTGTGCTATGGCCGTGCATCAGCCGATGTTCAGTGTTGTAGATTTCACATCAGCCCAATCGTTTATATGTCGTAACAGTCGTGTTCGTATTGTTTATTCTTAATAATAAGAGCTCTAAAAACATTGGCTGTTGTTCTATTAACACTGGTAAATACTACCTATACATTTTTTATTGCAAATAGAATGATGGGAGTATGTCTTTCAAATCAAATCTAGGAATAGATTCGGAAGGAAATAAGCTCTCTGTCATGTTATGATTTTGTTTCATTTGTGATAATAGTAGATTAAGGTTTTTCCTTTTCCTTTGTGACTATATTCCAACTTTATTCAGGAAGTTCAGCTCGAGACAATGAAAGCTAAAGAATATTCAATAATTACATGCTGTAAGGCCTCGGCGTGTGATGGAAATGCATTTGGCATTCCGATACGAAAATTTAAAAGATTTTTCAAGGTTTTCAACCAAATCCGAAGAAAGCGAGTAAGGTTATTCTGACCGCATATGTCTTGCATAATTTCTTATGAGATGACACATCTAAGCAGTAACTATTTCAAAAACAAAGCTCTACTTCACACCAACTTCCACCCAAAGTCCTTCGCGGGTCAAATGAGATTATAAGTAAAACAGCTCTAAACGCAAGAAAGACTTTCTCGTAGACAGTAAATCTACATGTATAATTTAAACATTTTATTTTAATACAATTTAAATGAAAATATAGATTCAAATTCAATTCATAATAACAATCGGTGCATAGTATCGCATTTGTTAATTGACCAGTATTCATATTTTAAAAAATACAAATAATCAGTACTTAAACTTTTCAAAATTATTCAAGTTAAACTATTGGAAGTGGCCCCAGGTAGCGAACGAAGACGTTAACCGTTAAATGTAAAAAAAATAGGTCGTATATTAAAATCGCTATGACCAAAAGAGATATTGAGGAAATGCATGGAATACAATCTATATTACAACTAATATACGCCTATGTTTTTTCAGCAAAAAAGTTCTGTAACATAGTGGGTGAAATTAATTGGAGTTCATATCACAGCTTCAAAAAAAAAAAAAGACAAAAAAAAGAGAAAACTCGGTGAGCTAAAAAATTAAATTAATTAAAAGGCCCTCAACGTGCTTCAGCTTTAAAATGTATAATTATTTCAATTAAGAGCAGTTTTGCATTACATCATTAACCCGCGAATCATTAGTATTTTAAGCAAAGCATCTAGCAGCAAATATGAACAAAATACTGCTTTTGAAAAGTAATTTTCGGCTTTAATACCTCTCGCAAACAATGGATATTCATCATCTCAAATTTCTACTACCAAATAATAGATACATTTCGAAATAACGGATATCTGGTGTAAAATGAATAAACCAATTAAAAAAAATAATGTTTTGTGTATCCATAAATATCGATAGTGCTGAAAGTTCAATGTTAATTCATAAATTGTATTGCCTTGCTTGTCAATATTTATAGGGCGAGACCGAAAATAAAGGTCACGAATATGGGTTAATTTAATTTTTTAGGCTAAAAAGGAATAATGATGCGTAATATTAATATGGAGTGTTTCAATTGAAAATTTAAAACTTCGCTCTGTCGCATTTTTCTATTCTCGCTGCAGACTTAACTAACCAGCCCTGTAGGTTAGACATCTAAATAGAATGGTTAGAGTAGCAACGTTATCGCGATGCCAAGATTCGCACCATTCATGATTACAGGCCCAGGGATATTGGGACGTTTTGCTAAATGTTGATTCCTCTAGAAAAAACGGAAGAAATTAAACGAAAACCGGGCAAAAGAGGGACTTCACATATTTTTTCCTTGGACAACGACGATTATACATTGCATATTTATACATTTGAAATATTCTTATATTCTGTTTTCTATCACATTTTAAGATGTTTTTTTTTTAATATTTTATATGTAATATAATAATACATTTAAGTAATACAAATTTGAAATATTTTGAATTAGCTACATCTCGTATATGGTAATTTATTTGCGAACTGTTGTTCGAAGAATTATTAGATTGAAAAGCATTTGTTTGGAAAAATACATATTATAATACTGTTTGAATTATAGTTTTGTGTGTTTTATGTCTCTCTGTTTTAGATTAATTGTTACTAGTAGATATCTTGCTAGTTTTAGTTCTCTTACTGGCATATAAAAAACGTAAAAGAATGATGGAAATGGAAAAGAAAAACTTTAATAAAGAGAAAATAATACACGTGAATAAATGAAAATACTCAAATTTATGTAATCGTGCTTTAGATTTTAACTAAATATTCCTTTACCAGCATGTATTTAAAATTCATGTCTTACTCTTTTGGAAAAAGTGTAAATATACAGGGCTATTCAGAAATAAGTACCGAAAACTAAGGATGTGATTCTTTGACTAATTTTAAGTATTAGAAATTATACCGAGTCCGACCGAAGCTGATTATTTTGGGCGAACCCGAAACTGATGTCGATTTTCGGTTCCCCTACAGGCCGAACGAATTATATCTTATTTTGACCCTATTGTTACCAAATTATCCCTATATACTGCAAATCTTCTCGATCAAAAAATAAAATGACATGCATATGTTTGATCCCTTTTGTGACACATTAAAATCGGTTCTTAAAAATTTGTCATTTTTAAAGGTCGGCAATTCAAAGAAAATATTAAAACTTCTAAATTTGACGCCGCGATGCTATCATGTCTATAAAGAAGATTTCAGCACATCTACAGGGTGTTAGGGGTTTGACTACAAATATTTCAATAGGTGATTAAAAAATGCTTAAATAACATAAGGTCAATTCCTTGTCATTTTTGAGAAAAACGGCCTTAGAGTTGTATTTTGATTTATTAATCGTTAACACATTTATTAATTTTATTATGTAAAACAATTAGTTATATGATTTTCTACAAAATGCCTTCAAATTTTCTCTTTAATTTTAAAAATAAAAAAACGAATAAATTGTTTTATTTTAACACAGTATGCTTATTTGAAAATGGCAACAACAACCGTAGAGAAACGAGCAGGGTGCACCAAACATAACAATTCGCAAATATATTAGTTACAGTTGTCTTGTTTTTAAGTTCTTTCACCTTAATTTGTTTTGCCGTATGAGGCAACTAAATACCGTTTTAACACGTGGTCGGGATTTAAAAACGCTTTAAACATTTATACGAATATTGAATATACAAACATGTTACTTATTTATGGAGAGTGTAGAGAGAATGCTCATTTGTCGTCGCAAACATACCGGGAAAGATATCCTAACAGGAGTTGTCCTAATGACAGAACATTTGTGATGGTTTTACAAAGAGTTAGCGATACGGGAAGTGCAAACGTCTGCTAAACGAATCGGGGGTCTGAAAGGCAAATAACACCCGAAGACGAGGAACATATTTTAGCCCTAGTGGAGGCAAACCCTGGTTTGAGCACTCGGGAAATCTCTCGACAAGTTGGATTTTCTAATTCGACCATTCATCGTACCCTTCGTGAAAATCTTCTGTACCCTTATTATGTGCAGCAAGTACAGGCTTTGACTTTAGAGAATTTACCCAGAAGAAAATTTTGCCGGTAGTTTCTCCGAAAAAACCAAGAACACGGAAATTTTACTTTAAACATACTGACAACCGACGAATATTGTTTAACGAAAAATGGAATTTTAAATTATCATAACACTTATACCTGGGCTCAAGAAAATCCACACACGATTCAACAAGGCCGATTTCAATACCGATTTTCAATAAATGTTTGGGCTGGATAATCCAAAGTTTGTTTAATTGGATCTTTTGAGCTTCTAAGGCGTTAAACAGGAGAGGCATACCTCCAATTTTTAACTAATGACTTGCCCACTCTTTTAGAAGATAGTCTTTTAGCTCAGCTAGCCAGTGCCTGATTTCTTCATGATGGAGCTCGTGCCCACATTCATAGGATTGTGTTACAATATCTGGATAATATGTGGATAGGTCAAAATGCCCCAGAGCCCAGAAAATGGCCTTCGAGGTCACCAGACCTAAACCTCTTTGATTTTTATTTTTGGGGCCCCATGAAAACATTAGTGTATAATAGGGTTGAAATTGAAAATGAAGATGACCTTGGAAACCGTATTTTTGCTGCAACGGAACAAATTAGACAAAGACCTAACGTTCTTAAATCTGTTTAAGAAAATTGGCTTCGCCGTATTCGTGCAAGTTTAAATAGTGGCGATAGTAATTTTCAGCATTTATTTTAAGTTGCTAGTGCTAAATATTAATATGCTTGGGAAGTTCATATTCTTTATTAATTTTTGGAAACTAATGAGCTTAAATAGGGTTGCGCAGTTAAAAACTATACAAATAAATAATTTAAAAAGTTTTAATAACAGGTTTTCACTATTTTTTTATACGCGTCGATATTATCAAAATAATTGAATCGTTTTCAAACCTACAGGTTTTTTTATACTTCTATGTCGATAAAACACAGTTGATGTGATTGTCATTACATTGATCTCCAAGAAAATAGCAATGTTGCTATGTGGTCTTGGAATTAATTAAAACCTTCTCCAAAATTAAACATTTTAAAATTAAATATCTCGAAGGCGCTTTCGAATTTACCGATGGTTTATAAAAATTTTTTGTTTAAAATCATTCATACTATCCCATGTTAAAATATTTTTAGTCAAACCCCTAACACCCTGTATATCTAGTTACAAAGCTATGGCTTTATTTAAGAAAAATGAGTAAAAAACTGTAATAACTATAATACACAAATGATTCAGAACTAAGCAATTTATTTTTATATATTGCAATGGGGGATATAAATATAAATGTCGTGCTATTAAAGTACATCGATATTAAATACTTAAAACATGAGTATTTAATTTTCTTTTTATCAAACATGTAAAACCTTTTTTAATTAATTAAATCAAAAATCTGATACACACCCTGTGCACAAATTACGTTCATCATGAAAATATACAAAATGTGTGCCACTATATGTAAATCTCAACACCCGATTGAAGATAAGAAAACCATTATATTATGTAAAATAAGTATTTATCTAAAATGATTAATATTAATGATGACCAACCAACATTTGGAATGTATTTTTCACAGTGATGTCACTGATGACATGATCATACATGCTGCATAAATATCGTACATCAGGTAATTTTTATTTTATTGAGGATGCGACTGTCGGCTAATTATTACCGCATATGCCCGATGAGATAATTAGGTTAATAGTGGAATTTTTTCCGACGCTGCGCTAGGATTTCCTAAAATAATATTTTACTTCCTGATATTTTATTTCTTCCAATATATCTCGCAATATCTATTGGAATTTGATTTAATATTGGCCTAATTTTAAGTCTATTAATATACACGGGTCAATATACCAACAGACGTTTAGGAAAATTTAACAAAAGAGACCTGAAAAGATTTTTTCTGACAGCTATGAAAACGTCCAAAAGTCACACAAGAATCGCAAGCAGCACGAAATACTACCAAACCTTATAATTGGGTATGTGCAACTATCGGTGCTTCACATTTAAAAATCAGTGGCCGCCTTCTTATCAAGGTAAATTTTTTAAATGATTTCAATGATATTATACACAAACATCCAAGAAATCACATCATTATTGGACATATTAACATTAATATACTAGATAACCGTTCCTACCTACTTAAACAAAGAAAATAAAAATTTGTTAGTATTAAATAGTTATAATATAATCAATATAATTGATATGCAAAATGCAACCAGAGTAACCGAGACATCTGTTTTGCTAATCAACCACGTGTTATGTAGTTCTGCAAAAAAATAGTTGCAAAGTTAGTGTAGACTTTAGTTCTTTATCAGACTATAAAAAACTTAATATAGAGATTAAAGAAAACGTTAAGAAATACAAACCAAAAGTATATCTTGAAAAACCAAAACTTAATGTAAACAAATTCAAACAAAACTGCTTAACCTTAGTAGAAAAACTGTTATTCAATGACCCAATATCTCTGATCTCTAAAGCAAAAAATGATTCCCTAACAACAGTGAAAATTATATGTCATGAAAATAATAACTGGATGACAGCAAAGTCATTAAATTTGATAAAACAAAACCTATAAAAATTATAAAAAACCTCATATTAATATAAAAAAGCAGATCCAAAAATCTGAAAAACTTAATAAATAACAAAATAAAAATATTAAAAAAACTGTTTTTTAAAAATAAATGGAATCAACCTGGCAATGACAATTATAAACAAATTTAGAACGCTCATGACAAAAACTGACGTAAACGAATTAGAATTAGATGGAAATATAGTTTATAACACATAAGATATTTCTAATGTATTGAACCAATCCTTTTCAGGGGTAACACTGTTGCGGAGATTGAAGCTGAAAAGGCAAACCTAACCAAAATAGTGCTATAATTAAATTCAGTGAAGTATTTTACGAAAGAACCCTCCAACTAACGAAAATGAAGTATCCAACATAATTTTAAATCCTAAACGTGACGCATAAGGTGGTCTGACGGCATTAGAGTTAGGGACTTATTAACCATCATATACCATATAATTGCTCTTCTAATTAAGTTAATAAATAATTTATTTCTTGTAGGTAAGTTTCCTTATGAATCAAAAATTATTCAAGCTTGTCCTGTCTTTAAGTCCGGATGTAATAAGCAAATAACGAATTTTCGTCCTATTGCATTGATAAGTACATTCTCTAAGATTATTGAAACTGCATTAAAAAGCCGAATTCTTTCTTTTATAAGTCGATTTATCACTATAGACCCATATCAATACGGATTTCTAAAAAAACAGCAGCACTCTCAGTGCCACTATAGATTTAACAAACGATATCATGCAATCTTGATAATGGAAAAATATTGATAGCAGTGTTTGTTGATCTGCAAAAGGCTTTTGACGTAGTGAACCACAGTTTACTGTTAAACAAACTTGAAAGAATGGGATTTCGGGGTGTAATATTACAGTTAATAGAATCATATTTCTTGAATCGTAAACAATATGTAAATATAAATAATACCAGAAGTACTGTCTTACCATCTAACTGTGGCGTGCCTAGGGGCTCTATTTTAGGGTCACTGCTTTACACACTGCTTGAACTTAGCTTAGGTTTATCGGGATTCAATGCCAAATAAAGGTAATCATTTAAAGTAATAAATTTGATCATTGGTTTGCAAAATGGGTGCCAACAGAAGTAAAACTTCTCATAACGGCCCTCTGGTTTGTTTAGCAAACTGTCTGCAATGCGTAATTTGATATAATCCACATACAGAACAGCATGGAAGTCGGCATGCCCTGTAACGGTTACCACTTCAATGAATTTCACAACTACAATATAATTTTGAGTAGAGTGTCTGGTGTAAGCTGAAGAACCACTTTATTAATAATAGATTTTTCTTGTAGAAAATCCTTTTTCTCTCTAAAAAGGTGACTTAGCTTACGAATTAGCCCTCTACCGTTCACTCCTATATAAAGCCAATGCCTCTACCTTTATCTTAATCTTTTAAGGTGTCCCCGCAAGAAGTAGTCGAGGGGAGTCAAGTTCGGAGACCGAGTTGTAAGTAAGGAACTTACGGTTATTCGGAAATAGTTCTGCAACAGCTGGCACAATTTCGGTCCTTATAAAAATCAAATATTTTTCTGCAATTAATGTGTCTTTCTTGAAGAAGGGACCGATTATTTTTGAACCCTTTATACCACACCAAACATTTATCTTTTGGGGAAATTAGATATGCTTGTCACGTATCGAAAGTGGATTTTCCCTGGCCAAATAGCGACAATGATGCCTGTTAAGTTTTCCATTGCTTTGTCAGAAAAAATAATTTGGTTGACAAAATTAAAATTGGTATCCCAACGTTCCATCATGATTTCACAAAATTCCAAGCGCCTATCGTGATCATCCTCAGAGAGTTCTTGCATCAAAGTTATTTTGTATGGATGAAACTTTTCAGTGTTTAGAAATCGGCCTACGAACATGTGTGTGACGTCATTTTCTCTTCCTAATGTTCTCGTAGACAGGTGCCGATTTTCTTCTAAATTGAATAGAACATTCACAGCCTTATCACCATCTCTTGAGTTTTTAGGTCAGCCAGAACGTACAGTATTTCTTACCTTTCCAGTTTCACGAAATATGTTGTTAATTTTACTTACGGTAGATTTAATTATTGGATTTCTGTTAGCATATTTGTAATTAAAGACGTTACAAACATCGTGCAGGTTTTCCATTCTATCTCCATAACCCATTATAATTAAAATTTCAATTCTTTGGGTTTCAGTTAAACGATCCATTTTTGTAAATCAAAAACAAAACTGACATCGTCAAACATTAGGTAACCTTTTGTGTACAGGTAGAGGTAATATATTAAATTATAGTTATTAGACCCTAAAACTGTTGTCTTTCAAAAAAATTGCTCTTAATAAAAAGTATTGAGAGTTTTATGCAGGTTTTAATAAAGTAATATAACATGGGGTGTTCCATTAAAAAAATCCTTTTATAACAGAAAAAACGGGAAACTTAGCAGTCATGCGGAACTCGCCATTGGATCCGGCATAATTTCATACATAAATGTACATATTTTCATTAAATTCAGGTAACGAGTACCTGAGATATTTGGCCGTATCCTTATTTTTGTCACACTCTGTAAATAGACTTACGTATTTTAAAAGTATACATTGAGTAGATACATGCCCATATAGTATTCTCTCTATCCACAGATCTTTGGAACAGTTTATTGTATCAGAAAGAAGATTTGTACAAACATCAAAAACCAGTTTTTTTCGCGTATTGTTAAATTATTAATTTATTTCTAAGAGCGAATAACAAAATATCATATCTGACTCCACAAATGGCTGCACAAAAGAACTCGTTAATAAGCCAGATCTAATATTTATACGCGTTAGTATTCTAATGGATTAAGAGTAATTTTAAAGTAAAATTTTCCTTTGAATTCGCCCCTGTTCCACTACGCTCGCTGTCATTTGCATACAGATTTTTAAACAGCTTTTAAGCGTTTTTGTTGTTAGATTATTGTTATGCTAAAGAAAGACACATTGTGTGGGGCTAGCAAAAAGAGAACGCCGCCGGTTTCATTTGAATGTTTTTAGTGAACATGAGCGAATAAAATATGGGTTATTTAAAATTCAGGAAATTGGAAGAAGTAAAGTACTAAAAATGTATGGTAGTTTATAAACATATAAATCAAAAAGCCCTTTAGTAAAACAGATGAAAAACCACATAGAAATTAGTTAAAAAGAAATATGTTTTTAAAGTATAAATCCGATAGTGCAATGCCTTCTGCTTTTATCTTGAAACAGATCTACAAGCCCTAGGTCAAAAGGTAAAAAAATATTACATACAATCGTAATACTATTTTATTTGAACAGACAGAATTTGTTAAAATAATTAACCAAACAGCCTTTTCTATTAATGTTTAATTCTACAGCTATAGCATATTCATATTTTTTACAGAGTTTAAGTTACACAGTTACATGACATTGTAGACTGTAGAGCAAAAACTACAGAGTTCTGCCGTCCACTTACTTCCCGACGTCAAGGGTCTCTATTGAAAACCCATTCCATGATCTAGACCTTCCTTTTGTTGCAACTAAAGTCGTCAATTGAGTCATTTTTTCAAAACCTGTTTACCAGAATTTCTTTTGTAAAACACTTTGTTGATTTTCTAACCTTTGAGCAACCGTTTTTTTCGTCTTCATGATTTAACGTGGCTTTTCAGTTCTAGATATTCCAGCGCTTCTTCGCAGTTTATCCATTTTCGTAACCTGTGTTTCATATCTGTATCCACTGCTTACCTATAGCGCCCTAGCACAAAACTGACTCAACCAGATCCTAATCTCTGCTTGGTGTCCTATGAAAGCTGTCGATCCCACCATATGCTGTTCAGGTCTCCAATATTGTTTACTGAGCACTTAGTTTGACTCGTCATTAAGTTATATCATGAATTCGAGATACTAGTACTGTGTTAACACCACCCGATCATCCACAAAGCCCAGTGTAAATAGGTCTACATATGTGGTGAAGAATAGAGGAGATAAACTACATTCTTGTCTTATACCTTTTGATGTTTTTATTGGATTGGAAAACGTTTTACCTAATTTGACATAGGAAGTATTAATATCAGAAATGCTTAATTAATGTCGAAACATATGTCAGACTTCTTGGAAAACGTTGATGGAATTTATGTCCCAACGTATAAGGTAACCACCGTAGCTTTTCACGGTCTATCCAAACTAAACTTAAAAAAACAAAGAAACTTAAACTTAATTTCAAGAAAAAATCATATCTTTCAATCAGAAAAACATTCACGAAATATAATTTCAAGAACTACTCACCGTTATATGATTTAAATTTGTCTTTATTGTTCAAATGATTTTTTATTTAAACCAACTTAATGGTACCAGTGACTTCACACTCGCAAACTCCATTATGTAAATGGTGTCCTTGTTGTAACATTGGTGTAAATAAACAGATTATATTATTGTGTTCTCTTTACATAATAATAGTTGCAACACATTTAAATACATATATGTACATATACAAAAATAAAATTTGATTATCAAAGCCTTCCCTATTTCCTTATTTTGTTTACAGTTTTTATTAAATAGAGAAAAAAAAAATAAAATAGAAAGAAATTTTTCCTCCACTTTGTTAAGTAAATTTCAGTGTAATTTTGAATTTTCACAAAGAACTAAAAATTAAAATTGTTTACTACTGATTTCTGAAAACAGCTTTGAGGTAGCATAATATTTGTTTACCAATGACACACTTTAGGAATATAAAGTCAATAATACGTTTCATGAGTCACATAACAAAACCGTGAACATATTAATGCATTTACTGAACTCAACGAAAGTGAAAAATAATAATAGCAACTATCACACTTTCGAGTCACCTTTCTTTTATATTATAATAATAATATTTTTAATAAGAGATGATGTGATAGCGCAGTGTGCCAGTGTTTACGTTATTCAGTATTCTGATCTACCCTAATTATACCTTTATATATATACATATATATATACATAAATATATATACTTATATATATACTTATATATATATATATATATATATATATATATATATATATATATATATAAATGGTTTTTTGGGATGACTGCTAAAGCAATAAAATTTGGCCAACAAAACCAAAACCGGCATTTGTAAATACCCAGAGAACATCCGAAATCTTCGTCGGACTTGATACCCTATAACCACGAATGTTTACTTGTTAACTACAAATGTCGGTTTTGCTCCCATTGGTGAGTCTGATGTAGTTTTATTTGTTAAGTTTTGGCGCTATTTATATTCATCTTTCAACTAGCTGACTGTACAGATGAAGAGCTTAAAACTCAAAAACACGTGTTTATAGTTGGCCAAATTTCATTGCTTTAACGGTAATCTCAAAAAAATCCTTTTTCTACTATATACTAGTTCTTGCCGCGTTAATCTTTTCTAACGTTTTCTAAATTAGGGCCGTAATGTATCAACCTACAATCTCTGAAAAAGTGGAAAATCCGTACTGAGTAAGGGTTTTAATATTGCGGTATCTCCTAAGGAAATCCCTAAAGAAGAAATAATAGCTGGAGTGGAAGCTGTCTTTGACTCCTCTGAAGAAACAAAAGCAGAGGAATTTCGACAAGAAGTGCCAAGAATTTTAAGATCAAGTAAACCACCAGTAACAAACCTGAATGCTACTAAACAAAGGGTCCTAACAAACCTTCCCAAAAATAAAGACATCACAATCTTTCCAGTAGATAAATTAAGCGCAAGTGTAGTTATGAATACCCAAGACTACACACAAAAAATGCAGGATATCCTGCGAGACAGTTGTTATAAGCCTGTTCCAAGGGACTCGACTTCATACCTAGAAAAAAAAACTAAAAATAAAATAAAAAGTTCACCAATAAGTCCCGAAATTCAAAAAAAAATCATACCACGGGAAAAGTCGAGCAGATGTCCTAAACTTTATGGTTTACCAAAAATACACAAATCAAGGACGTCCATCAGTCCTAAAGTACTGTTAATTCGCCTCTACAAAAATTGCTAAAATTATCCCACCAGCAGTCGAAAAAGCTGATTCATTTGTAAAAAAGACGATATCATAGGCACATATAATACAACTCTCGGAGCATTGCCTCAAAAATACTTATTTTTCATTCAACGGGCAAATGTATAAACAAATGGATGGTGCTCCAATGTGGTCCTCGCTATCACCAGTAGTCGTGAATTTATTTATGATATACTTCGAGAAAGAAGCTCTTGAGAGAGCAAGTTTAAAGCCCAAATTATGGATTCGTTATGTGGATGACATATTTATTATATGGCAACATGGTCATGCAGAGCTCAAAAAATTTCCGACTCACGTAAATTCAATCCACCCCAGAATACAATTTACTCTAGAGTTAGAGGAAAACCACAAACTACCATTTTTAGATGTTCTGGTCACAAAACTGCATAACGGACATTTCGAATTCACCGTGTACAGAAAACCAACACATACACCTAGATATTTAAATGCAAAATCACATCATCACCCAGCACAAATTCAGATCTTTGCGATTAACTGAAACACAGACGAGATAAAACGAACTTAAGGCAATATCTAGTGCTTTAAAGAAAAATCGCTACACAAATCGCACCATAGAAAAAGCTATTAATGCACGACTCATTAAAATTACCAACAGTATAGAAGACAATAATCGACAAATCTAAAATCGCAAAAACTCAAGCGCAATTAGCGCCACAAAAACAGCACCATCCGGAAAACATAAATAACGATTACCGGCCGCGCAGATATAACCTTCGGCCCCGGGTGGGGGTATAAAAGGAAGCGTCACAGTCACCAACACTTCAGCCTCTATTCGGACGCGAGAAAGCTTCGAAAATGCCAACAAAACTGTTCTTTTCAGAGCGACAGTAGTGAACGGATTTACACCCGGAATGAAAACACACACATACACATATATATATATATATATATATATATATATATATATATATATATGACATTCCACAAACGTTAATTCCTTTCCCCATTTGTTTCCATGCACCCATCCCCCAAAATAATGCAGTTAAATACCCTGCTGTTTGATTTGTTACATTATTCATATTTACGCTTAACTATATTTTAAATGATAAGAATTGTGCAATTAACAAATTCTCAAATACGATCAAGAAAATAAACATTTTTAGTCATAAAATAATGTAGACCTCCATACTTAATGATGACATGACATTAAGGAATACCCTGTATTTAAACAGGAAACGTATCTGTATCTAAATATGTGTAAAAACTTCAGCATATAACTAACCATTAAAAGATAAAAACCATTAATAACCAAGAAAAATAATACATTTATTTACATATTATCTTCTCGAGAAAGTTTTCCGATTTTCTGGCCATAGACTGCAAAACAGCAGTTCAGAAACTAAAGAGTAGTTAACTGAGAGATGTCGGGGAGAATTTTTTTTAAATCTTCTTTTAAAATTAAGCGCTGTAAGAACACTCTTTATACATTTAAGTTCTCCTAAAGTTTGCTCTTAAATTTAAAGCAAATATTAGCCTTAAAATCTTTATATCCGCATAGCAATTATATTAATTTTAATATAGAACATCAAAAATAAACTACCCTTAATTTTAAAGATATGGCAATATGTTATTGAGAAAAGTTGTTTAGAATGAAAATATGTGGCTGTTACTTTAAAAAAAAATTTTGTTTCAGTAAATTTTGTATTGTTTCACTTTTGCCCCATAAATGAAAACATGCATTAAAATAATGTATCTTATTTAAACTTAATATTTTTAATAACAAATATATCTGTCTCGATTGCAAGAACATGAAGTTAATCTTAAGAATTTTGAATGTAATTCTTATAGACATTTAAATGTTTAGTCAATGTATCATGTACACAGAAAAAAACTTGCATATCTTTTAGTTTTTTCAAAATATCTCAAAAATGAAAAAAGATAGAGCCGTCATCAAATCGGAATTGAATTTACAATTGAATGGCCTACAACTTTCCTCATTAGAACATCTTTCTATCCCTTATAGTTTCCAAGATCCCAATACATTGCCTACCAATTTCTAACAATATATACCTGTACGTTTCCCTACGCTCAAACATACCCATACATATACATACATACATATACATATATATATATATATATATATATATATATATATATATATATATATATATATATATATATCAAGTACTTTTTTGGGATTAGGTTCGTGGATTGAACAAAGAAACTTTAATTGACGTTTCGCCTGTCCATTTCAGGCTTTTTCAAAATATTTAATTCTGCACATCTAAAAATTAAATACAAAAAGTGTATATATGTAAGTTAATAAATAAAAACAGTTAGGTATAACGGCACGCACTAAAATTATTAAAACATTTATTTAAAATAGTACAGTACATACCTTGAGAAAGATGTTCTTTTACCTTGCTTGGCAGTGTGGAGGTAAGTGATACACGGGTTAAAGAATTCTATTGTTTTTTTTTTATATATATCCTTTAGTTTTTTTGATTATATTAACAATGTAGAACTATTTGTGGATACGGGTTGTTTTAAAAGTATTTGTGTGAGTCTGACAGTATACAGTATGTATTTATGATTGGAAAATAGTTTATAACAATTGAATTAAATTAGATTGTGATATATTTGGCTGAGATTGTCAATGTCTTTCCGATCGTTTACTGTATTTTTTTCTTTTTTTATCTCGACCATTTCTTTGAATGTCAGTTTATGGTAATGTTGTTCTTTTGATAAGACCGTTGTACTCGAAAAATCAAATTCATGTTTCATGTCTCTTTTATGTTTATGTAGTGCTGTGGAAGCATTTTTTTTTTCCACAGCACTACATAAACATGAAAGAGACATGAAACATGAATTTGATTTTTCGAGTACAACGGTCTTATCAAAAGAACAACATTACCATAAACTGACATTCAAAGAAATGGTCGAGATAAAAAAAGAAAAAAATACAGTAAACGATCGGAAAGACATTGACAATCTCAGCCAAATATATCACAATCTAATTTAATTCAATTGTTATAAACTATTTTCCATCAATCATAAATACATACTGTATACTGTCAGACTCACACAAATACTTTTAAAACAACCCGTATCCACAAATAGTTCTACATTGTTAATATAATCAAAAAAACTAAAGGATATATATAAAAAAAAACAATAGAATTCTTTAACCAGTGTATCACTTACCTCCACACTGCCAAGCAAGGTAAAAGAACATCTTTCTCAAGGTATGTACTGTATTATTTTAAATAAATGTTTTAATAATTTTAGTGCGTGCCGTTATACCTAATTGTTTTTATTTATTAACTTACATATATACACTTTTTGTATTTAATTTTTAGATGTGCAGAATTAAATATTTTGAAAAAGCCTGAAATGGACAGGCGAAACGTCAATTAAAGTTTCTTTGTTCAATCCACGAACCTAATCCCAAGAAAGTACTTGATATTTATAAATTGTAAGGTTCAAGAAGAGAAATATAAAAATATATATATATGACATTCCCGCCTTTGGAAAATATTATAAAAATACTAATACTATGACTTTTATTAATTCTACGGTATATCAAAGTAAATTTTATAAAGCTGAGCCCCAAGACGTTAGGTACTTACTTAAAAATATGAGGTTACTATTATTATTTAGACAAATTACAAGTCAGAAGAGTGTTCTGATAGATAACTATCTGAGAAATAATGGCTTGTGAAAATCTAATGGATATTTTATCAAGACTTCCATTTTGCTGTAGCCCATGGTGGTCCGTATAAATAGATTATGGCCCGAATATGCACGATAAAATGGAAATGAACCCGAGTTTATTGCAGAGTAACGTTATTGTTACAAATCGAAATGAAAAAATAAGCACGTCCAACATAAGTAATTTCGGACAAATTTGAAAAAAAAATTATGCAACATATCGAATAATTTTGTAACTGAATGTATTACCCGAGATTGTAACATTTTCTTCTTTTGATAAATGTAATAATAAAAACTAATAAGAATCCAGTTTTTGCTCCTTAATATATCTTTCTTTCATTGTTTTTTTGCCTTTTAAAAAATAATCATGTATAGCATAGTCAAACAATTGTTATGTTAACTAATATCCTACTTAATATTTTGATTGATCATCTTACTATCAGTTATTCCATTATTTAGATACTTAGAACAAGGACACATTTTATATATTTCAGTGGGCGTAATATATGCAATCGATTAATACCTGTAGATTGAAAGTGCAATGTCTAAAACAAGACAAACAGACTGTAGCTCGAAAATTACTAGCTAAAAAACTGTTTCTCAATTATAAATTGTATCTATAAATTATACCCAAAAATCTAAAAATTACTTTCGAAGGAGGACCTTTTTAATTCTGAAACAAACCAGCGGCGTCAAAAATGCGCGTATTAAAACAGCAAATTAATTTAGCACAGACTACAAAGTTTAAATCCAGAAATAATAGATAAAACACACATTTGAAAAAAAATGGTTTTTGAAATTGCAGTACAACTTTTTGTTTGCTTTGCTTCCCCTACTTTTTTTTGTCGGCCTGGCTCAACTATCAGAACTAGTAAGAAAAATTGGTGAATCTCCTTTACCCGGAACTTCCCTCGTTATGATTTTTTTTTCTATTTGTTAGGAATAATGAAGTGTGGCCCAATTTAGTTCAGTACATAGTCACAGTATATATGTGTATGTACTGTCTTTTCAAACTTTCTTATTGGGCGCCATTTCGTTCTTTGTGACTTTTGGGCGTAATTTAAAAGAGTTTTTACATTAACACATACCGCCATTTTGTTACGTCATGTTAAATTAGTACCAGTTTATCCCCTTTTCAAATTTAATTTTTTTGCAAAATATAAAGTCAATTGAACAAGATTTTTTCGTTGATTTTTTAAAAATTTTATATTGCCGCCATTTTGTTTCGTTATCTTAAATTCGTACCACAAGTTACCAGTTTATTTATATATCACCCTTAATTTTTGCGCAAAATTGAAATTAATTTCATAAGTAATATTAGTAGTAGTATTTTCAGGTTGATTTTTTAAATATTTTATTAGGCCGAAATTTTTATTTGTTATCTTATATGTATACCAAAATATTACCATTCTTCTGTAACACTTGATTTTTGTGCAAAATTTGACGTAAATTGGGTAATTTAGTTCTTTTAGTAATAATATTTTTAACATTGTTGCACCAAAATATTACCAGATCATCCTAATTTTTTATCAAATTTTGAAGTCAATCGAGTAAGTAGTCTTTAAGCTATGTTGCGAATTATTTTTTTGGCATCTAGAACGCTAAAACATAAATATATATAAAACTTGAGAGGCTGATTTTTCACGATTACAAATATTTTATTTGGCCGCCATTTTGTTTGGCCACGTTGAATTAGTACCAAAAGTTTACTAATTAATCCCTATACCACAATTCGTTATGGCACAAAATTTGAAATCAATCCATTAAACATTTTTTACAGGCTAAATTTTTAAACATTTTATTAAGCCGCCTTTTTGTTTCGCTACCTTCGATTTGTACCAAAATGTTACCAGTTGATTCCAGCATAATACTTGATGTTTGTGCAAAATTTGAGACAAATTGGATAAGTAGTTTTTTAATAATAATTTTTTAACATTTCAATAAGCCGCCATTTTTTTCTTGGATTTTCAGCAAAATGTTACCAGGTCATGTCCATATGACCCTTAATTTTTGACCAAAATTTGAAGTCAATTGGGTAAGTAGTTTTTTAGCTATGCTGTGAAGAAACAGACAGATAGACAGACAGACAGACCGGCAGGCAGATAGACAGACCGACCGAATCCAGAAAACATGTTTTTCGGTATCTAGGGACCTTGAAACGTGAAGGTCTGAAAAAATCTCGGAGGCTGATTTTTTCTCGATTACAATACTTCCCTTTTACGAGGGAAGTAAAAAGCTGCGATAATAAAAATATGTTTAATGTCACCTTTCCTCTTTTGTCTTTTTAAGCCAGTCGAGACAGAATTTAAAATTTGGCATACTTCAATAGCTGAATAAATATTCGTTTTTTTTGTGATTGAATATTTCAAGATCGCGGCTGAGTCTTGCTTTTAAGACAAAAAATAGAAAGGAGGTAGAGCCACGTCTTTTGACATCCTTTTCATTCTTAGTTCATCCCAAAAAATGTGGACATAAAAATTAGCAATTCCAAAATGGCGGCGTTTGTGTGTGCCAGAACCTCAATAATGGAAAAGCAGAAATTTCTAAAAACATACAAAACTCAATCACGTGGTCCTTAATTAAAATATGTTTAGGATCACGTGGATAGCACATTTCTAGATACAGGAAATTAAATAAAATAATTTTGAATTTTATTTAAAATTGGATCACCCTGTACATAGAAAAATACAATACTTAGCCCTACACGCACAAGAACATTTCAATTAAGAATTACGTGATAAAAGTTTTAAGAATTTTTACTCTCTATATACACTGATGGACACGCAAAACAGCTCAAACAGAATTTAACTCATGTTTGTAAATGTATTTCCTAAATTTTGTCGTCGGAGTTTGAAGGCAAACTTTCCCAAACATGAGTCAAATTCGTTTTAGGTATCGTTCATTGTTTTCAGGTTCTCTCACATTTATGAATAACCGTCATTTTGAAACAGACAATTTTAATATAGGCATATTTTTGAGTTAAATTAAATTTGAAAAGAGGTGCTACTCGACTCCACTTTTAATTTTTAATCTTGAGTTCTAGAAATAACAAGGGAAAAGACGTTAAAAAGCCGCACTGTATTTGTGGGGTGTTTGATTGACACTTTGACTCTACAATCGGTATGCATGAATTTCTGAATCCTAAAATTTTCACAGTTTTTGAGCTTTAATTTACCTTGCCCTTTAATTTTAAATGGTGGGCATGTAAGAATATTTATATGGGGTTTGCAACTCACCCCTCCAGTTTCTTTTTTAGTCACTTTTGTTTGCGTACTTTTTTGTAGAATGGTAATCTGTCACATAAGTTTTATTGTTAAATAATGAATATTTATATTTATAAATTTAAAAATGGTAATTTCAGCTTTTAAAAAGATCGTTAAATTAGAAAAACTGAAACGCAAATTACCAGATAATTCATTCATTCATTAAATCAAACACTTATCCTAATAATATAGTCCAGTCATATATAGTCTTAAAAAGGGGGTCAACCTCGGAATAAAAGATAATGAGCTGAACATTTATATAAACCTTTGTTTTGACGTTTCAAAAGTTGGCTCAAAAGTCTCATAAAATCTCATATCCGTGTCTTAGGTTATTCAGGGTCAAAGTCCGCGAAACCGGGGTTTCCGTGAATATCTCCTTTCCTATGCCTTAAATGATATTTACATTTACTACAAAGTGGATTTCTCTACCTTCTAATTTTGTTATTAATATTTTTTTATAGGATTAAATGTTGTTGAAACAGAGCGCGAAGAGTGCGGAACGCGCAGCCGTACATGGCTTAATGCAAGGGCAACTGTCAATCCCAATGAGTAGTATGGTTTGTACAATTTATTATTCATTAAAAAAAATAAAATTAAAATTAAACAAATCTTAATTATTAACTATTTTATATATTATTTTTATAAATATTATTGATAAATCAAATTCTCATTTAATAATACATACTCATTTCATATAAATAATAAAGTAAATTATTTAAAAAAAAATCGATTTATATTCTCATTATCATAATTTAATTTGGACTGAAAAGAAATTAACCCCCGTATTCACTAAAAAGGTATAAGTGTCTGGCTGCCATGGCAGTTGAACTTGTTAGTTCAGTTCACCAGTTATGATTTTCTTATCTCACTATGGCAAAGGCAATGTAAAAACACAGATATATTCGTCTAAAAGTCTTGATAAATATCCTCGTTGTAAGGAACACATCTTATTTATATACGCCTTTACTGGCTGTGACATGAGTTCTGCGCATTTAAAAAAAGGGAAAATAACTTCCCGGTTTGGATCAACTGGATGAAGTATTCCAAGAAAAGGACTGCCCTGTACAAAAATTGTTTCAGAATGGCGTACGCATCTTGTTATCAATATATAATGCTCCAAAGTTCCACAAACCTGTGCAGCTAAAAACTCTCTCACCAACAAGTGCACTGCAGCAGCTCATCAACATATAAATCGTGTCTACTACCAAATTGAATCTGGAACCAACAACATCATTCTTACCACTAGCACCAGAAGAACTGCTAAATACGATATTTTGCAACTGCAAGAACGGTAGTGGTTCGCGCTGCGGATGCAAAAAATCGGGATTACAAAGTTCTGCAGCTTATGGCCAGTGTAATGAACAAGCATGCCTCAACCCTTGGGGTATTAAAACGATCTCGACGAAGAAAGTGCATATGACCTTGAAATTATTGAAAACTTGCTTATGTTAATGATAATGAATTCGACATTGTTGAGCAACCGGAAGAAGAAGACGATGAAGTTGAAGAAGATTAAGACAATTACATACTATGAATAATCATAATTCTCACCACATTTATTTTGAACTTCAATTTTAATAAATGAATCATACATCACTGCTAAATAAAAATATAATTAAAACATATTTAAAGTATTTCGCTTCACTATTTGAAACCTACCTGAGAAAACATTTAATTTCTTTTCAGTTAAAATGTAATTATGATAATGAGAATATAACTTCGATATATTTAAAATAATTCACTTCATTATTTATATGAAATATAAATAATTAATATTTATAAATATAATGTATAACATAGTTAATACTTAAGGTTTGCGGATAATTATATTTTTTTAGCGAATAATAAGCTGTATTAGCGGTTGACCTTGCATTATGCCATGTATGACAGAGTGCTCCGCACTCTTCGCGCTCTATCTCAACGATTATCCTATAAATTGTTTACAACAAAATTTGTAGAGAATTGTATGCTCTCCAAATTTTATAATAAATATAAATATCATTTAACGCATAGGAAGCGAGATATTCACGAAAAACCCGTTATCGCGATTTTTGACCTTGAATAACTTAAGACGCGGACAGGAGATCTTATATGACTTTTCAGTCAACATTTAAAATGTCAAAACAAACGTTTATACAAATTTTCGCCTTACTATTTTTTATTCTGAGGTTTACACCAAATATGACTGGCCTAATACGACTCAAAACAAACATGATTTATACAGTAAATGCCAGTTAGTTTATACGCCAACTACATGTTAGTAGGTGTCGGGTTATATCATTATGTAGACATCTTGGCTACCTGTACACCTGTTTGAATCAAGTTTTTTTTTTCGAATCAATGTTTTGGAAACAAAAATATATTATAATTATTGTTATTCTCATAGATATAAAATGGTATAAAGGACGCATTTGGTCGGTCAAATCTTGGGATTGAAATCATATTTTTTCCAATAGTATTCTGTAGCTAAAAAATATCATCTCAACCAAAAGCAATTTACCGTGAAAAGTTGTTTGAAATTTATAAATTTCAACAAAACGGATTCAATTAAAATGTTTTAGATTTAGTGTAAAACAAATATTTTTATTGTATTGTAACAAATATGATAATTTTATTAAAGCTTATTCATATAATTTGCCATTTTTCATAAATAAAAGAAGGTATTAGAACGGCAATTGAACAATAACTTGGAGACAAAACAAACAAATAAAAAAAATTTTACGGACTTTAACGAAGAATTAAAAAATAAAGATTATCACTTTAAACCGCCTTAAAAATTTGATTTATCGAAGTCGGTGTCAAAATACTATTTGAAAATTAAGTAAAGTTATACATTTGTTATTTTGATATCTGTTGATTTCCTTAGAAATCATATTTCTAATATAATAATAAGCAACGTTTGTTTACTAACTGGTTTTACCTTTTTTATTTTTAATTTCTAGAAAATTAATAGTTACTAATTCTTGTTTATTTTACACTATTTAATATATTTAAGGGGCTAGAAAATGTTAAATTTTACGATTTTTTTAAATTTTCAAATGGGGCGGTGGTAATACTTTCTTTTGCTATGTATGCTTCCAAATATGTATTGCATTTTATTTATATTATGTACACAGAAACATAACTTTTTTATTTTCATACAAATAATTTAATTGGTTTGTTAGATTTTTCCGATTTTGCGCATATTTTATAACATGTGAAACCCGGAAATACTGCTTTACAATATAGTAAAAACAAGGGCTTCGGGAGACCACGAGACGACCTTCGTGCCGAGACCGGAATAAAGACACTGAGACTGTTAAAATCGTTACGAGTCCAAGACCGAGAATTGCTTTCCAAGACTAAGGCCGAAACCGAGACTTCGCCTCGAGTCTCTCGGTCTGGGTCTCGAAAAAAGAATCACGAAATAATACATGATTTTCATTATTTTTTAATTCCTATATCAAAATACTAAATTTATAATTCGAAAACAATATGTACGTACACACACGCTGTCTAAGTTTTGTGACAAAAATACAGGTTTATAGTTTAAAATTTGACCATCCTCTTAGTGTAATAATTTTTTAAAGCAAAAATAATCATTTTTTTAATTGATAGTAGTAATTTATGTAGATTTTATCCATAAATAAAAACAATGTACAAGATGAAAGTTTTTGATATTCTGTTTGGGCTTTCGCTTAAACTGGAAGGACAAATTTCCGGCTTAGACTTATTTTGTTGCCATTAGATAGAAAAACTGAAACATAAAAACTACAAACTGCATTACTCCAGTTTAAACCATTTTAATCTTGCTAGCTAAAAAGTGGAAAACTGAGAATTATATTATTTTTATGCTGTGATGGTAATCTTACATACTATTAAACTTACCAGATAAAGTTAGGGACATGTAACATAAAATATATCTAGATTGTACAGTAAGTATATGTAATAATATACAAGGTGTTTAATTAAATCTGACAATCATTGAAAACTGACAACCATGAAAATTTCAACTATTTCCAATAAGAAGTTTTAAAGTTAGGGTGAGGGGCCAAAAAAATGAAGTGAAGAACCACCTAAAATTCATTTCAGGTCACTTTCTTTTCGAAGGTCTTTCTTTATTTGCCAGACTACGTTACTTCCTACAATTTGGTAAAGCGACGATCATTCCAGCTTCAAAAATAAAAAAAAAGTAGAGATTCGAATTATCAAAAATACATCCTAACGAATTTAAGAAATCAAGGAATCACGAAGTTAGCAAGAAGATGTGGGAAACTTTGAAATCGTTGGTTAGTCCAGAAACCAAAATCCTTTGACTGAAATTATATTTAATGACAGAAAATTGACAGTAACTTAAGCAAAACATAAATGGCGAACTCAGAGTTTTAAATATCATGGCAACCAGACCTGGTTTAACTCTTAAATCTTTTCAGTGAATATGAGGGTATGTGTCCTACCAATGTGGTTTCCGAAAACAACATTCACCAGCGACTGCTATCCAACATATTATAGAAATGTGGAGAAGAGGAATACAAGGAAATTAATTTATCACAGCTGTATTTTTGAACTTTAAACGTGCTTTTAAAACAGTAGACTAGGGAACGTTTATAAATAAAGTGTATCAATATGGGATGTTGTAATTGGTTCCAATCTAATATATATTCCTCTGAGAAATTTAATAATATTGGAGTTCCGCAAGGCAGTATTTTGGCCTCCTACTTTGAATTTTATATATAAATAATATTGCCAGTCTTGAAAATATTTTAATTGCGAAAGTTAAATCATTATCAAATTGGACCAAAGTATAAATTTAAATTAAATACAACAAAAACAAAATGGTTTTTAGGAAAACATGTTTCTGTTGATAGTTTGAATATTACAATAGAGGATAGAAATTTAGATACAGTAAAAATTCTGAAATATTTGGATAATAAATTAAAATTCAATTTGCATTTTGAACATATTATTGCTAAAAGTACTGGAAAAATTGGTTATTTAACACGCATTAGTTCAAATTTAAATTGTTATTCTAAAAAGATTATATATAAAACTATTATTTATCCACATTTTTTTTACGGTTCTTCTATTTTATACCTGGCTAATGAAGATGTTTTTGATCGTTTAGAAATTTTACGAAACAACGCAATGCGTTTAATATCAAATATGAATAAATATACAAAAATTTCTGTCATGTTATATAAATTAAAATTCTAGAGTATGAAAGAATTGGTTTGAGGATACACCACCTATTCAGTAGTAAGTAGGTGCAAAGACTGTAATTCAAATAGACAATTCAACAAATGAAAAAAAGACCACTAAAACGGATCCCAGCTTTGCTTTTTATTAGTAGACAGGGGATCCATTGAGAGATTTCCGCGGCCAGGATTATCAGCACTAGGTGGCGTCCGCCTGCTAGTTCGACCTTATTTTGACTGTCTATAGACCTAAATCAAGCCACGAACTTTTACTCTTACCTAAAATTATTAACAAAAATAAATTCGACATGATTTTAAACTGGAAAATATTTTTGTAATTCACAGTTTATATTGTGTTTATTTTTTATAAAAAAAAATAGTTATAAAGGTCTAGAACCGTATACGTTTTCAAAAAATTTATACGGAAACCCATAGCATACAACCAAAATTTTAAACATTTTCAAAAATATTGCTTGGTTTTCTTTCATATTATTAGTTAGCAGTATTTATTATATTAAAATATTATAGTGTAAATGAGTTGCATATTATTTTTAAGTTTAACTTTCCTCTTTCAATCGTTCCAATATACGCCTAACAATAATTTGAATTTGAAGCTTTTACTAATTTAAAAACCCGATCCAAATAACTTGGAGTTAAAGAATTTATTTCTGAATAAGTTATTAATATAAAAATAAAATACATCATATATAAAAAGTTGACAAATGCTTGACTTCCAAAAACTCTCCCTCAGAACTGCATCACTGAACAAACTATTTTACAGATTTTACAGACCCTAAAACTACAACTTATGTAGTAATTATGATAACATTAAATAGCAGACTTTAAGCTTGTTGGAAAAACTCCATCGTAGTCAGCCACGATATTTCATGAAGTTTTGAACTAAATTTATTTGAGGTTTTTGTTAAACTTACTAACTTTATGTACACGTACATTACGTTTACAGCACCTTTGAAGCAGAAAATGAACAATCGACACTGATCATTATAATCTCTGAAGTTAAATTCGTTTTATTTTAGCTTAGCCTAATTAAATTAAGGGGTTTTCAATATGAGTTAGCGATTTTTATTTAGAATCAAATCGCCCTAAAATTTATAATGTACATGATTATTGTCTAAAAATCAATATCTGCAATATCTGCTTTTATGTCACTACAGTTTCTTTGAACCTAAAATAATCTTTTATTAAAGTCTCCAGTTAACAGGATAAAGGAGTAACTCAAAAACGCATTTATTTTTCAACGTCTCAAGCCAAGAAAAAAAATATGCCAAGTAAAAAGGTTTTATTTTTTCTTATTGCTACGGAAAGTTAATTTTTTTTTCGTATCTTATATTTTACTGTTTCAAAAAGTTTGTATATCGAAAATCTGTCTACTCTTCAGTACTCTGTGACTATATTCAGACACATTTTATTTAAACTTTTTTTTAAGCAATGGTTTTCTTACCTGACAAAAAAGTGTCAAGAAGGTCAAATACCATTATATTTGATGTGTGAATATTTGGTTCGCTGGCTAGATTTTGAGTAAATGACCTAATCGACCTCTCTCTTTGCAGATATAATGTTATTTATGTGCAGCAACAGAATCAATAATTTAAAATCACTTCAATATCCTCTTAAGTAGATAGATCTTAACATATTTGTAGTTCTTTCTTTGGATTTTCATTTCGAGTTTAAGATTATTTATAATGGATGGATTATAAGTCTAGACTTTACTTTTAGCATTGGTTGTACTTATAAAGTGAATTTTAATGTAGCCCTAAACAGGATCTATACTAGGTTAGTGAAATGTTTTAAACTCAAGATTTTAATAAAACAATACCTTCGTGATCAAGGATAACAAAAATATTATTGTACATAATAATAATTTATTGTAGAACATTTTATTTCTAAATAATAATCGCCACCTCTTATTGGAAAATACGTTTTGTTAAGTAATTTTTCTTAGCCTCTTTTATATAATTAGTGTTAATATTTTCCAGAATAGGAAATTGGGATTTTGATTGTTTTTTAAATTTGAAAACACTTTTTAATGTTTTAGCTTTTTTGAGCGCTCTACTCTAAATTTTTCCAATGTGAATTTATTAAAGCAAAAAAATGTAACAAAATGAAATTTTCCTTTCATTTGTCCTCTTGTCAACCGCGTGCGTTAACAACCTGTATATAATATACACAGAAATTGTTTGCGATATTCGTACCACACTTAACATTATAAAATAACAAACAATACGTTCTAGTTTATAAAATATTATGCAATGCTTGTTACATTTTTTGCAAATATGTTTTCTATTGGAAAAATTCACTACTATAAGCATAATGTAATATTTAACGAGAAAATGAAAAATATAAACCTCTCTTCCCAGAATTTGTTCGCGGGCGTTATCATAGATGTAATAAACGTAAGCAATTTTCAGACAGCAGGCAGGAACAACAATAATTTTGCCAACAACAGAAAATGCGGTTGCATATTCTGAGATATATGTGTATGACAGCAAAATAATGATTAGGCTCCAATGAACAGACAATGTTATAATACTACAGAGTACAGGGTGGCCATTTTATGGTGATACAGTACCTTATCTAGAAAACGGTAATAGTTACAACAAAAAGTTAAATACAAAAGTTGTTTGGATTCAGTTAAGTTTTTATTTTATTTCACTTTTGCTTATACAGGGTGTTTCGTTTTGACGTGACACGTGTCAACATTCTTAATTTAAATGGTATACCCTATATATTATTACATATTTCGATTCTACTGTTAACTTGCGAAAGTTTTTATAATAACATCTATATTTGAATTCTTTATCGTTTTTGAGTAAATTGAGTTTTTAGAAGAATTTTTATTTAAAAAACATATTTAAAAAAAAAATTTACCTATAAAACTTTAATTGAACTGACTAATATCCTAAACATACATTACTAAGGGTTCAATTCAATTCAACAAAATTTCCATGCTGGTCTTACCAATTAATATACAGGGTGTTAAAAATGGAGAGCAAAACAAACAGAACTTTAAATGTAAAAATCTCCTGTTTTTAAAATGGAACACCCTGTTTATTTCATCTGATTCAGCGTTCAATTACCTATCATTACTCACATATATGTCCTATACATAAAATGAACAGTTTCGATTTTATTAGCCGTTTTCTGATTTGACTATTTTTTTTAATATAAGTAAAGAGATGAAGTGAGCTAAAATAAAAATGTCGTCAACTAAGCCTATTCTCATTTCCTTAACACAGATAACGACTATAAATAATGTTAGAAAATACAAATAAAAGTGAAATATTATGTAATTTATGTTCTTATTATTTAACGTTTACGAAAATATGGGAGAGACAAAAAAAATATCTTGTGCCATACGGTATAACTAATAACTAACTGAGTATTAAACATGATTAAAACAGATTATAAAAAATTTTCCATATGACCACCGTCCATTGCGATGAAGTGTAAATAGCCTCCATTTTTCGAGTAGCGTTCCTTACGGAATTGGATGTATTAAAATTATTGATCTCTTCCCTGATTCTTATTTTTAACTCATTTCTATTATTAGAGCTATTTTTATAAACTTTATTTTTTAGTGCACCCCACAAAAAGAAGTCTAAAGGGCTTAAATCAGGGCTTCGTGGTGGCCAGGATATTAAACCATGTCTTTCTATCCACAATGGAAAATGTTGATTAAGAAAATTTACTACCGGTGCAACCGTGTGGTAAGGGGCGCTATCCTGCTGAAAAATGATATTTTCTCAAATATTTGCTGGCAAGTCGTTGATAAGGGGCATGATTTCATTCCTAAGCAGCTCCAAGTATCTTTCGCCATTTAACGACCTGTCAAAAAATATTGGTCCGATAATACGGTCGTAAATAATTCCGCACCACACATTTACGGTTTGACGGTCTTGTTTTTTAATTGCTTTTATTAGATGTTTATTAGTTTGAGACCAGTAATGAGTGTTTTTCCGATTAAAAATACCCGCCGTATTAAATGAGGCCTCATCAGTCCAAAGCACCTGAAGGGAACTCGATTATTAGGATATTCCCTCGAATATTCTCTAAGGGCTAACCCTGGACTTTTATTATTTTTTATGAAACAGTTGTATAATTTCAAACTTTCATCTAAACTATATAAAGCCATTTTTTAACAAATTTCGCAGCAAAAATTTGACAAAAACAACAAACAGAGCAAATGTCAACTTAAGTCAACAATTGCATTAGGTCATTTCCTAAGCCTATCTATTGATTTTTTTAGTTTCTGATCTCATTTACTGGCAAAATTCCGGGATAAATCAGAAAACGGCTAATAAAATCGAAACTGTTCATTTTAGGTAAAGGACATATATATGAGTAATGATAGGTAATTGAACGCTGAATCAGATGAAATAAAAATATACAGGGTGTTCCATTTGAAAAACAGGAGATTTTTACATTTAAAGTTCTGTTTGTTTTGCTCTCCATTTTTACCACCCTGTATATTAATTGGTAAGACCAGCATGGAAACTCGTTGAATTGAACCCTTAGTAATGTATGTTTAGGATATTAGTCAGTTCCATTAAAGTTTTATAGGTAAAAATTTAAAAAAAAAAAAAAAGTTTTTTAAAAAAAATTCTAAAAACTCAATTTACTCAAAAACGATAAAGAATTTAAATATAGATGTTATTATAAAATCTTTCGCAAGTTAACAGTAGAATCGAAACATGTAATAATATATAGGATGTCCCATTTAAATTAAGAAAGTTGACATGTGTCACGTCAAAACGAAACACCCTGTATAAACAAAAGTGAAATAAAATAAAAATTTAATTGAATCCAAACAACTTTTGTATTTAACTTTTTGTCGTAACTATTACCGTTTTCTAGATAAGGTACTGTATCACCATAAAATGGCTAAAATATAAGGTTATTGGACCAATCTTTTTCCGTGAACGTCTTACTGGTATCAGATATCTCCAATATCTGGAAAATGATATAGAACAGCAGTTAGATAACATTCCTCTAAATCTTAGATTTACATTCATTTGGCAACAGGATGGCGCTTCAGCACGCAATGTTTTAAATGCTACTCAATTTTTGAATGGGAACTATGACCTGTGGATTGGAAGAAATGGACATATAAGATGACCAGTAAATAATCCAGATCTGACGCCGCTTGACTTATTTCTATGGGGTTATCTAAAAAACAAAATTTGCTACAATACACCCAAAAATATAGCTGTATTGGAACAGAGAATTAGGGAAGAAATTGCAAGATTAAATGAAAATCACTCTGATTTTATTTTTGTTTAAAATATAACCAGACACCTCGTACAGCGTGGACATTTTAACCTGTCCACATTTTCAATTTCTTATTTTCAAGATTTCAAAATGATCCGACAAACAATTATGTTTAGTTACTTAGTTTTTTTACAGAACATTAAAGGAATGTAAAAAAAATGTTAGTTGGTAGAGATATAAATATAACTTTCTTTTTTTTTTTAAAGAGATACATTTTATTTTCTTCGGATTCTAGTTATTACAGGTTTGATACATCTATCTTCAAAAATCAGTGAGAAAATAGAAAAGAACTACGCCATAAGAAACATATGGTAAAGCGAGAATGATAATCTTTGTCACACACATTCATCAGTTCTATGTTGAAGCTTTCATTTTTCCATAAATTTTTTTTGATAAATCATCAAGCTAGTAGATTTAGAATCAGGAATAAGAGATCTATCCAAAGTGAAATTTACAGAGTGTCTCATTTAAAAACAGACAATTTATATTAATTTTTTTTTCTCACACTTTTTTTTTATAAATTTATAATGTTACCAGTGGTAATTAGCCATATAATTTGCTTTTTGGATCATTTTGGTATCTTCAAAAATAAGAAAGTTATAGCAGATTCAAATATGTACATATTTTATATGACCACGCTGTACTAAATTAAAAATTAAATATAAAAAAACGATCAAATAACGTAATGATATTTAACACTATCTGATGGCACCAATTTATATGTAATATCTACGGTTCGAGTCATAATAAAACTTCTCCAAATGTATTACGTACTAAAACAAGAAAAACTAGAGCAAAGAAAAGATAATCGTAGTCTCCTCCATCTCGAGTTCTATTTCCACCGACAAAATCCCGACGAATAAATACAACAACCCCTTAGCGAAATCAACAAGTGTTCCAAACATGGCCAATAAATTCTTTATTCATGAGCTCGACATTGTTACCGAAGGACAAATAGCAAATGGTACTGCGGTTAAAAATAAACGCAACTGTTGCATTGGGGCAAGCCATATATTACCCACTTAAAACGAAATAAAATTTATTGACATTTAACATTAAAACAAATTAATGGGTCCCTTTTGAATATATTTTTCAATAAAATTTCATTTTCACCTTTCATATAATATATTTAAAAGAAAATTGTAATCGTAAAAAATCATCTTCCTAGGGCTCAGGGTTGCTAGATGACAAAAAATATGATTTTTCATTTACGTCTTTTTATTGATCTTTTCGCCGCACAGTCAAAAAGTATTTATTCGATTTTACATAACAATTAAGTGCGATATAGCGTTGAACTGCTGGGGTTTTGTTAGGAATCCAACAATTATAAAATATTTGAAAATGCATAAATTTATATTCATCTTAAAGGGTTGACCATAATAAAACCATCAATTGTGTTACAAATTGAAATTTTTATAAAGAAATAAAAAAAAATAAAAAATAGAAAATGAAATCAATAAAAAAAAAATAGAAAAAAATTATGTGTTACGCTTTTTTACAGTTGGTGACAGATAAATCCGTATAGTGTCAATTTAGTCTAACCTCATTTTATAATATTTTGGTAATACGCACTTTCATTTTTACCTTTTACCTGGATTACTACTATGTGGATTGAGTTGAATATTAAAGGTATCTTAAGTTCTTTTTGCCTATTGAGAGATTTGATTTGAATCACGTTACTTTTGAAGAGTGATTTTTAGATCGGATAGTATCCATTATTCCTTTCGATCTTCGTGGGTATTTATACGGGATCTCTGGTGTTCTGCGGATACAGCTATTGCAAACGGATCTTGCTTTAGAAACTCTACTAAAAACTACTCTAATTCAAGCCTGCTCTTGCAGATCTTTCCAAGGTATGCTATTCTCGCCATTTTTTACCTTTATATGGATATTGCTCCTGGGTAGACGTGAGTGATTTGAAACTCTTCCGAGAGCCCAATCTTTTTTTTTTTTTATTAAAGGGGTACTTGCAGTTTTTACATAAATGCTTAAATGTGGCATTATGCTATTATTTTGCACTCGACAAAGCAAAAGTCTCCGAAATTGCTAAGGATATAGGCATCTCAAATGAAAGAGAATTTCATATTCTAACTGTGGAGTTAGATAATTTCGGCAAGATGTGCATATTAACAATGGATCAAAATCTTTAGAGAATGATAATTTGTTTTAACCGATTTCGTTCGATGATTTGTTACGAGAGATAAAATTGGGGTTCACTGTTATATCTTTGAGACCAACCAGCAATCAAAAGCATGGAGATATATGGGTTGTCACCAAAGAAGGCCATGTCCGTGAAAACGGCTGGCAAAGGTATGACATCAGTGCTAAGGGAATATTATATTAATAGACTATCTTCACAAAAACCAAATAATAAATTGTAAACATTACGTCACGTAATCGATCTAATAAGATAGATGTTGTGACATCGTAAACGATGTCACAACATCTATCTTATTAGCTTGATTTGGCTCCTGATTTCCATCTATTCCCTTAACAAATTTTTTTTCCACAGAAGAAGAAAAAGCAGGCTTTTAACGACTATTTTGGAGGACCGAAAAAAACGTACTTTCGTAACGGCATAATGGCTTTGAAACATTGTCGGATGAAATTCACTTAGATGATTATGTAGAAAAAACACATGTCAAAAATTAGACCCTATCTATTTCTTTTTAGGTTTGTGCACCGATTACTCCGGGATGGTTTGATCAATCTGAATATTTTAGGAATTGTTTAGGGTAGCACCGGGTTGATTTTGTAGCAAGCATATTGAAAGGTAATTAAAAATGGCGTAATTGCTCCATTTTGAATCTTTTTCTATCTAAGATTTATGAGATAAATTTAGAATTCTTAATATGTTATCTTGAAATTTGCTGTATGAGGTGTAATTAATCAAAAAAGTAATTTCGCCGCGTCTAAAGGTACATTTTGGGGATGCTAATCCTGGAATCTCGACGTCCAAGGATCTCGGAAGAAAAACCAGGATTACACCGATCAATTCTGGGATTAGGCTCAATTTTTTTTATACACCGTGGATTCCCCGTTGTTCAATTATCGTTTTAATACAGATTTTTCTCGCGTTCGACGCGTGAAAAAATGAAAAAATGTAAAATTCATGTCGAAGGAATTATCTAAAAAATAAAAGAATTCTTAGCACTGATCTGTAAGACATTAAGAACAAGAATCAAACAACGCAGAACCATTTATTCTGAAATTCTTTGCTATTTCACAAATCCAGTCTCTATAAACACTGAACTAGTTGATTGCTTTAAAACATGGAATATTAAATCTTTATTAGAAAATATTTTATTCAGGCTAGACAACGAAAATGAATCGACTAATCAGATTGAAACATGATATTACCTTTGTTGAAATTCTGGAAGCGCCAATTGAACTTTTAAGCCTTAAATTGCAATGGCATTACAAAAAAAGTTTAAAACATCAGCTAATACAAAAGCAGACGAAAAAAATAATAAAGTGCGGTTGGCCGACATAATTAGGCAAGAAATTGATCTGTTCGCAAATGGTGGTAGTCGCGACCGTAGTCATCAAGAATCCTTCGAATTATTAATAACTATTCGGCCCATAAGCGTAGAACCTGAAACATGTTTTTCTTCCGTAGATTTTTAAAAGTAAAAAAATACGTTTGAGGTTTGGAGCCAAACTGTATATGTAGTAACATTTTTGCGGTATTTTTTAAAAAATGTGTAAATTGAGAAATTTTGATTATCTTTACATTTAGAAACAGGTTCAGATTTGTTAAGAAGTGTTTTCTGCTAGCTCCTACGTTTTAACTTAATACAATAAAATGTATAACATGTTCATTTTGATACTTTTTTTTCGATGTCGAATCCCAGGATATAGATGGTTCTTTTTTATAGTATTAGTAACCCTTCCGTAGTCAAAATTTCATATGCAATGGATGAACTCAGTAGTTACTTGTTTATTTTATTAGGACGTCCACAATTTTAACTAAGTTTTAGGTCCCGAAAACTTTAAAGTTGAATTTTACAATAAAACTTTGTATGAAAAAGTTAAGAAATAAAATTTTTTATAAAGAAATGATACAGAGTTAAAAAAAACACTAAAAAGTAAAAAATAATATTTCATCTTGAAAATGTAACGTTATGGAGTCGGCTACAAACTAATACAGACATAAATGTCATTATATGATTAAGCAATTAAAAATTAGCTTGACACCGATTTCTTAATGTCAAATTTTCAAGGTGGGATAAAATATTATTTTTTACTTTTTAGTGCTTTTTTTATTTTATTATAAATATTTTTTAAGACCTATTATTCAAATATACAGAGAAGGAGAAATATCAGGCAGTACTTACAATAACTTAACTAACTTAGAAAACTGCAAATATGTTTAAACATCCCTTAAGAATCCCTCATTCGTAGAGATAAGAAGAAACTTTAAATACGAACCTTGGTGAGATTTTTAAGATCTTTAAAAAAATAAAAAGCGACTGCCTGTCGAATTTAATAAATATTTGATAAAAAATTAATTAAAAAAGCGTTCATGTAAATGCAACACTTTTTTTTATTACATTTTTAATTTCTATGCAAACTTGATATAACATACCACATGCCTATCTTGTTTCACAGATATTTACGTTTAAAAATTAAAAATTACAAGGTTTTAAAATCTAAACGGTTCGACCTAAAGCAAAACAGATTGCACATTTTATCTTAGCTTTGTATGATCTTTCTTATGGCGTCACTTTATGCCATGCCATTTAACATGACATTAAACTTTTCCCAATTTTTTGCCGAAAAGCATAAAATCCCTAAAATGTACCTTTAGATGCGGCGAAATTACTTTTTTGATGTAACTTGTTTTGCCCTAGGTCGAACCGTTTAGATTTCACAGCTTCAAAGAAATTGTCATTTTTCATATGCGAATAACGAGGCGAATAACTCGAAAAATATTAAGATAAACAAAAGGTATATTAAACAAAGTTAGCCTAGAATTCTGCAAAGAATTGTAAAATGTAATAAAATACCCAGTTAAATGAAATATTTTTTAATTAATGTTTTGTCACATTTTGCAGTCCATTGATTCTAAATAAAACCCGAATAACGGATATATAAGGCCTATTCAGAGATATCTGGGTCTCCCTGAACAACATTTTTCTCGTTTCAGAAAGCTACAGTGACTTGATAACAAGTTAAATATTTTGAGAAAATATAAATCATTAAAATATAAAAAACCATTAAGAACCTCCACAAACAATGAGTGATTTGGCCAAGGCTTCCGATTGTGTAGCGTTTGACCTTTAATAAACTAACTTCAGATAATAAAAATTTAAAAATCATTTTTGACGTTTCACACTTAATAATTTTAGTAGACATGTTTACAGATTTTTTACATTTTTAGTTGTAGATTCTAACGCACAATTTTATTAAAAAAACTTCTAGTAAACACACCAAACGTCCTTCTAATTAATAATCTAAAAAATAAATATATGTCTTCAATTTAAAACTGCCATTGTAATAGGTGTGTTCTGTTACGTCTACGAAATACGTGTCGTATTTACGGTATAACATTGTTTATACTCACAAGCACTTCCTTAGCAAACGCAGTCGATCTTACCTGGAACAAAAACGATATAATAAATATGACAAGATAAATGCAAATTTCGCTTAATGCTAAAAATAAAAATTTTTTTATAATTTACGGGCTTTAGTAATACTCCTAGTATTGATACTACCAGTTCTTACCTATCAGAGAGAAGACACATGCGGTTTGGTTATCATTTCTGCCTAAACCAATAGTGAAATTTAAAAATTAAAAGTAAAAAAAAAGAAAAATCTACCAGAAAAAGGTTCTCGGCCATGTTATTTTGACTTAATCTCCCATTGTTTTTTCGTCATATTCAAATAGCCCAAAAAATGTATAGTATTTCAATTTTTTTCAGCTCAATATTTCAGGAATAAAATTTAGTGAGTCCTTTACAGGATGTACATCTCGTTTTGCATTTAACTAGAAACGTTCCAGTTTTAAAATTAGAAATATTGATTAACAAAACCGATTGGATAATTAGTCTGATATATATTTTTTTCAAAAATTCTTTTGCATCAAGAAACCTTGATCACTAAAAATAATTCTGGCACGATCATATAGACTGTTTACAGCAAACTTCTTTATGATTAGGGGGTAATTAAAATGAACATTTAAATATCTGTTTATAGGGAAATTCTAGCGGTTGATGCTTCCCAGAGGTGGCCAAAAGTTCAAAAAATTCAATTCAAACATTTCATTTTTAGCACTCTAAAAAGAAAACAGTACAATTGCAGCTAAATTGTTATTATTGTGGTCCATCCGCAGTTCTTAGCGACTGTATCTGAAGTCGATAAAGAAACAATCGGAAGACAATTTAGCACCAGTCAAAGAAATAATTCTGACTCTGACCGTGTATAGCGAAAAGACACTGGCGCGATTCCAAGAAAACAAAATCACTTAAGCGTTGAATAAGACAATAAAGCATCTTCGAAATGCCACAACTTGATACCCCACCGAGTTATTCTCCGGAGCAACAGGAAAAATGCCAGGAAAACGATTGCAGGATGCTTGCGGGCTTTTCCAAGACGTCCGGAACAAGAGGGAAAAGCCCGGAAGTCAAAAACGGGTTTTAATGACTTATATTCTTTGAAAGTCTCATAAATCTGCTTACTCGACAGACCGACTTTTTCCGATGACATATTACGAGTGAAATAAAGGGTTGCGCTCAAATGAGTATCGGCCCTTTGTTATTTAATGACAGTTTTCCCGGTCCGGCGGAAAAAGTCCTAAATTAGCCTTGAACAATTAATTTCCTCGAAGAAAAGTAAATAGGATGAAATCGAAATTATGGAACATAAAGCCCAATAACAAAAGATGTACTTTAATTTCTAATTCCTTAAAAACTAAAATTATGTAGAAACGTTTTAAACTTAATATAGCATTACAGAATTAAGTTATACAAAAAAAAGTCAAGTACGAGGTGCACCTTTTACAAGGGGTCCAGCAGAGATTCGATACATTCTAAAATAGGTGTTGAGACGTAATGTAACTTGAGTAATGTTGTTACAAACATACTAGAATCAATATCCGTGTTATTTATTTTCAGTTTTCCAGCAAAGAAAAGACTTACACTGTATATTATTGTAACACTGAATGAATCCTTTTCTGCTGAGCATAAACCAATCAGCATAGGCAACGACTCTTTTAGGTTCTGGGTACCCAGAGCAATTTGGTTTTGAGTACCGGCACCCAGAGCAATCCATAGCATGTTTTGTGAAATTTGTATTCAAAATAAAAATTAAAACTTTGATATCATCTTTGTTAAAATGAAACGAAAATCTTTTCTCTGTAAATAGTAGATATTCCTTAGCATTTTTTTCTAAAGAAATGTTTGATCAACATTCGTGTTTTAACTCGCTATACCGAATCATGGATAAAAGATTACTAAAACCATTCTTCTAATACAAAAGGCATCTGTTACCGATTTTTATTAATCATCCGTTAAAGATATCACTGAAGTACAGGGTGGTCCAATAATAGAGAACGTCGGCTATAGTTCGGGAACCGCTAATGACAAAACTTAAGGAAAAACATATTTGTAGTAAACCAGCCAAGAGAAATCGCTGTCAATTATTTTCAAGTTCGAATGTTGGCCGTTAGGGGGAGTAACAGCAACACAAATGTGTAAAAGCCAATTTTCTCTTAAATTTCCATAATGACGTATATTCAAAGTATAAGCATTATCCAAAATCCTGGTCCGCATTACATTAAGACAGTTGATGATAGTCTCTCGAATCCGAAACGTGGGATTGGAAAATCAATTTTCCCGTTTTGTAGAGAAGGAAAAGTGACAATAGCAAAGTGGAAATCCTAAAATTTAAGGAAAATCGTAAAACTGGAAAAAAAACAAGGCTCCAATAGAAACTTTAGCATAACTGTAAAGAACAAAACTTAACAAAGGAACGAAGCAAAAAATACTAAAACTCAGTCTCATAATCACATAAACTTCGCAATAAAATAATTAAAGCTAGGGTGAGGCAGGGCAGGACTCGGTTTGAGCAAAAAGATTAAACCGAGTTCTACTTTGCTTCAGCACAGAGACAACAAAAAGAAAACGATGAAATAAACTAACAACTAATTATAAATTAACACCAAATATATTTAAAATTACTGAAAAATACTTAAGGTAAAAAGATTTAGTATATGCGACTTGACTTACTACAAGGAACGATATGGTGAACCGTGTTAGGAATGCCATCCAAAGTGTGTCTATAGCAGAAATGGAGGCTGCAGTCCAATAGACACAGGAAAGATTGCAACTTTGTATTGACAATGACGACCGGCATTTTGAGCATTTGCGAAACTAATTTTCAGTCATTTTAAATATATTTGTTGTTTGTTTATTGTCAGTTATTTCGTCGTTATTCTTTTGCTGTTTCACTGAAGCAAGGTAGAACTTGGTTTAATCTTTTTGCCCAAAAGGAGACCTGCCCTGCCTCGCCCTAGCTTTAGCTATTTTATTGAGAAGCTTACCTGACTATGAGACTGAGTTTTATTCTTTTTATTTTGTTCCTTCGTTAAGTTTTATTTTTTTACAATCATTCAAGATTACAAAAGTTTCTATTGGAGCCTTATTTTTTCCAGTTTTTTGGTCTTCCTAAAATTAAATGATTATTTGAAAAGAGAGATGAAAATAATTTCCGCTTTGCCATAGTCATTTTTGCTCCTCTATAAAACGGCAATGGTAATTTTCCAATCAGAAGTTTTGGATTCGAGAGAAAATCATCAACTTTCTTAATTTAAATACGGACCTGGATTCTTAATTTCACTATTCAATACCCTACCAAATAAATTATGATATAATAGTCATAGCTACTGATTTTTTTTTGACAAAATCATTATTATTTGGAGAATTTTGAAACAACGCCATCTAGTGACAACTAACAAAGTCATTGTGATACAGTTGTGGCTATTTTTAGAGCAGAAGAAGCACATTTTTTCGACGCCAAGTTAAATAAAATCGGTTCATCCAAAACAGAAATATCCACATTTGAAAGTAAAAATGTTTCACAGTCTCCCACCAATTTATTTTTGAAAATAAACAAAAATGATCTTAAGAAAAAAGTTCGTAATTAGCTGAGGAATACAATAATTATATTTTCAATATACTTCAATTACGAAAATTTAAGATAAAATTGGTATTTGCAATTTTAGTTGCTGTTACGCCCCCTAGCGGTCAACCTCCGGACTTGAAAATAATTTACAGCAATTTCTCTTAGCCAATTTACCTATAAATATTATTTTCCTTAAGTTCTGTTATTAACGGTTCCCGAGCTACAACCGACTTCCTCTATTATTTGACCAACCTGTACAAATATAAGGGACTAAGGGTAAGGACTTTTTTTTTTGATCGTCAGTCTTTCAAAGAGGCAGTCCCGCAAAATTTCGCGCCGGCTTTGGAAATTAACATTAATAACTTAACTAATTACTCCTACTTCGTTTTTGATTTTCCTGACTATATATTAAAAGTCAGAAAATAGCCCAATTTTGGTCATCAACAGCCTTTTCATCCACTGATGGATATCGGCCTACCTCTCGCATATACCTATGTTGTGTGCCTTAGCTGTAATTTACAGAGGTATACGGGACCTACAGTTTATTGTCGAATCCGAACGACGCTATTTGAGAGGTGATTTTAGCGTATTACTGATGGAGCGCGGAACCACCAACCCATCAGAAGGCGAACGCATTATGTATTCTTAACAAAGTCTGCCTCAGCCCGGAATCGACCCAGGGACCTTGGGCGCCGAACCGCAAATACACAGCCATCGGTGCCACGCTCGCCTTATGGTATTTTATAATCTTGGTATCTACAAGAAAACATACTTAAACGTATGTGTTAAAAATTTAGGTTAGATCGAATTCCTTATAAAAAGTTTAATTTGAAATACATTTATATTGTTTATTATATATCATATCAAATCTGAGAGATCCAAACGTCAGATTTTGTTTCCATTGCAGTGTTGTTAAATCTAATGCTCTAGATAAAACTGTCAAAATTAAAAACCAGAACTATACCGGCCTGATCCATGCTTATCCGTATTTTGTAAAAAGATAAAATACGAATTTGGTGCGATGTGGTAGACTAAATTATATTCTGAACAACTTTTTCTTATGACATTTTTCGATATATATGATTGGAGTATGATATCTTAAAAGATGTATCTTGTGAAGTTCTAAAATAGTGCAAAATTTTAAAGTGCAAGTTTAAAACTAAAGAAAATTTGGAATTGTCTTCACCTTATATGGGACACTCTGTATAAGGTTTGCATTATAAATAATCGTCCTGTTAAACGTACAATGCAAATTTTGTTATATTTAATATTTCATGGTGTAACTAAGCTTAATCTTTCTAGCGGGGCTCGTGTCCACAAAGTCTAAATTTTTAATATCGTAGGACCTGTTGAATGACGTGAATGACAGCTCTAAAGATAATTATTTACGTGCGACGTTTAATAATTATAATTTTCGGCAGATATCTTGTCGTGATATTTAATAGCTTACTCAAGTCAAATCCTATTGCAATGTTAATTGCAGTATATTAATAATTAGCCTATATATATTTTAGAGGTCTCTGACAGCACACTGACTACCGAATTAGTATAGACGTGCACCTAACATAATGGTAAAGCTTGTCTAAGGAACAGATATTTTATTTAGTCTTCTAATTATAATCAATGTATCGATATATATATATATATATATATATATATATATATATATATATATATATATATATATATATAATATATATATATATATATATATATTTATATATATATATATATATATATAATATATATATATATATATATATATATATATATATATATATATATATATATATATATATATATATATATATATATATATATATATATATATATATATATATATATATATATATATATATATATATATATATATATATATATATATATATATATATATATATATATATATATATATATATATATATATATATATATATATATATATATATATATATATATATATATATATATATATATATATATATATATATATATATATATATATATATATATATATATATATATATATATATATATATATATATATATATATATATATATATATATATATATATATATATATATATATATATATATATATATATATATATATATATATATATATATTTATTTATATATATATATATATAAATATTATATATATATATATAAAAATATATATATATATATATATATATATATATATATATATATATATATATATATATATATATATATATATATATATATATATATAAATATATATATATATATATATATATATATATATATATATATATATATATATATATATATATATATATATATATATATATATATATATATATATATATATATATATATATATATATATATATATATATATATATATATATATATATATATATATATATATATATATATATATATATATATATATATATATATATATATATATATATATATATATATATTCATGCCATCATTTTGTACTTGATAAAGCAGAAGTGACATCCAACATTAATAAACGTCAACAAGCAAATATTGTACTGCTATAATTGTCAAATGGTAAAGTTAATTCACGTGGATAAAGGAGGACAAAGTACAATTTACAATGAGGCATTTAAGCTGTACGGATTTATTCTACACGAACTGTACATTTTTGACTGTGGATTACTATTTTCGATTTAATTTATATTTTATGACTTTCTCGTTTGTTAACGTTATTAGTATAAAGTTAGTAATAGTATAAAGATTATTCAGTTTCAGTCAGTCCCGATGACATTTAAAATATAGGTGAACACGTGTAATCAAACTTGTTAGTTAATTAAAACCGATATCGAAAGTTAGACGATATTTGGTAATTTAAAATAGTAGGTCTTATTCAGAAATATGAACGATTAATTAATTCATGATATGGCTCTGAAACAGCAAGAAGTTTCCGTAGCAGTGTTGTTATTAAAGTTAGGGTATGAACCTAAAGATAGCAGATTATGTTAGGTAACAAAGCCACTTTTAAAAATGAGAGTACTAAAATTAAAACATAGTAGCAACATATCCGGAACCTCATTATTATTTTAGCCGCTACAAAATCATAACTAACTAACTAATAACTTCGTTAAACAAAAACGTATTTAAATGAACTATAGTGAAGTATGGCGCACGAATCTGAGGCTATGTAAAGAATGCAAATATCTATAGAAACGGTGCATTACTCATTAGTGATTGGCTAAACATATCCATAGAAACGGTCTACTTTTGACATACCTCCCCCTTCAGCGCTGCATCACATCCTTGCGACGTAATGTAAGTAGTTCATATGAGTACAGGGTGATCAGTTAAGGGTAGCGAGCGGCCATATCTCATAAGATATTGATCGTATAGATTTGAGAAAAAAAATCATAATAAAAGTCGCCAAGAGAAATTGCTGAAAATTATTTTCGAGTTTGTCAAACGTCCGCTAGAGGGCGTAACAACCAACACCAAGTAGAAAAATGGGGTTTTTATAGAATTTTGCCTAATGAAAATATATCGATTATATCATTTTCATATTTAGTGACCATTTCCCTATACTTTTTGCCTAAAATGTTTTGTTCTATATATCAAAATAAAACGGTGGGAAAAATTCAATTGTTTTTTCAAACAAACCAAGATGTCTCCCGTTTCTTTTGACCCATTTTAGCAAACTTAGGCTCATATGAAAGAGCATAATTTGCACTACAAAACGCTTATTTGGTTTTGAATTTTTAACTTTTGCTGGCGTCGCTAGATGGCGTTAACTGAATTAGTAGCATATTTTTTATTTTTTTTCAAAAAAAAACAAATGTAATGGTATATTGATTTTTACATATTTTAAAAGGGGATAAATTTCTCTATAATTCAATGAAAATAATTTATCATCTACCTTTTTTTGAACCGTTCATATTGACCAAAATATTATTTTATTTTATTAAAAAATGGCACGCCACTGCTTTTTGTCAAAATAAAAATCATTTTCGTAATCACTTATTAGTTGCTAACAAAAAGAACCTCTTGACTTTTTTTCGTTAGACGAACGGTTTTGGATTGAAAAAATAAGATGTTTAACAATGAAACATCTTAATAAAACTGTCCAACAACAGCAGGAGCAGTAACACTAAAAACAAGAACATGGAACTTTAAAAATAAACGTTAAAAATAAATTAATAGTTTTGTCGTAAATGTTCAAAATGTTGTACATTATTTTGAATGCACTGGTCCAATCTCTTCTGGGTGGGGTTGACAGCTGTCTCAATTTCCGCTCTTGGTATAATATTTATGGCGTTTTGAATTCGGACTATCAAGTCTTCTCGATTAGTTGGTCGAGTTTTATACACCAAATCCTTTATTCGGCCCCACAGATAAAAATCAAGGCAAGTTAAATCGGGGGACCGTGGTGGCCAGAAAAATAGACTGCCTCTACCAATCCAACGGTTAGGAAAATGCCTGTTCAAAAAATCTTGCACATTTCGTGAATAATGTGGCGGGCATCCGTCTTGTTGAAACCACATGTTTCTTCTTACTTGTAAAGGCACATTTTCTAAGAGTCCTGGTAAATCGTTAAATAAAAAGTTCAAATACATGTCACCGGTTAGATTGCCATTAAAGATGTGCGGACCGATAATAGCACCATTAATAACACCGCACCAGACGTTGACGCTCCATCGACCCTGCTGTTCGCCTGCCTTCACGTAACCAGTGTGGATTAGTGTCCGACCAGTAATGCACGTTATGAAGATTTACCCTACCATTACTGCAAAACGATGCTTCGTCTGTCCACAATATTTGTGACAAAATATGATGGTTTTCCCTAATGAAGTCTCTAAGCCAGTAGCAGTAATCGAGCCTACGTTCAAAGTCAGTGTCATTTAGGGCTTGATGAATCACGATGTGATATGGATGCATTTTAAAATCCATTAATATTTTTTGCACTGAGCCATAGGATATTCCTAAATCTCTGGAGATCTCTCTTATGCTTAAATGGGGGTCTGCATGAATATAAGCCAACACATTTATAATGTTATCTTCTCTTCTTACTCTACGATTTCTTCTCAAAGTTGGAGTTGGTTGCACTTGGCCATGTTGCCTTAAACATAAGGCTAAACATTGAAAATAAATTCTCAACATATCAAAGGCTTCTTCATTCGTAAAAGGCATGATTTGTTGTAAAAATAATTTTTACATAACATTAAATTAGATGTCAATACCAGGAACTATCAAAATGAATATCAACGTGATTGACAATTTGGCGTTTTGTTTCTTAACGTAGATCATGGCCTGCTTCGCTTAAATGCGATGTTAGTTAAGTTTGATTTTTAATTTAATTTATGAAATAATAATAATTATTAATAATAAATTATGAACTAAAGCATTCTCTCGCTAATTAAATGATTATTAATGATAAAAATAATAGGTAATAATTTTAATATTGTGAGATGTAATATTTAAAAATAATTTTGAACCTTATAGTTATCATTGTTAAACATCTTATTTTTTCAATCCAAAACCGTTCGTCTAACGAAAAAAAGTCAAGAGGTTCTTTTTGTTAGCAACTAATAAATGATTACGAAAATGATTTTTATTTTGACAAAACGCAGTGGCGTGCCATTTTTTAATAAAATAAAATAATATTTTGGTCAATATCAACGGTTCAAAAAAAGGTAGATGATAAATTATTTTCATTAAATTATAGAGAAATTTATCCCCTTTTAAAATATGTAAAAATGAATATACCATTACATTTGTTTTTTTTGAAAAAAACTAAAAAATATGCTACTAATTCAGTTAACGCCATCTAGCGACGCCAGCAAAAGTCAAAAATTCAAAACCAAATAAGCGTTTTGTAGTGCAAATTATGCTCTTTTATATGAGCCTAAGTTTGCTAAAATCGGCCAAAAGAAACGGGAGACATCTTGGTTTGTTTGAAAAAACAATTGAACTTCCCCCACCGCTTTATTTTGATATATAGAACAAAACATTTTAGACAAAAAGTGTAGGGAAATGGTCACTAAATATGAAAATGATATCATCGATATATTTTCATTAGGCAAAATTCTATAAAAACCCCATTTTTCTACTTGGTGTTGGTTGTTACGCCCTCTAGCGGACGTTTGACAAACTCGAAAATAATTTTCAGCAATTTCTCTTGGCGACTTTTATTACGATTTTTTTTTCTCAAATCTATACGACCAATATCTTATGAGATATGGCCGCTCGCTACCCTTAACTGATCACCCTGTACAATGCACATGGTCCTCCGTACATCAATGATAGCTTTTGTCAACTTATTGAGTTTTGTGGCCAGCATGGTCTCAGGTGAAGGTTTACGAAATGAAGCAACGACATTATAAGGCACACAAGCCGTATCATGACCTTGACATCGTTGAATGGGGAGTAAATAACCTTGTCCAGTTTAATGCTACTAAGACATAATCATGTTTACTATTATTATCTCCCAATACCCACACCAATTCAAATTAATAATCAAATGCTTAAAGCCATTTTCCAGAAAGGTCTTCGCTGGCATGATCGCCGCAATTCCCAGAGCAGTCGCGAAAAAAACCGGTTTCTTTTTCCAAGCTCGGAAATACTTTTCTTTTGCCAACGTGAATAGTCTTTTAACTTCGCTAATAAGTCATAGCCTTGATTATTACGCACATATAGAGAACAGCCTCTCCTCCAATCCTTAATATCCTTGACTCTTTCCAGTGAAGAGCTATTCGCCTGACTGATAATTCACGGATTCTGTTCTGATGAATTATCATCCATTATGCCCTTCTTAGTTATTCCTGCTAGGGAGATACGAACATAGACCTACATGCATCCCTTTACCGTCCAAGTGCAAAGAACAAGGACTGTATTCGCTCCTTTATTCCCAGAATGCCCGGATTATGGAATGTACTACCAGCAAATGCCTCTCCCCCTAATCTGCAATATTTAAATCCCGCAACAATAAACTTTCCCTGTCTTCACTTAAAGCAATTACAGTACCTAGTACTTAAGCCTTCGTGGTCAGCTCATAGGAAAAAAAATCGACGTTTCTTAAGTAAAATTTCGGGTTTAAAATTGCTCACTGACAGCCGAAGAAGAAAACAATGCTTTTATTTAAGACAAATTAGCTTTTTAAAATATCGCTTTAAAGGGTTAACTGATTCCGCTATCGTGTGTTAGACGTAAGTTCTAAAATAATAAATAAAGTTAGCAGCATATTATTTATTTATTTTATATATTATTTATCTATTGGTTTTCTTAAGGAATTCGTTCTTTGCACGTACTGCCAATTTTTCAAAAGTTTTTAGTTTTTTCCGAGGTTTTCTTCTTGATTTTACTAGGTTTGTTGAGTTTATACTAATGGTTGTTTTCTTCCAGGACTAGTCTCCAATTATCCTTTTTTGTATAATGTAAATTAATTAAAATAAAAAAATATGTTTTGGTAAAAATATTTCTCTTTATGACGTTTTTTTTTTAAATTAATCTCTTTCATAAAAAAATCGCTTTTTTTTAGACGTGTGTGTGTGTAGTTAAGTTTATTTGGCACTGGAATAAACCAACTGGCCAGAATTCTATTTTCTGAACAAACTATCCCAACCATCTGAATAGATACTTAGAACTAAATTCTATGTCAATTTTTGAAAATCATTTAAGTAGTTCATTTTTTATTAATTTTTTTTCTGCATGTTTTATGTTTTTTGTGAACAATTATTTTTAATTATTTATATTTGTATATTTATACTTATTATCTTTAGTTTTTTGTCCCTCTTTTTTCATTTCAATTTTCAAAAGGTGTATGATGGTCTATATTTTTAAATTTATAGTAGCCTAAAATTGCATGTTGAATATCTCCTACTTCCCCACATGTACATAAATGGTTGTCATTTATACCTATCTTTCCAATATATACAGGGCAAATGGCAAGTGACCTCCTCATTCTACAAATTGTTATAACAAAGTGTTTGTTATTTTTATTTAGAAACCATGGTTTTTTATTGATCATTGAATTTAAAGCTTTGAAGGGCCGCCTTTAATAGTGCTCTGAAAATGATTTTGCCAATCTGAAAACAGTTTATGTTTTATTAAATAAAACGTTACCGGAATCTTGAAACATTCTAATGTCTCACCATTTACTGTAGCTTCTTTTGTTAACCGATCTGCTGCCTCATGTTGGTTAATTGCAGCATTACCTTTTACCCAAACTAGAGAAACAGAGTTATTATTATCTTGATTATTTTAAGCAATCTAAGCATATTTACTAAAAGATGATTTAAATTAGGTGAAATTGAAGCATTTCTAAAGATTAGCGCTTATACAATCAGAAAAAAATAACAAATTTAATATTATTCTGGTAATTTTGACAATATTTTAATGCTTGCTCTATTGCTAAAAGTTTAGCTGTATAAGTAGATGCATTGTCGTATAAATTGTATTTACATGATATAAGTTTATTGGAATGAAAAAAAGCGCAATTACCATTGATTGATGATCCATCCGTAAAATATGTTCATAATCTAACCAGGTTGTGTTGATCTGTTTACTAAATTCTACTAGGCTACACTGTATAATAGAAAAGAATGTTATTCGCAAAATGATAAAAGAAATTTGAAGTGACATTTTTTGAAAAAGGTAAATGCTTTTGAAATATATATATATATTTTTTTCGTTTTCAAGCAGCTATTTCATTCTTCTAGGGCTACCCTGTATCGTTGAAAAATGTTTTATATATAAAAAGATAAAATAAATTTAACGTATTTTACCATTTTTTTTTGTTTTCAGGGGACTGCCTCATTTCTTTAGAGCTACCTTGTGTACTCAATAGTTGAGTATTTTGTTTACAAAAAAATAAAAAATTGGTTTGACCTATTTACGACGAAATATTATGTCTTAAAACATTTGTAATCGTCAAAAAATCACCTTCCGAGATTTTTTTCAAATCTTCACGCTTCAGGGTCCCTAAGAAACTATTACCTAGAACTATTTACCAGATTGACTTCAAATGTCATATGGAGAAGACCTGGTAAGATTCTGGTAAAAATCCAATATGGCGAAACAAAATGGCAGTCCAGTGAAATTTATAAAAAATTATTACTAAAAAACTCCTTATCCAATTTAACTCAAAATTTTGCACAAAAATCATGTCTGTAGGAGTCAACTGGTAAAATTTTGGTACGAATGGCGGAACAAAATGGCGGCTTAATAAAATATTTAAAAATTCAGCCTGAAAAAACTACTTAATGGACGCTTCAAATGATATGCCATACTAACTGTGGTATAGTGATAAACTAGTAAAATTCCAAATACCAGTTCATAGGGATGAACTGGTAACTTTTTGATATGGATATAAAGTAGCAAAACAAAATGGCACCCTAATAAAAGTATTTAAAAACATTATTTATTTAGTCCATATATATAGTATATTAATAATATAAAATATGAACTGTTATACGGAGAAGTAAATACAAAGGGTTAACAAATAAACTTTGCTTTTCCAGCGTTAGCGTAAATATTTGGTCTAACAAAAAGGCTGTCAAAACTTCGAAAGCTACTTAAAACGCTAAATGATGATAAAAGGAGTAATTTTAATAGTGTCCGTTTTTACCCTTATGCCTTATGTCTTTCCGGTTCAAAACTTGTAATCAATTTTTCAAGCACTTGCTGTCATCCGATTAATCTCAAATTTGGCATATCTATGTAAGTTCGGTGACAATGTAATAATATCGTAGCCATAGGAACTCCTTAACCACAGGAACTCCTTAACCACGCAACATAACCCCGTCGTATACTGTAGTATGTATAGTAGACTTAGGTGGTCACCAGGGTCTGATTGCGGAGCCTGATGGTGGAGTTGGCAGGTGGCCATAGGAACTCCTTAGCTACACAATATTACCCCGTCGTGTTTGAGCTTGTTGAGTATATCTTGACAAGTACTATAGCCCTAGGTGGTGTCCATGGTCTGATGATGGAGCCGGAAGTTGGCCATAGGAATTCCTTAACTAAACAAAATAGCCCCGTCGTGTTTGGTTTCTTTGGATTTTGAATAAAAGTTAATATTAAACAAATGAATTCACAAGTGAAGATATTAAGACGGATAATTAAACAAATTTAAATGATAAAATGTACAAAATATAAAAAAATTAAAAAAAAGTTTTTGAAAAACACATGTACAGTATGTTGAACTAAAAAGTAAAAAATATTTAATGTATAAAGTAAAGCTACAGAAGAAACCCAGTAGTGCAAGCAGTACATAGTTAATAAAACTTACATAAATACAAACATTTAAAAAATTTTAGTATTTTCTTAAAATTTTGGGGCTGACACTTCATCACACTTGAAATAAAATTTTGAATTTTTAAGAAAATAGTCAAATTTTTAAAAGTTCTGCATATATGAAAGTTTTATTAAGTATGCACTGCTTGTGCTTTTGAATGGTTCCCTAGTTTTACTATTTAATTTCAAACAGAAAATATTATTATTGTTTACGTTTATTTTATGATTAGAAAGTCCGAGGTATAACAGTGTGATTTATGTCTTTATGGATTATTAGAGTAGAAAATTTTCTTTGTTAAAATAAAGATTTAAAAAGAACCAATACTGTAGTATAACTAAAATCATAACAAGCTGCAAGAGTTAGTTACAATCATTCATGTCATAATTCGATAATACCCTTGGATTAAAAAAATTACAGTTTCCCAACAACGATCAAGTGATGAGCTTGCCCGTACATAATTAGTGTAACTACATGCAAATATGTCATAATTTATAATGTCCTGTAATAAACGTAGTAATTAGAGGTAAGCCGAAAATCCATTTCTAATTAACAGTCTAGTTATATGACTAAATTTTTTAGTTTGTGAATTGTTTGTCGGAATAGTCAGAGCGTTGTAGTTACGACATGGATAAAAGCATAAGCAGGACCGAATTTAAAATCAACATTATTATTGTATGAACGACTATTAAAAGTTAAATAAAATCGTGAATGCATTTTTTACTATAAATGAAAAATGTTGTTAAGTAAACTTTTTAAAGTTGTAAACTAATAGTAAATTTTTGGCGAATATGAATATACTAGGTTGTGAAATATATAATCTTCCCCTTATGATGAAATTTTTATTATTTATAAACGTTAGAGTGTAAACTCGGAATAAAACCGATTTTAAAAACTAAAATGCTAGTTTCTCGTAACTGTATTCTAGGCAGTACAAAATTAATTTCAACGAGCTACAAGGATGTTCAGTTAAGTATAGGTGTACAAGGTCCCTAGACCAGCAATAATAGCTTTTATTAATTTAGTACCAGCGCTATGGTATATAAACATATTGATTTCAATATAGTTCGAAAAAATGAGAAGACATACAAAATGGCTAATTAAATGTTTTAATTATTAGCATCAAAAAAATACTTATCCAATTAAGTTAATAGTAAGTCAATTATATATGGGAAAACAATTTAACTAACGTTTAATTATTTTCATAATTGATTTACACAATATATTTTAAAATAAATATTAAAATAAAAATAAATTAATAACAAATAAATCAAAATTTAATGACGTACTGAAGTATCGAAATAGTGTTTTTTTTGTTTAAAAAGTTGTGGATAAGAAAAACGTATATTTGTTTCCACCTAAATGATTTATTAGGAGTGTAAATAAAACAGATCTATTGGCATAAGTTCTTATTTGGCATTCGCAATATTCCAAGGGATTTCAATATTCGAGGGACCGGTTACTTTCGGTTTGAAAAACACAATATAAAAAAGTAGCTAAAAAGGTAGAAAATAAATATATATATGATTATAGAAATATGATTTCTGGGCCTTTACCTTCATCAGGCAGGCTTATACCCAGGGAGATCTGAAATAACAGATTCCTCGATATGACAAAATCGAAAACGAAACGTCTATCATACTGGAACAGTAGTACATGCTAAGTATAACACTTAGCGCCACCTATTGGGGCTCTGGTGGTTTCCGGCTGCAAACCCATAGGAATTTGGCAAAGTATGCACTAGCACCATCATGCGGAGAGTAGATACTAAAATCAATAAAAATGCGCTTTCACACACCTTTATCAAAAGTTCTTGGCCGGAAAAGATTTACGTAGAATAGCAGAAATATATAATTTCTGCAGGTGCAAAACGGCCTACATTCTACATATAAAAAATTCTAAAAAAATTCTACATAATTTGCACCTCTTCTTATTACTTGCTTAAAATAAAAATAACTTTAGAACATAAAGACATCTATTTGGACATATAAATTAAATTAATGTTTACTGTTCTGATCTCGAAGTTGAAATGATACTTTTAGGTATTCCCGCCCTTATTTTCTTTTGTAATACCCATAATATGATTGAAAATAAATCATTTTCCAATTTAGGAAGTAACTGCTCGCGGTCGTTTTGAAAGATTTTTATTAAATACTTTTTTGATGCCCATGCAATATTTTAGATATGCGTTTTAGATTTTTTAGCTCGTTTATTTGGAATATTTTTTCACACAGATACTAAAGTAGAGACAGTATTTTCTAACATCAAAAAGAAATCTAAGAAAACATCTCAATGACGTCTTGATAAATGAGTTTTTCTTAAACTAATCAATATAAGTAATACAATATTCAATAATATTTTTATGAAATGGCTAGGATTTCGTTTTCTTTATTCCAAATTGGGTCCCTTAGACTTGGGGATCGGGAGCTGATTTATTTGATTCTTTTACATTAAAGCTCTTTACTTGTTGGGCTTATTATCTAGAACGTATGGCGTAAAAGCAAAGAATATATTGGATATCAATAAGACGTCATTTCTGAAAAACTTTATCAGGATCTTCCCAAAGTCTTATTTCTTACAGGCTTTTTTAGTTTTGTCCAGCTTCTTCACAATTAAACTAATTGAAGGGTTTGATGTACCGTAGTGTGCTGACATAGTTGCAGTTCGTGGGTGACTACACATAACACATAACACAAGTTACTAATAATTAAATTACTCGGAGATTTGGCAACATTACTAACGTCTGCTTCCTCAGAATACATCTAAACATTTTAGAGCTCGCGCGAATCTCAAGATCAGTAATAAAGCACCTTGCCGGCAACTGAGCGCTTCATACGTGAAAAACGTGGTTTTATTTGTGCTTTTCCATAACGGATATATGTTAAGGTATCTGGAAGTTAGTTTGTTAAATTTGTAAATTGTATAACTTTCAGATAAAATCAAAAGAATAGGTCGCTTTTACAAAAAGAAAATTATAAGTAGAACTTATCAAAACTACAAAGCAGAGGAACTTCAGAAAAGCGGTCCATAGGAAACTTGCGGTTTTCTATAGAGATGCCAGTAAAAGAACAAAGATACCGTGGAAAATAATCTGAATAAGGCATCGGCAAACAACCAAAAGAATGTTGAAGATCGGACACTCTTAGATACACAGTTAGAAGAAAGACATTTTGTCGATGTTGTGTTAACAGCTGGGGAGTTTGGATATCCATTGTCGGCATTCAATACATGATCAATGGACGATGGCCCAAAGAATACCCGCTACAATAGACCCAAAAGAGGATGGTCTGACTCATTTACATTCGAAAATTGATTTGAAACTATCATTATTTGTGTTTAAAAACTTCCCGTGCCAAAAGTTGTGAATAGAGGCAATATGTCGTCGTAAAGAACACTAGAAAATCTTCAACTTCAAATGCAAACAAACCAAAGAAAAAATGATTAAGATCCCTGCAGGGAAATCAGTGTTCTCTGAAAATTTACTTCCTGACATAGAAACTAGCAATGACAAGGAAAACATGACAGTCTGAACAACAATAGGAGTTTGACAAAATTGATGAAGAGGTCGAAGAAATCGATTACGCGAGCATGCTCATATCTTAATCGAATAGATACCGATAAACAATTTATAAACCATTTACTGGAAAATATTAAAACATTTTTAAGAAGTATCACCACATTACGGTACTTATTTGAAGGCAGGATAATATGTACGTTTTCCAGACAGCCTTTTTATTACATTACTTTCTCACGTGTTTACAACCCTCTATATTTTTAAAAACTTATCCTATAAATAACAAACAATCTTCTAAAGAAAGGAAGTTACCCACGGTATTGCCATAAACCTCGGTATTAGTATTGATACACATCTTTTTAAAACTACCCACACAAACCTTAAATTAAAAATTTGATAAGAATAATCTTTTATGTCAGAGCGTGAGCTATTAGAGTATCTATAGAATATACTAATTAGATATATCTACACAATTCAAACTTTTATGCTGTAAATGTGTCAACCTTTAGTATTAATTTACTTGTGCGCAAATACTTGACCAGGCTATTATTTTGTTCTGTATATTATAAATTGGGACTTGAATTTTGGACAACTTATAATGTCGCTTTGAAAATTCCAAATTCCGTCTCTGTTCGTTGTGCCATATGGCATAGTAAAGAACGAATGCGAAAAGATTTAAAGTTTTAATCAACAAAAAGCTTCAACACGGATTTTAATTGCTTGCAATCCGAGGTCGTTCATAAAACTAATTGAAAGTAATAAGCAATCTGAATTGCCGGATATGTTGGCAACGCGCGGGGGTAAATACCAGTTTGCTTTTATAAACTTTGGAATACCTTCTTAAAGCAAGCAACTTTTCAAACAAACTACAGAATTACTCAATCCTTTGAATTGTACATAAATTAACTTTTGAGTTTAACTTTTAAGAGTTAAGTTAGCTAAATAAAACGTTTCATAATAAACACTCTACTACTGATAACTGTGAGTACGTAAACTGATTTAAAATGCTAATACAGTTTTTAGTGTTGCACGTATAAATCGAAATGAAAAATGTCCAAAATACGTAATAGATAAAAATGGTAATAGGGATATGAGAAAATTTAGACAATTTACAATAATGCCTTTTGTAAACTACATTTTTAGAATGCCCTTATGAAGTCTAAATACATAAATTATTTATTTCGCCGCGGTAACTCTGGAACACAAAATCAACCATGATAAAAACAAGAGCCCGTAAATCAATTCCAGTTTGCCTTTAAATGCCTTATTTATCGATGTCAAAACATTTTAACTTAAAGAACTTTTGTTTTTAAACAAACATACCTACACTCTGCTTCGCCAACCTTTCATTGAGGTTTTGACGGTTAAATAATACGTGCTTTTAAAATAGGGTTTTCAATAACTATTTAAAACGTTTTAAACACAAAATCATATTTTAGAAAACATCAAAGCATATTTTACTCCTTTTTAGCTCCGTAGAGATGAAATTTCTAAAATCCGAGAAAATGATTGTTGGATAATTATTTTGAAAACCGACGAAATAATCGCTTTAAAATGTTTTTTAGTTAAAAAGATATTGTAAGAATAGGGTAATTTCCTTTAACCGGAACTTCCCTTGTTATGAATCTTTCCTTTTATTAGGAATAGTGAAGTGTGACCCAATTTAGTTCGGTACATAGTCATTTAGTAACAGATACTGTATTTTCAAACATTCATATTGAGCACCATTTTGTCCACCATATTGGATTCCAACCAATATTTTATCAGTTTCTGCCCCTGCAACACTTGATTTTTAGTTATTATTTATAGTAAACCGAATAAGTAGTTTTTACATAGATACACACGGCCATTTTGTTCCGTCATGTTAAATTCGCACCATTTTAATTTAGAATAGATATTTTTTGCTTTAGGTAAATTTGAAAATTGGTAAAACCTTTTTAGTGACTCTTCTTTTCATTGCTGAGATTGCATAATTGTAAATTTTCAGAGTGTAGATAGCGAATCTCACTATTTTTCTTTATTAAAATGTCTATTTTCTTTGTCTAGCATCATTGATTTATTTCTTTCTGTCCAACTTTTAAAATTGTGTAATACAGTAATGAATGCAAAATTAATAAAATCTAATAAATTAACTTCAAAATCCAATAACTAATTCCTAAATATAAATTTTTAATATTATTTTTTGATTTTTATAAACTTAATATAATGTTCAGGATTGTTTTTCTATAAAAATATAAGAGACGAGAATCTCAAAAGAGGGTTTATATGTTTTTGTTGCTCTTTGGATACATCATAAGTTGGACATTTGTTCCAAAGCGATAGAGATAACGAACTTGAAAAAATATGTTTACAGAATGAAGCCTCAGACAACTTAGGAAACTATTGGTAAATCAGTACACTTTCTGAAGGTAATAGGCAATAACTCTGAAACGGTGATTTACAGACATGTTATCACATATAGCCGAATTTGTCTTAAATATATCTCTTGAACTATGAATTAAAATGTAGGGCACTCATTAAAAATCGGAAAGTAGACAGCCTATGAACCTAAAAATAAAATAATATCATAATAAATGAATTAACCTGTAAATACCATATTTAAATAAATAAAGTTTTATACGCCTATGGATACTTTTTAAATAACTACAAAACCCGTTTCGAAAGTATCAAAGCATATTCCTTTTGGTTGTAGAATTGAATTACCGTTTATGCGTTTATCCACTTCGTTTCACCAAAAATATCCCTAGTCGATACATTGCACACTGCAAAGTAAATATTTTGTTAAACGCACATGTTTTAATTTTATCCACTAGTTACAGTGGTGTTTAGTTTTAAAAAATGCCTCAATGTAAAAATGATTGTTATTTAAAAACAAAGAATAAAAAAAATCTTTCACAAAAAATATAACGAAATGAATTTAACACTAAACCCAAACCCACAAGTCGTAAATCCATAGAAAAAATAAAGCTTTCTTTACACAATGTGTATAAAAATACATTTATAAATAATAAAATAATTTCCAAAGAATTGCGCTATTAAATATTAAGTTAGGTCATATAGGTATATTTTTAAAATATTTAGCAAAATCAAGAGACGGATAACCAACCCTATAAACGCATCCAACTTGCAAGCAGAGAAGACGTTGAGTCGAAGCAGCTCAAAGATCCCGCGGTTCTACGGACTAGCAAAAATACACAAGATTAATGTAGCACATTGACCTATCGTTAGTGCCCACTTACAAAATCAGTAAAAAATAATAATTTTGCAGGAAAAACACGTTCATATATTAGAAACTCTACTTATTCTGTAGAGAAATTAAGAGGCAATACAATCAGATCCAGAATATATCTTAGTTTCGATGTGGAATAGCTATATACGAATGTGCCTATTAATGATTCAATTTCTATAAGATCAGACTTATTTCATCATAATAATATTGACAACCCGCTTCTAGATGTGACTGATTCTCTCACCTCAACTTATTTTGTTTTTTGAGGAAATTTTTATGGACAAACCTCAGGAGCAGCCATTAGATCGCCGCTGTCACCTGTGGTAGCCTTAGAGTCGTCTCCAATAAAGACAAAATTGTGGTTCAGGTATGTAGACCATACTTTTGTAATATGGCCGTATCGTCCCGAAAACCTCCCCGTGTTTCTTAACCATATGAATTAGCAACATCCTAATATAAAATTTACACTGGAAATTGAATCAGAAGGCACAATTCCAACCAACGCATACGAACAGAGACATATAGTGACGCCAAACTAATTGGAAACGATATCTTACGAAAATCTAAACCGTTGCTAGTAAGAAATTGGTTTAAGAAATTTCGAATATTGTAGTCATTGTTGCTATTGCTAGGGTGTATATCTATTATTATCGCATTAAACAACCTTATTAAGTTTAAAAAATAATTTATTCATAACAAAATTTGAAGAACACTACATTTTTAAGCGGCAAACTAATTGGAAACGTATTTCTGAAACAACATTATTTAACAAGTAGGCCCATTTTAAAATTGAAAATCAGCATTTTCTAACAAGCAGGCGTATTTTAAAATTGACAATCGTTACCATAGAGCTTAAGTGGGTTATTGACTTGCGTTCCTGCCAATAATTTAATGTTAATCTTCGTTCGAATTTCTGCAAATATGGGAAAAAGTTGTAACGAAAATGAATTTGATTATTAATCTTCCTACGAAAGTCTATTCGTATCAAAATATAGCATAAATGGTTAATCGTTTCAAAAAGGCGGTTTAACGCTGTTCATCATGTTAGGATTCATGGAACCACTAGAACTGTTCCTAGGGAACGACGTCCCAGAAAAACGAGTATGGAAATAGATCGTCGAATAGTTCGCATTTCGAAGGCAGACCCTCACAAGTCAGTAGTTGATATTTGGAAAGAAATTTTTGTTGAAAATCCAAGGGAATTTACTGTTCAAAGTGTTTTAGATTAATTTCAAATTTTATGCAATCATTAAGTCTAATATAGAGATAAACTGGTAAAGTTGTGGTACGAATTTAAAATGGCGGAACAAAATATTTTTAGAAAATTAACGTAAAAAAATCTTATCCAATTAAAAAATTAAATGTGATATAGGGATAAACTGGTACGAATTCACCATGGCGTAACAAAATGGCGGTGTGTGTCAATGTAAAAACTAGTTATCGAATTTATTTTAAATTATGCTGGTAAAATATTGGTAGAAAAATATTTAAAAAGACAGTATATAGGTGTTAGTAATAAAATGTACTGAACTAAATTTGGTCACACTTCGCTATATCTAATAAAAGGAAAGTTTCATAAAGAGAGAAATTCCGGGTAAAGAAAATGAACTATCTAAAAATAGGTGATATAAATATGAGTAGTAATGCTGGTAATATAGATACTTAGAAAGCAAACAATATGGGCCATATGATCATAATATAGCTAAAAATCAGAACCAAAAACTGCTTATCTTGCACAAACTCCCAGAATATATAATCACCGAAGCCTAGAAAAAAGACAAAACAAAAAAGGCAAATGTTAGAGTATGTAAAATATGCAATGAAAATAAGAAAATATTTGCGTCAATACTCATCATACGCATATTCTCCATGTAATGAACGATATCAATGTTGTTTAAGATACATTTTGTTGTTTATTAATTCCGATTTTCAAAATAACGTTTAGATTCGGTTTTGAGAAAAGAATTTAAGTTTTTTAAATAGAATAAAATCTTCAAAGCCTAAAGAGAACCCAAACGAAAAGGGCTAAGTGTTCGGGATTGCAAAATATGAAATAAAAATAAGAAAAGGATTTGCATCAATACTCATCATACGTACATGAATTATGTGTTAGATTCAACAAGCTGATAAAATGTGTTCCTATAATGACCGATATCAATGTTGTTTAAGGTTAATTTTGTTGGTTATTAATATCCACTTTTCAAAATAAAGTTTAGTCTGTGTATTGAGGAAAAAATGCTTATAAATATTTAAGTTTTCGAAATAGTGCTAGGTTTGAGTTTCTAGTTATTTCATCGATATCCAACAAACAAAGTACTAAATATTTTTATATCTAATTTTAGTAATAAATAATGCGTGCTAAAAATTCCTAAAATTCTAATTAATACGAAACTAAAATATATTTGTTTACTATACCGAAAATTTAACAAATCAATTTATAATCTAAGAAAACTAAACAAATTTGTCAAATCTTGTTAGATAAAACTTGGTAGGACAAAATTCTTAATAAAGCCATATTACCTACACATACTTTATTACAGTATCGTATGAAAATACTTAGTCCTCTGTATATAGGTTTCCAAATATTTGTTGTTGAGTTAGCAGTTATTTAATTAAATACAACAAATTTAAATAAAGAATAATATGGGGATAACGAAGTCAAGAATTGAAACATGAATCCTTACGGCACATACAACATTATTCCGCGGCATGTATCCGCAGTATTTTTATGTTTCTTGTTCGAATTATGCGAGTGTGAGAATGTCACCTTCATTTAAATAATTATTGATGTTTATACTTTTATGGTGCGTATCGATTTTGCCCCCTTGTGGGTAAGGGCTTAATAGCCATTGTGCAAACTGTTATTTAGGTGAAGTAGCTGCATTAAAATGAGCCTTTTTATAACCCATGAAATATAAAGTTATAATGTGGAACATGCATAAAAAAATCTAGTTCTGGGAAACAATACATAAAAGACCGGGCGTGATGTGCGGTGGTGGTCGAAACTAAATACTGGGATTAGACATTTTATGTAGATGGGACCGACTTTTACATGTATAATGCATCAGATGTCCGGTCACTATTTATGCTACCCTATTAAGAATTGACAAATCTTCTATTGATTTGTGTTGCCCATAAAATAGATGTTGATGACAAGAAATATGATTACATGATGGAATCGTATAGAATTTTTTTCTAGGGAACTTGACATGGCCCTCGAGCTTTTTTAAACAAAAACACGTAAAATATTACTTGCCAAAAAGAATAGCCAATTGGGGTTAGGCAAAAATGCAGTAATTATGTGTTACTTTTTTTTTAAAATACAAAAAATATTGAGATAATTCTAAAATATTTTTTGAAATTATGAATCTTAATATATAAACTAATCTGCCTACCATAGTTTTTATACATAATATAAAAAAACTTCTTTGATTATAATCGCCTATTTTTTAAAGCCGGCCTACAATGATTTCTAACGACTTCAAAAAAGGAGGAGATTCTTAATTCCTATGTCTATTTTAACCAATCTCAAAAAAGAAGGAGGTTATCAATTCGTATTTGTATGTTTTTTTTTGAGGTATGTGATGGTTTCACCAAATTGGATAAAATTTTTAAGAAGTGTCTAGGGGTGGTGCCGGGGTGGTACCATATAAGTATGTGAATATGTAAAATGGCTAAATTTATATATATATATATATATATATATATATATATATATATATATATATATATATATATATATATATATATATATATTAGACGATGATTCTTGAACCTCTAATATATATTTTAGATTATATTTTGTTTTCTTGGGATATGGTTCGAGTGGTAGAGGGTAATGAAAATACTACTTTTCCTTGAAAAATCTGTTATTGTTTATATTTTCAGACTCTGCGGCCGAGTTCTCAATGGAACAGCAACAAAACTAAAAAGATATATAAGATTTAAATGCTATTGTAATAATATTTAAAAATTATAATAACAAAACAGACTTAATCATTATGAGTTTTTACTTACTTTTTATTTTCAGGAGATTGCATCGCACAATTAGGTAATTGTTAATAGGTACACTTAAATATTGTTGACATACATACACAAAAAATAGGTTAAAATATTTAGACGATTCACAAACACATTAAAATTGTCAACATATTCAAGTCTGTCTGAATTCTAATATACATACAAGTGACCAGAATTTTTTCCAATTTTGTATTTTATTTATTACATGCAGGGACAATGTAAATGTAACATTTTGATCGATAATAGGATTCGACAAAGGTTTTGTGACGGCCATGGTACTGTACAGGACATCGCGCATGTCTGGGGACCCGAAGCTATCCGGATCTAGTCCCGGTGTTGGGAAGACCTATTTTTTATATATAATTGCATTTTATTAATATATTCTTTTATTATTAATATTAATGTTACAATTTTATTATTCTTAATTAAAAATGTTTTAGTGACCAGAAATGTTATAAAATATAATTGTAAATTTTACTTAAGTTTTTAATATTTGTTTCGGAATTTATCGCCAGTGGATTCTTTTTGATGTAAATCATTTCTCAAACTTCCCTTTTTTGTGTCTGTTGTTCAGTTTTTAATATACGTGTATCTTTAAAGTTAAAATTGTGGTTGTTTTGAGATTTATGCTTCAAAAGTGCAGTATGATTCTTTTTATCCTAACGATGTCCGCGTGAACGATTTTGTAAATGTTGACTGGTTTGGCCAATATATACGCTATTGCAGTTAGAACAAGGGATTTCGTATACATTGTGGGTTTTCTCAACTTTAGGCGTTTTGGATTTTAGACTACTGTAGTCTTTATTAAGTAGATTATTTACTTTGTGACTAACTGAAATATTGTTTTGTTTAAAATATGATTGAAGATTTTCGGATACTTGAATTTGGTCTTTTTTATTTTGTAAGGTGAAAACTCAGAATGATTAAATAGTTTTTATTATTATAATGTAAAGAAGGGTTAACTGTAATGGCTTGTGCTAATGCATCCAGCAGTCTGCACATCCACAAGTTCTAAAACATATTTCACCTAAAGTGTTGCCAGTTTACTTTAAGAGTCAAAAAAGCGCATGGATGGACCCACACTTATTTACCACTTGGTTTAAAGAATTTATTCCAGCGGTAACCAGGTTTTAAAGAGAAACGGTCTTCCTATCAAAGCAATACTATGGTAATGGGCAATGCTTCCTCATATCTTGGAGAATAACTTAGTATAGGCGAAGTCATTGTAATGCTTTTCCTTCCAAACCTAACTAGCCTAATACAACCGATGGATCAAGGTGTTCTCGAAAACATAAAGAACAATTATAGTAGCATGTTTCTTGAACAACTTTACGCAAAATGAAGATCTTACATATTGCTTGCGAAAATGAATATCATATACCGGGTGAGCGAAGCTTGGGATTCTGTACATGTTTCAAGGATTCAGAAATCTTGGAAAAAAATTATATGATAGCAGAGGAAGAGCAAAGTATACTATACTTAATGTAAAAATTGGAAGGATGCAAAAACGTTACTAAACAAGATGTCGCACAGTAGGATGCCGGATATGACATTGAACACGAATTTATTATTAAAGAAATAACAGCTGTTCTTCAGTGAATAGAAAACACTAAGGAAGATATGGACGTGCCTGTAGTGAATGAAAGCATATCTCCAACAACCCAGAAGGTTTTGCTACTTTGGAAGAAGCACTGCTATGCGAGCAGTAACCAGAACCGCAGCAGATCTGCTGCCTCTTAGTATATTACAGCAAGAAACAGAAAAGCAAATATGAAGCAAATTCGGATTGCTTCCCACGTTATTTTATATAATCGGGGTTCCACTGTAATATTAAATGACTTTTTTCAGTACACAAAACATTTTTTTGTATCACTGACTGAAGTGTGGTGGGGAGAGTGTAAAATTGAGACGAGACGAGGAGATGATCCAAAATATCGTGTTTCATATGATTTTCGGGGATTATAGATGCACCAACTTCAATAAAATCATATAAATTTTTGTCAGTTGGTATTATTGATTTTCTATAAATTTGTTTAGCAGACACATTCTCAAAAAATTTTTAATGCAATTGACCTCAGCACTTGTTTATTTTATAAGGAACGTTTTGACCTTTACAATAAAATTTCTTATAAGTAAAACTCAAATTGGATAAAGTACATTTTTATGGCGTACTTAGTAGCAGCTTTAGGTCTTAGTCGGACGCCGACTTTAAAACGTGAAATGTCCAAGACGAAATAAACTATTATTTTTTCTTTTCAGTGCTTTTTTTAATTGTTTTTTTATAATTTTTTTTACAATATAAAAATACCACTCAACAGTTATTTTTGTATCGAAGTTCTAAAATAAAACTTTTTAATCCGCAGACCTTAAACTTCTGTATAAGTACCTTCGACATTTTTTATGGTTAGGCCTAATAGTTGACAGGTAGCCATTGCCAGTGCATTTTTTCCTCTGCTCATTATTAAAAAACCCATGACACAAAAGTGCTTTTAGCTAATCCACGAACACCTCTATAATTTTTTTAAATATGTGACTACCAAAATATATAATATTGAATTACATTTATCTAAAACTTAATTTAAGACTTATGTTGTATGGATTATATTTACTTATTAGATAAATACTACTTTATTCTTACCAACTCTCTACTCGTAACTCGTTTTGAATCAAAAACTGAACATACTTTATAGATAAATATGTCAGAACATAAACAAGTCAGTCAAATATGACAGCCGCAGTAGAAGCATTTGGCAATTTTTTAATACATAAATTTGTAAAAGTAATATGGTCTCACAACAACGCTGTTGCATAAGAACCAGTTTTTTTCATAATGTCCTTTCATCTCTTAGCGCTTTGCAGAGCACAAAAGGTAATAGTACCGTAAAACTTTGCGATCTGGTGAAGTTTATGGAATATACGCACAACCTTACAGGAGACGTAAGAAGTCAGGTAGAGAGTGCCTTAAACACGGCTCAAGATATGCATTTTGTATCAAAAAGTAATGACAGATATTCCCTAATAAGTCCAGCGGCAAGATTACATTTAGTTCCGACAATCTGTCTCAAAGAGGAAATTAAAAGGGTAGAAGGTATTTTTCAGACCAAAAAAAGACGAAACAGCACCACAAGCCTATGCGGTTCTACTAGAAGTAGCAAATACAAAAGAAGCCCATCTAGAACAGAGAACAGTTGTAGATCAAGATCTCGATCGAGAAGTCTTAGTCCGCCAAAGTGCAGAAGAGAAGATTCTCCAAAGGCAACGCTATCTCGTCACAAGAATTTAGCTGAGCCGAAAAAAAATCCTGTAACGCCAGCCGCTTGTGCCTCTTGTACTCCAGGAAAAAACAATAATGAAGAGAATGCACTGAGCTTTCTAAGTAGACTTTTACCAGCTGCCCTGACCCCAGTAAAGAAAAGAAGTAACTATACCAACACGCGATCTAAGACAAGTCCCTGTGCTTTAAGGCGGTGTGCGTTGTTTAAAAGTAAAAAAAAATTAAAAAATAAAAATAATAAGTCGCCATGTCTCAAAAATAATAATAGCTTAGACAAACTAAAAGAGAAAATATTGGCCAGTGATACGAAATCCTCATGTAAAAATTATTTATCTGATTCGTCGAGTAGCTCTGCATAATTTAGATAAAATAAAATACTAAACAAACACATATTTGCTTGTTATTTTTAACAATTAATTGCGAAAGTAAAGTCTTTTGATTGCCTACTCTTTGTTAGCAGTAAGCATTAGGTACTTCGGATTTTTCGATTGTTTCTTATTTTAAACGAAAAAGTCGTATAGAACATATTAAAAAACATTTTGAATGAAGCATTTTTGGTCTAGACAAAAAAATTAAACACTAGCTAAAATCGTTACAATTTTCCAATTTGCGCAAAATTAGTTGTCATTTGAATAAGAAAGTTTTCTTAGGGATAATTTTTTAAATATTTTATTTGGCCGCTATCTTGAATTTGTATTAAAATTTTATCTGACCATCTGTATGTCACATTTAATTATTGAGCAAAATTTGTAATCATCATATAAGTAGTTTTTCAGACTGGTATTTCAGACATTTTATTTGGTCCATTTTGTTTTGCTATTTTGGATTCGTGCGAAAATTTTAAAATGTATTCCTATCTCACACTTGATTTTTGTGCAAAATTTTGGTAAGTCATTTTCAGTGATAATTTTTTCAACAATTTACAAGGCCGTCATTTTGTTCCGCTATATTGGGTTTTTACCACTTCATGCCCATATGACCTTTAGTTCTTGACGAGAATTTAAAGTCAATCAATTAAGTAGTTTTTTCCTATGTCGTGAACGGGCAGCAAGACCGACGGAATTGAGAAAGCATATTTTACAATACAATGCTTCTCTTTTACTAGGAAACACATTTTTGCTTATCATAGCCGTTTCCATAAAAAATAAATAAACCGATACAAACACAAGCAATTTTTTCAAAACGTCCAAGAAACACCCAACCAGCAAGGTCTGAAAACGACTAATTTCACTTGTCGAGGGAAATCATTTCCCACGGCTCAAATTGGATCGATATTAGTCAACTCCCGTGTGCCAAATGCAGACTACTTCATATTTTATTTTATACGTGGATACATGGTTGGTAATTGCTTAACTAGTGTTTATATTCTACTTTTCAGTGTCAAAATATCAGAAATTTAAAAAAATATTTTTGCCATTAAAATTAATTTAAGTTTAGGGGAGACCGGGGATGGTTGGTACACTTTCTGCATTCTTTTTAATTTCCTTCTTTTTATTTTATTTGCTGCTTAATAAACACATTCCTTTTTACATTCTTAATGGGAGTATCAGTTAAAATGGCAGATACCGTCTTTTCTTTCTTCTTCAACTTTCGTCCCCCTACCTTTGGCAAAGGCTTCAATTTTTTTAATGTGTTTATTTTGATCCACCTTTAAAGGAGTTGACTGTTCAACGTCCGTTAATATCGAAGATTTAATTTATACATTATGGGTCATATTATCTAATACAATAATCAGAATAGTCATACTATCTATCATTGGTCTAATCTACCTATTTCTAGATCAATATTTTTTGGCTGCAACCAGGTCGAGAATTATCATATAGATTTAAAATTGTTTTTCTTGATTTCTGTATAATTTTCTCGTCTGTGATAATTGGTGTTCACTTTGCAATTTTCAGGAGCTGCTCTATCGAAAACGTATGACATTTCGTCAAAAATGTCGCGCTTTGAATATATTATTCCGAAAGGGGATATAGCTTGAACGTCATAAACACGGTATCAAAATAGTGAAGCCATTTAAGAGAAAAATTACCGGAATATGACCGAAATTTGACAAAGAGTGCAGGCGCAAAAACAGAAATCACATCATCCTTGATGAATTATTTTGCAATTGACAATGATAGAAGAAACGTAAAAAAAGTATTTTTTCCTATGTCATAATATTTTATTGGTGAAACCGTTTTTTCTTATGTAGTTTTCATGAGAAAATTCCTTAGAGGTGAAAAGAACTCCGGAAGCGAAAGCTCGAGTTAGAAAATGAGAGATATTTATCAAACATCCATTTCAGTTTTTTTAATATATTATGTTGGACCGAGAGAAGAATTTTATTTAAGGACAATGGCTACTCACCTGAATTATGTAAAAATGTTGCTATTCAGTAAAAATTGATTTTAAACTTGGATATTAATTCTTTAGGTATAATTTTTTTTTCAATTATGGATCAAAAACAATAAGTTGGAAATAAAAGTGTTATTTAGAAATTTGTAATATATTTATTTTGAAAATACTTTTTAATGCTATTTAAGTAATGCATCTTTATCCTTCCCAGTTAATAGGAAGTAAATTTATTATCCATGAATTTTGAAAATTGCTTATTCTCCTTGCTGACATTGCAGATTATATAGGGCATATTTTTTGGTACTGGAATGTTTGTATAATTCTTCGAATTTTTTAGTTTAAGACTATTTTATTAACATATCTTCACAACTGAGGCTAGCGTCCTTAAAATCGGCTTAAAAAATATAAATACAAATAAAGCCATGTCACTGTCAGATTCTGATATGTTAAAGTTGATTTAACAATAATTACTTATAAAACATTTGTTTTGCTTATGTCATGTTATTTTGAAATTTAGAAATTTGGAAAAATTATTTGTTCAATTGTTGCTTATGTCATTTTAAACCTATAACTGTCAAGTTAGATCTGGTCTAAAGTTAAACCTCTTTAGTGAATGCGGTGGTAAAATTCTTACCCCCAAGAAGATCTAAAGTTTCTGTTTGAAGAATTTGTTGCTGAAAAACTGTACAATCTGGGCAAAAAAAACATCAAAGGAAAAGCTATATATATATATGCAATATGCGAAAAAAGCTGCTATTAAAACCAAAAATATTTAAAATACCAGTAATATAATCCACTAGTTTGCTTTCCCGATAATGTCATTTTGCAAATGTAATACTTAGAAAAAAATTGTTATTTTATAAGTCAGTCTGCTTACAAATTTCTTTAGTGAATATGGGTGTTAAACTTTGAATAATTCAAAGGTATTAAAGCTTCATAACGCAAAAAAAAAATCCGTGAAATTTCAGTTGTCAGAACAGTCAACTATTCATTGTGAATTTTTAAAAATATACCTATTTTTACAAGTCAATAATTCCCATATTCACTAAAAAGGTTTAAGCGATAGGCCAGGTCTAGTTGCCATGGTACTTAAAACTCTTAGTTCGCCAGTTATGTTAGTCATTTTGTAACTGTGACATTTAGAAAAATTATTTGTTTTATTTCTTAAAAATATCATCTTAAACCTACAACTGTCAAGTTAAACCTGGTCTAAATTTAAACTTCTTTAGTGAATACGGGTGTTATTGTTTAGCTTTCCTATTTTATCGCTTGCTATAGCAACATATATAATGTTAATAACTTAGATTGAATTAAGGATAGTAATCATAATATCAATTTCCACATATAAAAATGTCAATTATTATTACAAAAGTCAGTGTTGCTTTGATGCTTTTGACGCAAAAACAGCAAGAGAAATATAAAGATCTGCGGGAAAAGAAATTGTCTTTCCAAATTCAATTTGAAACATATTTACCACTGACCGTTTCCACATTCTCAGCAAACATTGTTAGACATCGTAATGTTCACATAAAATGTAATCTTTGACATTTCTATCTTGGCTTTTTAGCCCGGAGTAGACATGGATATAACACGGTTATGAATAATTGAGTAAAATTCTGTATTGCTTTTATTGGTTTATTTTGTTGAAGATTTTTCCTCTGTCTGTCTGGGATGATTTAATTTACCTGTTTTTGTTCATTTTTATTTTTCTATGTAACAAACAAGTAGAGATGTAAACGGTTTAAAGTCATATAGCTCTTCGATATTTCATACAATGCGGCAATAGCCGGTATGTCATGCAAAATGAAGATTTTTTGATATTTATAATATCGTTTTGAGAATAGCAAAATATTAATTTATAAATATAACCTTATGAGCTGCACACGCCCTTTGATAACCCCTATATGTACAAAATTTGGATGTCTATGTGAATCATTTTAACGGTCAGTTAAATTTTAAAAAGATGTCAATGTATGTCAATGATATTAAAAATATCCTTACACCAAGCAATTGTTTTCAGCAGTTTTGTTTTGAAATTATTGCCCCTTGTTAAATGGTAATTAACTTTGCATTCCAAGTTCTTTGTACCTATATCCCATAAAGTGAATATTAAATAACAATAATTATTTTACCAAACTATGTTTTATGTTTTGTATAAAATTACCTGAAGTGGTTATAATGTATAGGTTTATTAAGCCATAATTAGAACATTGTTCATCACTAAACTAATTAATTAACACTAAACTGAGTTTTAACTCGAAATAGAAACCCTACTTTAAATGAAGATTTATTTATACTAGTTTTGGAACAGGCACTTTTTAATCGGTACCATCAACAACAGTTTTTGGTTCAAACAAAAAGTAAAGGAGAATTAGTTAAAGTGATGAGATAAACCAAAACATCAAGTAAGACTTGAAAATTCAGATAGCTTCGAAATTGTAAAAACGTTAAGAGGTATATAATAATAAAATAAAACATTTCTCAAAGCCACTGGAATTTTGTTTTTTTACACACAGTAATAACGTTTTGTAAAACAGGAGCGGGTAATTAATCAAAATACATATAAAAAAAATATTCGAAAATTAACAAAAAATTAGTCGTTCTACTCATCACTGTAGCATATTACATAACACGTGTTGAAACCGGAAGTTTTTAAACGAGGAGGTATTTGGAAATCCTTTGAATTTGAAAACGATCACCTTCGTATGAGTAATGTACACCATTTTTCCTACGACCAAATAATCTTCAGAAGCAGATTTATTTTTATTTACTTTTCAACACTAATGTTATAATAGTTATTTGTTTAACCAGTTACGAAAAGTTGATGTCTACTTCCCTCGTAAAGTGAAGTGTTGAAATCGTGAAAAAATCACCCTAAGAGATTTTTTCAGTTTCAGGATCCCTAGGGGTCGAAAAACATGTTTTCTCAATTCTGTCGTCAAACTGTATGTCTGTCGTTCTCTGTTCACGGCATAGCTAAAAAAACTCCTAATCAGATTGATTTTAAATCTTTATACAAAATTAAAGGTTATACGGTGATGACCTGGTAACATTTTGGTAAAAATCCAATATGGCGAAACAAAATGGCGGCCTAGTGAAATGTTAAAAAAAATAATACTACTTGTTCAATTTACCTCAAATTTTTCACAAAAATGAATTATTATGAGACAATTACCTGGTAAAATTTTGGTATGAATCCAGGATGGCAAAACAAAATGGCAGCTTAATAAAATATTTAAAAAATTCAGCCTGAAAAAATTACTTTATAGATTAATTTCAAATTTTGCACCATAATTAAGATGAACTGGTAAAATTTTGGGACTAATGCAAGATGGCGGCCATATAAAATGTTTTTATTCGTGAAAAAATCACCAGGTTTTACATATCTTTACGATTTAGCATAAATATATATATGTTTTATATCAGTTCTGTCGGTCTGTATGTCTGTCTGTTTATCGGTGTGTCAGTTCGCGGCAAAGCTTCAAAACTACTTACCCGATTGATATCAAATTTTGGTCAAACATTAAGGGTCATATGGGAATGACCTGGAAATAGTTTGGTAAAAATCTAGTATAGCGGAACAAGATGGCGGCCTAGTAAAATGATAAAAAATTTAATACTCAAAAACTGAATATCCAATTTGCACAGATTTTAAACAAAAATCAAGTGTTACATAGCAATGTAATGTACCATATTGGTATTAATCCAAGATTGCAAAACAAAATGACGACCCAACAAAATATAAAAAAAACAGTCTGAGAAACTACTTATTATTTTATTTCAAAGTTTATGCAAGCATTAAATGTGATACAGGGAAAAACTACGGATTTAACATGACCGGACAAAATGGCGGTGTATGTGAATGTAGAAATTACTTATTCAATATATTTAAAATTATACCCAAAAACTAAGTGAGGCATAGGCAGAAACAAGTAAAATGTTGGTACGAATCTAATAAATGGTGCCCAATGTAAATGTTTGAAAAGACAATATATGTATGTGTTAGTAAATATCTATGTATCTATCTAACTAACTATTCCTAATAAAAGGAAAAATTCATAATGAAGTTCCGAGTAAAGAAAATTTGCCGATTTTTTCTATTTTGACCGTTTAGAAACATTAAAAATAATAAAATACAACAGAAAACCCATCAAAATAACATATTTTTTAACTTTTCATCAGTAGTTACGAAAAGTAAGTCGTTTCAAAAATTTGAAAAGTTACGCTTATATGTCAAAATTAGAAAACTAACTACATACATGAATATAATGAAATTAAAAATTACTAACATATAATTAGATTATACTAAGATTCTTAGACATAATTTAAATTTCTAGTTTAAATTATCTCCGACAAACAACTACAATTTGCAAACGTGTAACTCGAATTGATCATTAAATGCTCTCGAAGTGTATACGGAGCACTTCCTGGGGGATTTGCACGAGCCTGGAGGCGTCCGAAACTCGATTACTGTAAACCACCGCATGTCCACAAAATCTTTGAACTTCACGGCTTTTATTCCTTTGGTCAAGTCCCAGAGGGATCGATTGTATCAGAGGCAAAGAATGCAAAGATACGTATGGATGGTGAGAACGTGCAAAGTGGACCAAAGTAGTTACACATTTTTTAAAAGTTAGGTTTTCCTTGCCTTCTATGGACTGTAAATCAAGGAAGGCTTAGTAAAAGAATCAATAAAATGGAAAAACCGCATGACAGTTTAATCAAATTTAGCCTGACAAAACAGCATAAATCTGGCTTATAAATTAATTATTTGTAAATAAACTGAACACCAAATGAACTTGAACGCCTAGTTTTATTCCATAAAATTTCGAAAGTTGAAAATTAATGAAAAAATGACAAATTCGGAAAGCACCATTATTTCTGTCTTGAAAGTTACTCCGAAGAATGTTTTATTTTGTACGTAGCATATGTTACAGGGTGTAAAAGAAAACAGGATTTTCTTTGAAGAATTTTATATAGTGCCCAGTTATTGTAAAACAAAATAATTAGATACATTTAGGGACCTCCTTTCAAATGAGACAATATTGTAGTAAAATGGAAAAATCGCTAATAGAGAAGTTGCACGGTGGAATATTACAAATTGAATAAACTACCATTCAGAAGGTTTTTTAATCCATAGGGAGAGCAAAAGCCGAATTATAGTTCTATATTTCTCAAACGCCTTGTATAAATTAACTTTTACTCTTGAAGTAGTTTTCCCCTGTGAAAATTGTCTGCCCTATAGTGTGTATGTTGCAGGTAATATAAAGTTAGTGATGAGCAACCGTGCAACTTCATTGGTGCTGATTTTTTTATTTAGGATATTTTGACAATTAAACAGAGCTATAGCAAAAAAAAACGGGAAAACACGATATTTTTCATAATTTATAATTAAAACGTTGCTGTCTAGGTATATAAAGAAAATTATCTTTAGTTGATTGAAAAAATTAAAACTTTAATGATTTTAAAGTATTGGTTGTTTTAAATAAACATAGTTATTTGGTCACCTTGTATACGTACATTGGAAGCTACTGAAACACCTTATCAATATCTTTTTCGTTATTATCGGTATGAAAGTCCTGGTTATCGATATTACCATCCAATAGCACTAAAAAAATTGTCCAAAAATTGTACTTTATAACAATTTCCTTAAAAAAAACTCAATCTAGAAAATCGACAAGCTAAAGATGAGACAAGGAATCATTACAATCGCTTCTTTGACCTCAAAGATGGCTTCAAGACAAGCATAAGAAGCAAAGTTTTGCTTATCACAATAGTAACCGGTTCTTTTGATCGCTGACTAAAAAAAACTCCTATTCACCTTTAACTTCTCTGTGATCAAATCGTTTTCATGTCTAAAGCAAAAGCTTACCGTTTTGCAAAACCAATCACCGCAAATCCACTTCAATTCTTCCATCAAATTTGTCTTTTCTACCAGAATTTGCTTTCACATATAATCTGCATGATATTAGCTTTTGGGTTAAAAACAATCGGCGTATTCTCAAAACAGTTAATACAAAAAGTCCTCTGGTCTTCTGTAAAGCCTATTGTTAAAAAATTATCAAATATTTTTCCTCTAACTACACGCCCATATCCATACACCCAATTATGCATAAGGCAATGGAAAGTATTTCATTACGCATCTTTTAAATTGCTTAGAGAGGTATAAACTTACCCCATAAGAGACTTCCTGCCCATTGACTTTGTTTTTGGATTGCGAATTTCCTACAAAAATATTTCCGTAGTGATAAGCATCAAGTAATTACTCTATTACTGAGGTACTCCATAAAATCGTAGAATGGGGAGCATAATGAAATTCTTGAAGCCAAAGATTTCTTAGTCTGTTTGGTTTTCGCTGGCACGTCAGCCGCTAAAAAATATGATTCTTCTGCCAACCTGGATATCCTTTACACGACACAAATTAGCTTGCCTGACTATAGTATCGTCCATTTGTGGGCGATCTGTCTCTGTTCTACAGTTACTACCATGCATAGTCTGAGAATTTTCACGGATGGAGTCAATTAAGAAATTATGGTTCTGAGTTTAATACACGTCAAATTGGAATTATTTTCCGACGGTTCGCTTGCGATTGCACGAGAAATCTTCAGGAACCTCAACTGGACGAGATTAAAATACTGAATTAGCTCCATTAATCAGCGTTCTTTTATTTATATTATTTTTATATATTTCAAGAGATTCTCTAATTTTCCGTTTATTATAACCTGAGACTGATACAAGCACCTTGTAATCTTTTATATTAACCATGTGTCGTAATCTGCCTAAATCTAGTATACGCAGACCATTCAGTTTTTGTATACTCCTTACCGCAGGAACAAGGAATATTTCAAACTGATTGCAAAGGAACATATTTGGGTGACCTTAAGCATTCCAATCTTTTCGTATGTATTAAAGATTGTACAGATGTTAGACCTCCGCACATTTCTTGCAACTTTATTTTTGATACCCTGGATAAAAGGTAAAACTGTCCCGATTATCGATCTCGTATTTCATCAAGCGTTTTCTTTTTTACCTAATCTGCTAGTACTTGGGCCTTTGGCCTTGCTGTCGTCACGGGTTACAAAAAATAGAGCTTTTTTTATGGATTACCTATTCCAGAAGTGCTCAAGCCTGTTTTTCCTTAAACTTGAAAATTACCCCAAATGAAACTGCACAGTGGAACTTGGTCTTTTCTCAAATCGGTACCTTGCTACTCAAATATTTTATTAAAAAAAATCAAATTTTTCAATTACAGAAAAAACATTTTATTCATGTGTTTATATTTATAATTACTGCAATGATCTTGGATTATGGCATAGAAAGCAAAACCGAGCTTTGGTAAAAAAGAGTTTTGATTAAACCATGTGCTCGGAACGATATCAATATGCACGTATGATTTTTAAATCAATAATTTGTTAACAGAAACTCTTCGAACAGTTCGAATATGTTCGCTAATATAGTAGGCGCATTGTTCAAGGAGCTTTTTTCGTTTCCTTTTTAGTAGCAAAATTTTCTAATTGCCCTATATTTAGTTCATATTTTAGCGGGCGCTTTGTATGTAGTTTAGGCCGTCACAATGCTTTATCGATCATATATTATATTACACCTAATAATTTAACAGAAATATGAGTTTAACGGAAATTAAACTTTTACAAGTTATGACAGTTTTATTCGCGTACAATATAGTCTATTATACAGTCTATTATACGCTTGAACTAAATGACGCCGTAAAGGTCAAAGAATTTCTTTTGTATATTGAAGGCTATTGTGCAGTTTTCGATGTATTTTCTTGAAATATAATTTGTAGCGGGCGGCAAACTCTTTATTGCTAATTAGTTATACAACTGACAATGTTTTGCAGAAGGAAAATAAAGAATCTCCATATAAACTGATTCATATAACTATGCAGGATATGTCAGGGACATCAGTTACAAAAAATGTTAGGTACAGAGTAAGGGCTGTTTGATACCTAAAGGATAAAAAGTTAATTATATTTTAGATATTTTCTACCTTTTTCCATAAATATAAATATTAAATACACTTTGCCAAACTTTGATACCTAATACCAAAAATCGATTATACTTCGTATAGACGGTTCTTCAGATATATAATAAATTCACTAACTTTGATCGTTCGTGTCGCCTTTTAATCGAAATATTAACTTGCGCGCAACAACATCAGACGCAGAGTTGCCGAAAGGGTTGAGTTCGGTCTATTTGTTGTTGTGTCTTTGTATACGTAATTCTGAATTTAATTCGGAGGTACAAGACTGCTACAAACTGGCACTATAGAGAATACAGTGCAAAATTAGAGCTTATTCAGGGAATGTTTTAGTAAATATTGGATGAATCGTCTATATGGATTATTATCTGTCTTTGGTAATATGCAAATAGACAGAACGATAAAAAATATGATTTTTTGAAAACGAAGAAAATATAATTCACGATGCAATTTATTCCATTTTGTTATACAAGGTGCATAAAAAAAATACAAACATATTAAATATTGCAAAATGCGCTAGTTCACTTTTATTTTTCAATTTAAAGCAGAAAATTCTTTCTGTGCATTGACAATCAAAAAAAAAAGTGTGGAATGTGGAGGCGTTGTATTTTAATCATAGATATATATCCAAATGTTTATGATTTTAATAGATACTAATTGTGATTCTTATGTAATAACTGTGCAATAAATTGATATATAATAAAAATAATAATAATAATAAATACTTTCTTTATTTCAAATGAATAGGTAAAGCAGCTGTTAAAGGTAAAAATGGTAAATTACGAGATGTAACAAATTTCTTATTTTTTCTTCTGAATATTTAACTGATAATTTGAATTTAACCTATCTATTGAAAATATTGTTCTGTTTGTTTTGACATAAACTGAAAAATAAAGATAGTGCAATTTTGTATTTCTTATGCACTCAGTATGGTACAATCGAAAATTTGCAACGTGAGTCGAATTTTCTTAAAAAAACAGAGGCTTTCTTGAAGAGTGTTTTTTTTTTCTAAAAATTATATTTTCAGTCGTTTCGTCCTCTTCTCAGCTGTATCCGCGAACATACCGTGCATGTATTAATAACAAATGCAATCTATCTTGTCAAGGATTTTTCTAATATAGTTTCAATAGCTTTTTAATTGTCGCTATATAAAGTTATGAAATCATAATACTGTGTATTTCCAGAATAAAAGTACATAAGATACAAAAATAGAAAAATTAGAATACAGTACAATTACAAAATATTTTAACAACATTTCTTACAATTTAAATTGGTTTCCATAAATCAAAAGTATGGAAATATGAGTTGAATATTACGCATTTTCTTCAGAAGTCTCGCTAGCCATTAACACTTAAAACATTGCTTATTCCATAGACATACAATATACATATGTTTCAAACACATTTCCAAAAACTGAATCAAAAAAAATATTAAAAACCACTTAATTCAATAAAATGGAGACGACCTACATCCCCAAAGAGGAAACATAACTATGCATAATAAGGAATATATTCTAGACCGACTTTCAGATCAGAATCAAAAATATTCCTTAATGTAAGAGCAATATTTCAAATATATTTTTTTAAACTTGCACAGGCATTTGTGCATACTTGGAACCCATATTATTTAATATCTGAACTAATATGTTCTTCCCTAAATTTAGAAAAACTCCGACATCTGCCCTGCTTTCATCTAAGTTCTTATAGACATCATTTGTTATATAAATACGGGCATCTTCTGTGGGTACGCCTTGTTTATAATATCCAAACTGTTTTGTTGATAATAAATTGTATTTCTCCAAATAATCTACTAATCTTCTTTTGTGGGCATTTGCTTACATGGGACATTTTATTTACAATATAAGTCATTGGGTGTCGTGTACATTGCACTACCAGCCTCAGATTTATTTTTTATAATCTTACACCCAAGACGAATTTCTGAAACTCCGTTTTTTTCCTGACACTTACCCATAAACTTCTTGACTATTTTCCACAGTGATCTGCTAATACAGTTCTTTTTTAGTTCTAATTTAACAGTTTTTATTTTGTTTCTACAGATTTCATTAAACCAACCGTTATGTAAGGATGTCTTTCTCTATAAGTTTGTACTAAATAATTTTTTTGTTTTAGCTAGTTCTATACAATTTTTGATTTTCTCTCTAAACTTCGATGAGCATATACATTATTTCTATTTTCATTTTGGATAGATCCGACAAGTAATATCAACAACGTATATTAATATAGGTCTTATGATAATTAATTTATACAGTAGAACATTCAGTTAAAATAAACACCCAAAATGTATTTCAGGATATCTTCTCGACAAACCTATTTTTAGGACGTAATAATTTAATAATTTCTCCACATATCTTTATTGACTGTATTTCCAAAGAAAGATAGCCAACAGAATAAGTATATTTTCTTTACGTAGTAGACAAAGCTAAATTTTTATTTATACTAATATACATCGCATTGTATCTAGTTTTAACCAGATAATTATTTTTAAAATGATTTACAAGAATATTATTTAAATTTACTTTAAATCACAGCAATCTTTATAAAATGTAGGAACTTTCCTCGTTATGAATATTTCATTTTATTAGGAATAGTGAAATATGGTCCTACTTAGTTCCGAACATAACTTTTAACACAAACTGGGTTTTCTTTCATTTTTGTAGACAAAAGGAAGGATTAGGGAGAAAATTTGTGGTTAAGTCCCTTTACAGTTTGGTTTTGCCCAATTACCCTGAAGTTCCCTCATAAGGAATCATTCCTTTTGTTTTTTTATTTCAAAATTTTATTAAGCGGCCAATTTGTTGCACTATTTGGGATTTGTACAAACATTTTAGCAGTTTTAAAGTTAATTCAATACCAAGGTTTGTTACTCTGATTTTACATTTTATTTGGCTACCAATAAAATTAGAAATCAATTGCATAAGTAGTTTTTTTCATATTGATTTCGTTGGATTCGAACAACAATTTTACTAATTTAATTTATAACACTAAACAAACGGGTTTATCAGATTTTCGTTTGATAAGTGGCGCATATGATTAGGTTTGTAATAATCTCTACTTCATAAGACTTTTCAACTTGTTTCTTTTGGTAACTCATAAAAATATTAACTGAAACTTCTAAAAAAACTTTTTTCATTCTTAACTTATATTGATGAAATGATCTTCAAGTCTAAAGCAAAAGCCGATCTTTTTGCAAAGAAACGTCATCGTCAATTCTTCTTTAACCCTTCTACTCATTTTCTGCTTCCCTCAGCAACGGCTCAACCATACGATATAAACTAAATTACCTTGAGAATTAAAAATATGCAACATATGCTTAAAACAGTGAGTTTCTGCACTGGTCCCTGTTATTCCACGTGTTCTATGACAAATATATTTTTCTGGGACACTGTTTCTCGTGTCCAGTTCCTATTACGGCTTCTCTCGCCATTATCATTTTGCCTTCTAACTCACACTTGGAACAAATCCATCGAATTCCATGCAAAAGCTCAGATTATTAGTCATCACATATCCAAGGCATTCGATCAAATATGGCATCACGTCTTCCTCCGAAACTTCTTTTAACCTATTTGATATAGCTTCTTAACACAATCTTCGCTAGCATGATCACATTGCATCGACCGCCAAGAATCTATGTTTTCTGAAAGCCTTTCCTGCCAAAGTTAAAATTTGCGCATATCACACTGTATATATTTGTTTTTCTTTTCATTGTTACTGCATAACATACTGTACATATTTATTTTATTTTACATTTACTTTTTTAATCTAGGCTAATTATCTATTGCTATTGAGAAATGTAACAATTTGTAGGTAGTTTTCTGTACATAATTGGGGGAATTTCCATCGGCATTTAGAGTCTAATTTAGTTTTAAGGTTTTTATATGCTACCCGTTAATTTTTATTTTTACAACACTTCTTTGTACGATTTTATGTTGTTGCACGTTCGATAATAGGAACCATCACCGATAGTGAACTGTTTATTGCATTTAGGGTTTATGATAGGAAAATACCGAAACGACCCTTCTTAGTAAAGCTTTCTCCAAATTCCCATTTTACTATCTGTAATGAATGTTTTTATTTTGACCATGGGAAAGTTTACGAAGATAAAAAAACCCCTTTTGCCAACGAATAGGACCAATCAAAGCGAGGAATTTTGGCACAGGGGGTGGAACTTCATGTTTCTTGAGATTTGTATTAATATCAGAGGAGACTGTTTTTGGACTTGCAAGAAGTCGGATGTGAATTTTGTTGTTTTAGTTCAATAGACGTATTTTATTTCGTTTTAACAGTGTTTCAATAAATTCTGACAGTTCATATAAAAAAGGAATGTATTGGATATATAGCTAATCAAGCACACACATACGTTCCTAAAGTGGTGACCCCGACGTGATTTGTTTTGTGAGAGCAAGTAGTGTAATTAGTGCTTCAGTGTTTTAGTGATAAATTGAACAATCAACGTAAGTACCTAGTATTACAGTGAACTTTTTATCATTCCTTTTATGGTAGGTTGTGGTTTAGTCAATACCACAGTCCCTAAGCTATCGTGAGTTTATTTGTAACAAATATTTCGCGGTATACCATGCCTAACTCTGCGGCAGAAACCAACAGTGCTATCCCTATCGCGAACGCTGTCGCGATAAATTCCATGCCGCGACTTCCAGATTTTGACCCGTCGGCTCCAGAACTTTGGTTTGTAATCGTAGAGGCTTGCTTTAATAGATCAAAAATCACAAACACCGAGCAAAAATATTTGGACATTCTCGCGAAACTTCCGCCGCGATATATCAGCGAAGTGCGCGACATTGTGACGAAACCATTAGATTCTAATTCCTATTCCAAGCTAAAAGAACAACTCTTAAAGAGGTTAAGTGCGAGCCAAGAACAGAAGACCAGGCAACTGCTAGAAAACGAAGCTGTGGGTGACGAAAAACCTTCCCAATTCCTTCGAAGACTGCAGGCACTAGCAGGATCAGTAGTCCCGGAGACATTAGTGAGGAGTATTTGGGTAAGACGCTTACCAGCCAATCTACAACCTATACTAGCTACGCAATCACGTCAAACACTAAGTGAAACCGCGGACTTGGCTGACAATATATTTACTGCTCTGCCTGTGAGCCCTTCCGTAGCGGCAATCACCCCTAAGCATTCGCAAGAATACCAGATTCTCCATTCCCTCATGCAACAACTACCACAGCAACTTTCAGAGGTCAAGGGAGAGCTAGCTAGTGTCAAGCAGGACGTGCATGCTTCAAGAGGAGTGTGAAATTCCCGCACGCATTTTCGATCCCGATCCCAGTCGCGGCATTGCTCGCCATCTACACCTAGGGAAGCGCGCCCAGCCGGATTATGCTGGTACCACTGGCGCTACAAGCAGGAAGCCTAGAAATGCACTATGCCCTGTTTATGGAACCAGGGAAACCAACCGGGCAGTCACTGATGGCGGCAAATGACATCTGCCTTAATAAATCACCCCGCCTATTTATCTACGATCGTGAAACCGGACTTCGATTTCTCATCGACACCGGTGCCGATCTAAGCGTAATCCCGAGACTCCGAGTGGATGGTGCTCATACCAAATCAACCTACGGACTTTCAGCTGTCAATGGTTCGTCTATAACCACATACGGAATAGTAGCGCGTACCCTCAACCTAGGACTCCGCCGAGATTTTCCATGGAGATTCATCATAGCTGACGTATCTCAACCTATCCTAGGAGCAGACTTCCTCGCACACTATGGACTGCTTCCGGATCTGCAGCAAGGCAAACTCTTGGACTCCACAACACAACTGGCATCACGTGGTGAGGTTTTGGAATGGACCGCTCCGACCGTCAAAGTAATTAATGGTGCTTCCCCTTTCTATGTGCTTCTGGAAAGGTTCCCGGGAATTACCAGACCAAACCGTGCTCCCAAACACATTAAACACAAAACTCAGCATCATATTATTACCACGCCTGGTCCGCCTGTCGCCTAGCTCCGGACAAACTAAAAACAGCAAGGAAGGAATTCGACACCATGGTGAAACTCGGACTTGCCAGGCCATATAAAGGTCCTTGGTCCTCGCCGTTGCACCTAGTACCAAAAAACAACGGCGAATGGAGGCCCTGTGGGGATTATAGAGCTCTGAATAGCAGAACCTGTCCTGACCAATATGGCGTCCGCCATATCCAGGATTTCGCACAAGAGCTCCAAGGAAAATCGATTTTTTCAACCATCGACATAATCCGTGCGTTCAACCAAATCCCAGTAGCTGAGGAGGACATCGCGAAAACAGCCATCACCACACCATTCGGATTGTTCGAATTTCCATTTATGACGTTTGGACTTCGAAACGCAGCACAAACTTTTCAGCGTTTCATGGAAGAAGTTACTCGAGGGTTGGACTATTGTTATGTGTACCTAGACGACATCCTTGTTGCCTCAACGACGCCCGAAGAACACCTCCGCCACATGGAAACACTGTTTCAGCGGCTTCAGCAATACGGCATCGTCATTAACGCAAGTAAATGTGTTTTTGGCCAGTCCCAAGTCAAATTCCTAGGATATTGCGTCTCAAAAGCAGGCACCCAACCACTGCCAGAAAAGGTCGAAACTATTCTGGCCTACCCAAAACCTGAAACGGCCAAGCAACTTCGTCGCTTCCTGGGTATGGTAAATTTCTACCGGAGATTCATGCCCAAAGCAGCCGAGATTCAAGCATCACTGAACACACTCCTCAAGAAAAAAATCAAAGGAAGATCCCCGTTACACTGGACCACAGAAGGTCTAGCCTCGTTCGGAGCCAGCAAGAAAGCACTAGCCCAGGCTACCTTGTTGTCGCACCCAAATGTCAACGCACCCCTTGCTATATTCTGTGACGCTTCAGACTCTGCCATTGGCGCTGCCTTGCAGCAGTGGGTAAATGATCAGTGGCAACCACTTAGCTTTTTCTTCAAAAAGCTCAGTCCTACAGAGTGCAAATATGGCGCTTATGACCGTGAGCTACTGGCCGCATATCTATCCGTCAAATATTTCATGGTGGAGGCAAGAAACTTTAGTATTTTCACGGACCATAAACCACTGATATATGCACTTCGTCATAAGAAAAGCCAAGTATCACCTCGACAGTTCCGGTACCTGGATTTTATCGGTCAATTCACGACAGACTTTCGGCATATAGCAGGGAGCGATAATGTGATTGCAGATGCCTTATCTAGGATCGATGAAGTTCATAAGTCAATGGACTACGACGCTTTAGCAACATCCCAGAACAGTGACGAGGAACTGACCAGATTTTGTCAAGACGATTCGGTCTTGAAAATGAGACAAATCCAAATTCCTTTCACTAACAACACAATCTGGTGCGATATGTCAACTTCAATAGCTAGACCATTTATTACGAAGCCATTCAGGAAACCAGTTTTTGACAGCATACACCAACTAAGCCATCCCGGCGTCAGAGCCACAGTGAAACTAGCAACTCAGCGCTATGTTTGGCCATCTATGAAGAGTGACTGCAGGAAGTGGGCCCAATCCTGTCCTAAATGCCAGCGTTCGAAGGTCTCGCGTCATGTCATTAGTCCAGTCGGAACGTTTGTACCGCCCTCTAGCCGTTTTGAGCATGTTCACCTTGACACAGTGATAATGCCGTTATCTGAGGGATACAGATATTGTCTGACCATGATAGACAGATTTTCCAGGTGGCCTGAAGTAATACCACTGAAAGATCAGGAAGCAACCACCATTGCACGAGCCTTTTATGACAACTGGGTGTGCAGGTTTGGCGTTCCACTACGAGTCACCACCGATCAGGGCCGGCAATTTGAGTCTTGCCTGTTCAAGCAAATTAACTGTCTAATGGGCACCAATCATATTCGTACAATGGCATACCACCCCGCAGCTAATGGCATGATCGAAAGGTTTCATCGCCAACTTAAGGCTTCCCTTCGATGTCATAAGTCCCGCTGGACCGAGAGCCTACCCACAGTTTTGTTCGGTATCCGAATGGCTTGGAAAGAGGACCTCGACGCTACAGCTGCAGAGATGATATACGGCCAACCCATTCGCCTGCCTGGAGAGTTCTTAGCATCCCGCTCACTGAATATCCAAGATGATGGCTCCAGCAACTTCGCCACTGAACTAAGTATACGTTTTGTTGAGCTACGCCCCACCAATGGATCTAACCACGATGCAAAGAGAAAAACGTATATTTTTAAAGTTTTTCAAACAGCCACTCATGTTTTGGTTCGCCATGACGCGCAGAAAAAGCCTCTGCAACATCCTTACGATGGCCCGTACCGCGTCGTTAGCCGGGAGATTAAGACGTTCGTCGTTGACATAAAGGGACGCCACGTCACCGTCAGTATCGATCGACTCAAGCCAACGTATATCTTGAACAAGGACCCAGAGGACATGCCACTGTCACAAGATATGGAGACGGAATACGTCATTCACCCAGCAGGAATCCCTAGAAACGATCAAGTCACTCTGCAACCCGCAGAAATTACCAGAACCAGATGTGTCTCGCAACGAGAAGAAGCAAAATCTCAATCACTGGCAGGGGGATGTTGTGGCGACTGAATGTCTCCCACATTTGTCTGCCAAAGTTAAAATTTGCGCATATCACACTGTATATATTTGTTTTTCTTTTCATTGTTACTGCATAACATACTGTACATATTTATTTTATTTTACATTTACTTTTTTAATCTAGGCTAATTATCTATTGCTATTGAGAAATGTAACAATTTATAGGTACTTAGTTTTCTGTACATAATTGTGGGAATTTCCATCGGCATTTAGAGTCTAATTTAGTTTTAAGGTTCTTATATGCTATCCGTTAATTTTTATTTTTACAACACTTCTTTGTACGATTTTATGTTGTTGCACGTTCGATAATAGGAACCATCACCGATAGTGAACTGTTTATTGCATTTAGGGTTTATGATAGGAAAATACCGAAACGACCCTTCTTAGTAAAGCTTTCTCCAAATTCCCATTTTACTATCTGTAATGAATGTTTTTATTTTGACCATGGGAAAGTTTACGAAGATAAAAAAACCCCTTTTGCCAACGAATAGGACCAATCAAAGCGAGGAATTTTGGCACAGGGGGTGGAACTTCATGTTTCTTGAGATTTGTATTAATATCAGAGGAGACTGTTTTTGGACTTGCAAGAAGTCGGATGTGAATTTTGTTGTTCTAGTTCAATAGACGTATTTTATTTCGTTTTAACAGTCTTTCAATAAACTCTCACAGTTCATATAAAAAAGGAATGTATTGGATATATAGCTAATCAAGCACACACATACGTTCCTAAAGCCTAAAGATTATTTTCAATATACCAGAAATCATACACAGTCTTGATTATTTTGTTCGTATTATGTGCAATCGTATATTTTTTTTTGTTCCTATCTTATATAATAATATTATAAAGCAATCGCTCTTTTAATCCTGGAAATTCTTGATTCTTTGCAAAAAAGTGCTATTTGATCGAAAAATTAGAACGAAACTGCTCCGCTGGGCGATCTACCTCTGTTGTACCTATAATAGCACGAATTCTATTTCAAAGCAATATTATGCCTTCTATAGCCAAATCTGTGGAAGATACGACATGCGTATTACAGTTATGTACATTAATCTGTAACTTCTTAACTTCGTAATCTGCAATTTAAATTAAATAATTTATTCAGTTATTTTTTGAAATGTTGGCAGGACCTTTACCGAGCCTTGACATAGAAATTAAATATTTGTGGACTCTGGTCAAAAACATTCCTTCCTATTTTTATGTGAGAAACATTTTTATTCATAGAGGCAGAATAATTCAAGTTAGCATAGTTATTATGTACAGACAATTAAAAATAAAATTTCAAATATTTTTAGTATTGACTGGTATATTATTTATTTCTTATTAAATAATATCAACATATTTACTTACGAAAGTTTCATGTCTCGTGCCCTAAAATAGGCGAAGAAATATGGGCTTTGCTACCCCACTTTTCGCCTAAACCTGGCACACGTTTTAAATTATGCACTGCAGATCGCGGTTGCATGCTACTTTAACTATTTCATGTAGTTACCAAACGTACGCCATAATTTTTCATGGTACGCCGCAATGGATATCGAAAATACAGATTCAAAAATATCCACAAATATATTTTATTGTATATTCGTTCTAACGCGCAAAGCTAATATCTAAATCAGGCTATAAGGAAAGATGAAAAATATATATATATGTCCAACTTAAGAACTTATTTTATATGTCCCAGTTTAAGCAAAATAAAATGACTAGAATAGTTGTTTATGACTAACAACTATAAGGAACTAATATTTCTGATTCCAAGGAAAATATGAATATGAACAATTCAAGATTCTATTTTACGATATAGTGCAATGTTTTGAAAGCTGTTGTATGTATTCAGAAAGATGGTTTACTTTAATCAAAGGAAACTTGGATGATAATAAATGAGATAACATCACATCTTATACAACCTTTGCAATGAGGTATCACTAAACTTAATATTGCGAAGGTGTTAGTTAACAGTGTTCAGTCAAATTTCCTCATCATCGACATCAGCCAAGGGTCGGCTATTAGATCCGTCTCCGTCCTAATTATTTTCATTAGAAGTATCATCCGAAGTATTGTCGATATATCCACAAATTTTTGCTTGGCACGAGTTAGGCAATAATACGTTGTGATTTATCAAATTAGCAAAATAATGTGGTAAATAATGGATAAATGTCGTTTGGAAAATAGATAGTTATATTGTTAGACGGAGATTAAACTAAAAAAGAAAAACCTGTTGGATCCTTGGCACAATTTGCTTTATACGTCTCCCATGTGATATGGTTTACAAGCCATTTCCCACCAAGTCTTTGCTTATTGGTCTTTTAATATCACCGGTTCTCCTTGTTATGTTCCACAATTTATCAGAACTAGTGCGAAAAAATCCCACTTATATTGGATAGATTGCATATTACATGTTTTTGGTCTTAAAAAAGTTCCACAGAGATGGGATCATTCTCATTTTTTCGTTCTATTTCTGACTCAATGATTTATAATATTGGTGCTAAAAACAATCTGTGACACAGTGTTAGAGCAATAGGTTAAAACATGACGTTATGTTTGCTGAAGTGCGGAGAAGCCAGTTCTGCGACGGTGGAATCCACCCTGGCAAGCAGGGTGTCAATATAAAAGCGAATTTCCCAAACATTGAAACAAAGTGTCACATAGATTGACTTAAAAAGTCGATACGAGAATTAAGCAACGATTGGCTCCATCTGTAGGCTCTACACCACATATGAAAGCTATTTTAAACATTTTCTTTTCTTGAAATCGGTTCAGCAGTTGCTGACAAATAATAAAAGCAAAAAAATTTTTTCTAATTAAAAATTTTCACAAAGTTATAAAAAAAACCTGTACTTCCTGACAATAAAACTGTTTTTTTTTTAAACTCATTTCGTATGTTTTGTAATATTTCCGGGGTTATGTTAGCACATACCTCCATAATTCTATCTCTAAGTTGTGTTTGGATTTGTGTAATGTAATCTTCGATTTTACATAACCCCACAAGAAAAAATCGTAGGAAGGTCCTACCAATCTCTCACTTGTCTGAAAAAATGTGGGGAGCGCCGTCCTTTTGAAAAATAACTAGATAGATTACAGCTTGAAGTAGTGTCAAGTACAAAATACCATTTAAGATCCCTTCTAGAAATATGAGCTCTACAATATGGTGTCCCAAAATTCGGGCCCATACATTTATTTTCTGAGGAGTCTGACTCTCTCGAAAAATATGTGCATGAGTTTACATCCGACCAATACCGCAAATTTTGACCATTGACATTTTTATTTAAAAAAAAGTGCATTCGTCACTAAACAAATTCGGGTAAAATGATCAATTTACAGGGGCGATACTTGTGTTTTTTAAGAAATTTTTTTTTATCGTGGTCGTTGAACCATTACATTCACCGGAAACCGTACGATAGATTGCTGTGGATTATTCACCACTTATGTGATAATTTTTCTAGTACATCGCCGGTTTTTTGAAACTTTTCAACCAGTCCTCTTAGATTTAAGGCAGATGTGATTTTCGGGTAATCTGTCATTAAATATCCTTTGGGCTTCGTGAAAATTACGACCGGCTTCAGCTGCCATCTTGGAAAGTGTCGTTTCCCATTTTTTGCATTAAAAAGTAGCAAACATACTTCTAAAATTCGGGTATAAATTTAAAGAAAATATTCTTTGTAGTTCAAAAGTTAATCCGCACTGTATATATATATATATATATATATATATATATATATATATATATATATATATATATATATATATATATATATATATATATATATATATATATCTGTAGACATGTCGGTTCATCCTCCGAATATTTTTGTAAATATTTTCATCTTTCTCCTTCCTTTGTAACAAAGAATGTACGTCAGGAAAGAATGAAGTATCTTCATGCAACAAATTAGATATTCAAGGATGTATGTGTAACTCTAGTTAAGTGCGCCAAATAAGTTTTAAATATTTATAATTGTCGATTTTTACACCTTTGTAGAAACTGTCCTTTAAATAAACAATAATAAACTACAACAGTTGCTAGTAAGAAACATATTCACCTAAATACGTTTGAAACAGTGGATGGAATTTAATGCAATTGCCAACATAAAGCAATTATTTTCTCGGATGCTCAAAAGCAGATGTAATACCGAAAATACAATTGCAGAAATATCGACTAATTCGTATTATTTCCCGCTTACGTCTAATAAGATATTATTGTGGACATATCAGTTCCACGTAGCAAACTCTATGTCTGATTTTAAACAAGATTGAACTCGCAATTGTTTCCATATGTTCAACAAACCGCACATATTGCCTTTATTGTGTGGTTATCGTTATGAATTTTAAGCATCCGTGACCTGGGTAGCCTACCTCCTAAATTGGTTCTTTTGACTTTGGCAGAACAATATAAATGTACTGTGCTGAGGATATTCAAGGTAGGTACAATGTACAATTGCTTTTTTACTAAAAATTTAGATTTAAATGTCGTTACGTTTAAGCTGTTTTCTTTATTGTGACATTTAGCAATACAGTCGCAGCTGCTAAAAGAAATCATAAACTACATTGAAAATATTAACTCACTGATGCAGAATTCTTTTGTCCAAGCATTTTTTGAAATTACTAATTTTTACTTCCCCTAAACCATTCTCCAATACCCAAATTACTTTTAAAATAAGTTTTAAACAATCAAGTGCCTACCTAGCCAATGTAGCTTTTCTCTAAGAGCCGCAAAGAAACATCATTCTCTTTTAAAACTAGAAGGTACTCGTTGCCTTTTATTCATCACAAATCAGACCCAACCTAAAATACTATCTCATTTAAAAGTTGTCCTCATGGCACATACAAAAGACAAAGTGTCTGACAGAATCACAAACAGGAAGAAAAACTATAGACCTGACAACATCAGATATGTAAAAAAATACACACTAAGAAACCTGAAATTAAAAAGCAAATAACATTAGCCAAAATATTTTATTTCATCTTAGCCCACATATTCACGCCCAAACATATATCTCACATGCATTCAAAAAGAATTTATTTTAGTACGAAACTTAAGGTGTACAACATTGTCAAAAGGCCAACTGCTTTTTAAAATCTGAGTCATCACAGTTTAGCAAGCTTCAAAGATTACGCTGATCCGGCCAATAAGGTAAATGTCTATCATTTTAACCCATGCTATACATTTTAAGTACGGACATTAAAAGTGCCCTCTATATTTATGGTATCCAGGTACTTCTCTCATACATATATTTCCTTACTAAATTGTTCAATTTAAAAATGAAAAGCGATTTTAAAAAAATATGTTCTCCCAGGAGTTGATTTATTAAAAAATCAGCAGACATACTATAACTTAGAGAAGTCACATAATTAAATATAAAAGTTATGACGTTTTAGATATGGGATAATGGATTTAAATTTTTAGTCAAAGGTTATTAAATATTAAGATTATTTTCCCTTTTCTTGATCAAATTCGCTGATAAGGCCTTTACTTTTCGAAATACTAAAACACCATATTATTAACTTAAATTAAATACAGTTATGTTAAAATTGTTCTCATAGTTGACAAGATGGAGTAGGAAAATTAAAATGCAATAATCAAATCAATTTTGTCATTACCCTACAGGCTTATATTCCATACGAATTTTATTATTTACACTTTCAAATAAATGTTTTGTGGGGTTATATTAAAATAAAATAAATTTCAATACATGTAAAGTTATTGAAGAAATTACCACTACACTATTATTTCCAATTTTTATATAAGTGCATATGCAGATTTGCATTTTAAATAATTTTTTTAATTGTATATACATTTGTGTAATTTTCACTGAAATTGTCCTTTTAATTAACTTCTCTTTAGTTCTAATTTCTTACTTAAAACTATATTCACATTTGACGTAAATTTCCCCTCTTTTTAGGAAGTATAGTAAAATGTTATTAATTTCTACTGTATATAAAAACGAATCTTAAAAATGTCCAATTCTTACATCTCCTGGCAATTTTTAATCAAAGTGAATGGCTACAGAATAGGTAACAAGGCGCGTCATTGTTGTCCAAGTACCGTAACCTATATTCATATTTTACGGGACCGTTTACACAACACATCCTTAATGTGTGACCCTAACAACCACAAGCGAAATTTAAGATAGTAAGATATTTAACTAATACGATATCAACTATTCTTATTTTTAGTGTATTCGTATTGCACGTTTAGTGAGTGTGTTCACAATCAACTTTCTTACTGAGGGTAATTTCCCGCTCAAAGGTAAAACCGGAGCCGAAACCTAATCTAACGTTCGTTAATCATGAAGGTATTCATACATAACCTGGTCCGAAAACCTTTTCAGATCACTAGCAAACATCTTTATCATCTATCTATATCTATATCCACTGCGATAATCTTTACCAATCTGAGTGATCAATTTTAGTGTTTCCATGAATATCTGTCCACACATGTCACATGTTGATGCCAGAGGAGCCGTGTATCCTCAGAAAATTAAAAGCATTTATTCAAACGAAATTATTTCAAAAACTTGAAATAATTGTCAGCCGTTGCAGTATTTTCCTCTCGAAGTACAAGGCCCCAAGGAAATGGAAGAAGAATGGGCTTGATGGTGGCATAGGATAAGCGATGTACCCAGGGAAGATGTACAAGGGGCCAAATGGAGCTTAAGTGCTGTTGCCCTCCAACTACTACAGAATTTTATTTAATGAAATGGAACGCAAATCATATACTGACATTTGAAGTGTCATTTGTACGAAAAAAGTGGAAAACTAAGTACTAATTCACTGATTTAAACTGTTTTTTTTTCGGTGCAATCTATACATTTTTTGTTTAATAAAGTATTTAAAATGGACACTTATAGCAATGCCAAATACGTTTTTTAAAACCCTGGAAACCAATGTTTATATATCATATTGATATAATTAAAGCAAAACCAAAAAAACATGTTTATAAACCCCCAAATACCTGTAGATTTATCAAACGTAAACTAATAATGAAATATGTCTCCGATAATGCCAAATATGAGTAAAAAATAATTCGATCATTTGTTGAAACAGAATACAAGGGTCGCAATGGCACGGAGATGGAACGTAGAAGACAAATTGTGTAGCCCCAATTTATAACCCCGACATGTCAACTTTGTTATCGCGATCAGAAGTAAATTAAAGCGCTTAATTTGTCAGCCTAAGGGCGATCTCAAATTATATAGGAGAACCATTCGTACCAATTAAATGATACATTATATCTACGCGACTCGGCATGGAGTGGCTCGGGTTAGGAAGTTATTATAACGATCAGTGGCGTATTGTTTCCGTAGACAAATCATGTATCACGTTGGAAACACGATAGTGATATATTGCATTAATTAGACATGGGACTTTATTATTACTGTGCTAATTTTAACGTCCATATCGACAGCTTTAGTAGCAAAGTGGTAAGAGAGCTTGCACCCTGGTATTACCAATCTGAACGTGTTAATTCGAGATTTAGCGAGGCGAACACATTTTTAATGCTCTTTGGGTAATAAAATATTGACTTCGTTCATCATCTTTGGGGCTGACTGGGAACTGGGGGACTTCTCACTAAGCACTTACAGTACACGACACTACTGTGTAGAATGAAACAACTAGGTAGAACACTACTCTGTAGAATGAAACAACTAGGTAGAATATTATCTGGTATAATGGTCTGGTGGAACGTAAAATGGTAGTAAAAAGCCATTGTGCTAAAACCAAATGAAGATCTAATACAATGTTAAAAAACTACTTATCGAATTGAAATTTTGCACAAAAATCAAGCAGTGATATACAGAGAAAAACTCCGGTGCGAATTCAGGATGGCGGAACAAAATGACCGCCTAATAAATTGTTTGAAAGCTGAACTAGGAAGATCTTGGTGCAAATCCAATATGGCGCAATAAAAATAGCGGCCTAATAAAATGTTTAAAAAATAATTATCAAAAAGGGATAAACAGGTAAATTTTTGATATGAATCCAACATGACAGAACAAAATGGGGATGTCATAAAATGTAAAAAAATCATTATTAAGAAACTACCTACCGAATGGACTTTAAAAAATGCGAAAAAAATAAAGTGTAATATAGAGATAAACTGGTAAAAATTTTGTGTAAATCCTTTATATCGGAACAAGATTTTTAAAAATGATTAAAAATCAATTTATATAATTCACTTGAAAGTTTTTACAAACATCGAGAGCAAAACAGAGATAGATAGACTGATATAGATAGATATATGGCAAAATAAAAACTTCTTTTTATGGAAGAAAATAATAAAAGACATAATTTATTTTTTGTAGGACTTGAAATAAATTACATTTTATAGGATTTGGATAAATTATTACCACACAATTATACGCATACATACACTGTTCATTGTAAGTAGGGGAATTCTGAAACAGGGGAAGTTGTAGGTAAGATTGAATTTGCTGATCTTTTCGATATAATCATTAACTACCCGGACAAGATTTTGGTGCTATTTTTTCTAATTATCCAGTTTTGGCAAAATGAAAGGTCATAGATTTAGGATAATATTTAATCTTCTGTTAGATATAAAAAAGCTTTACAATAGTTTTTAATATTGTGGTGCATCAATATTTTCCATAAATCAAAATTCTACAAATTCTTTATATTTGCTAAACAAACGCCAAGCTTTTTCTGAATTTTATAAAAAAGAGTTCATTTTTCTACAAAATTTCAAAGTCTATCCGGTAAGTAGTTTCTTAATAATGATTTTTTTTCAATTTGTGCATCCACCATTTTCTTCCGCCATAACCTTATCTAACCATTTCATTCCTTTAGACCCTTGATTTTTGTTCATAATATCAAGTCAATCAGATAATTCATTTTTGAGCTATGCTACGTAGAGACAGAAGCCAGGCAGACCGACAGACTGATGGAAATGTAAAACAAATTTTTCGAGATTTAGGGACCCTGTATCTCAATCTTGTCTTACGATCTTCTGACAATGACACATTTTAATTAGGATCTGCATTATATAAAAATAACTAGAAACATTTTCGGAAAGCCATTTTTCCATAAATGTGAGAGGTCCTTTTACATAAAAATTAAGTATGGTGTAGGGTTAAACCGATACGATTTCGGAGGAAATCCAGAATGTCAAAATAAAATGGCATACTTATAAATCGTTTAAAAATCGGTATCTAGAAACTTCTTAGTAGTATGATATACGAATAAACTGGGAAAATTTTGATGCAAATCGAGTATGGGGGGACAAAAGGCGGCCTAGCAAAATGTTTAAAAAATCGTTAAATTTCTCTTACATGGAACTTCCCTCGTAATGATTTTCTGTCCATTTGTTAGAAATAATGAAGTGTGATCCAATTTTGTTCAGTACATAGTCACAGTATCTATGTGTTACATATATTGTCTTTTCAAACATTTTTATTGGGCGCCATTTTGTTACATCATATTGGATTCCTACCAATATTTTACTTGCTTCTTTCTACTTATGCTACACTTGACTGTTGGGCATAATTTAAAATAAATTTAATAAGTAATTTTTACATGAACACATACCGCCATTTCATTACGTCATGATGAATCAGTTATATCAGTTTATCTCATTTGCATATTTAGTTTTTCTGCAAAATTAAGGTGACTTGAAAAAGATTGTTTTACGGTGATTATTTAAAAAAAAGTTTGGCCGCCATTTTATTACGCCATCTTAAATTCGTACCACAACTTTACTAGTTTATCTCTATATCACAATTAATTCTTGCACAAAAATTGAAATTAATTTAATAAGTAGCATTTTCAGGCTGATTTTTTAAATATTTTATTAGGCCGCTATTTTGTTTCGCTAGCTTGGATTCATATCAAAATGTTACCAGTACATTTCTATGTAACACTCGATTTTCGTGAAAAACGTGAGGTAAATTGGATAATTAGTTTTTTTTTAGTAATAATTTTGAAAATTTTCACTAGGCTACCATCTTGGTCCGCGATATTGGACTTTTAGCAAAATATTACCAGGTCATCTCCATATGACCCTTGATTTTTCACTAAAATTTGAACAGACAGACAGACCGACTGACGAACCGGCGGATTTGATAAAACATACTTTTTGACATTTAGGGACGCTAAAACGTGAAGATATGTAAAACCTGAGAGGGTGATTTTTTTACGATTACTAACATTTTATTTGGCCGCCATTTTATTCAGCCATCTTAAATTAGTAACACAATTTTACTAGTTGATCCCTATACCACAATTGAGGAGCAACCACGCAAAAGTAAACTAATCCACTTTTACTAATTTTGCATAAAACGATATTCTTTGCTATAGTTCTAAATTTAAATAAAATTTAAAACTTTTTTCTTTAAAAAAATGGATAAAAATATAAGATATTACTCTCAAAATTCGAAAATTTTTGGTAAAATATTACAAGAGTTTTTGCGATATTTCATATAGATTTGTTTGCTTTTGCTTGAATGACATGGATTTATACTGTTTTGCTTGACGCATTTTTTGTATTTGTTCTGTTTTGACCGGCAAATATTACAAAAACTATTTTAAGCAGAAACATATTTTTATTTAATAAACTGAACCGAAATTAACTTAAAACAGTATTTCATGAAAAACAGTGGTAAGCAGTTTTTAAGCTATCTGCCAACTGACAGACAGATTGATAATAGACGGACCGACGAAACTGATAAAACATATTTTTTGCATCTAGGGAATCTAAAACGTGAAGATATCTAAAACCTGAGAAGGTAATTTTTTTACGATTGCAAACATTTTATTTGGCGCCATTTTGCTTCCCCCATTTGGAATTAGCACCACAATTTTACTAGTTAATCCCTATACCACATTTACTTATGGCACATAAGTACATACACATAAGCCGCCATTTTGTTGCGCCATCTTGGATTCGTACCAAAATAATATCAGTTGATTCCAATATAATAATTAATGTTTGTGCAAAATTTGAGAGAAATTGCATAAGTAGTTTTTTAATAATCATTTTTTTAACATTTCACTAGGCCGCCATTTTGTTTCGCTATATTGAATTTTCACCAAAATGTTACCCAGTCATTTTCATTTGACCCTTAATATTTGGTCAATATTTGAACTCAATCAGGTAAGTAGTTTTTTACCTGTGCCGCGCCCAGGCAGACCGACAGACCGACGGAATTGAGAAAACATTTTTTTCGGCATCTAAGAACACTGAAACGGTAAAATCTGAATAAAATCTCGGAGGGTGATTTTTTTACGATTACAATACTTCCCTTTTACGAGGGAAGTAAAAATCAATTTTAAAAACTGTCAAATTAACCTCAAATTTTGCATAATAATATAAAGTGATTTATAGGGACGAACTGGTAACTTCTTGGTGCGAAAAATAAGGACCTAATAAAATCAATATCAAACAGTACAAAAAGTACGAACTGATTTTGGTATGAATCCAATATGGCAAAAAATAACGGCTTTATAAAATATGGCAAAAAAAAATATCGAATTATTAAAAAAATCAGTATTAGAAACCATTTATTCCACTGTCTTCAAATTTTACACAAATATTAAGTGTGACAAAGTTGAAATGGTACGATTTCGGTAGGAATCCAGGATGTCGGAATAAAATGACGGCCTCGTAAATTCTTATAAAACTAGCGTCAAGGAAACTTCTTACCAAACTATGTTGAAATTTTGCAAAATCAAGTATGATATGGAAATAATATAGCAAGATTTTGGTGTAAATTCACCAACTTTCTGAAAGACGGCCAAGTTAGGATTCATTTAACGGTCATTTGTTTTCCTATTGTTGTATCGTCTATTTAAAGTTTAATCCGTCTATGGTAATATATACATCTAGAAATTGTACAATTTTTCGAATAGAAAGTGAATCAGTTCGTATGCATCTGCGACAACTATTCTACTTTTAGCTATTAATATCCAAGAACCCACGAAAGTATTATCGGAACATTTTATAAATAGTTTTATTAAGCTGGTAAGAATAACATATTTTTGTTGTTTGTATGTGTTTGAAGGAAACTATTAGGGTATTAAAAAATACTCTATTTCTTGAAAACAACAATCTTATCTTTATTTTTAATTATATATACATATGTTAAATATTACATTTTTTTTACCCGACTGAGTTGCAAAGAGAGGTAAATATTTAACAGTCATGAATGTATGCATGAATCATTGTTTGTTACTACCTAGAGTCTAAAGGGCTTGGATGGTTTTTTATGAGTGGAGCTTTAAAAGATTCGCCCATATCCTTTGAATGATCTTAACTGGGTCTGTTTTTAAAAAATCAAAACGGCAGTAGTAGTAGTATCTTGCGTTAGATTTTGACCAACACAAAATAGTTTATTTATATAATAAAATTCATCGTTATATGTATCAAATTAAATAGCAGACAAAGGTGATTCTAAACAAATATAAATATGTTATTATTGTATATTTAGAAAATAGGGATCGAAAAATGTATACTATTTTCTGTATTATATATCGAAGGTTTTCGCTAAAAAGGCGTATCCACCAAATTAGCATTTTCGTTCAATTAGCTACATTGACTGCTCTTGTCTATGTGTTTCTTGTGGAAAAAAAATGTGTCCACTACCTCAATAAAATATGGCTTTATCTATTCAGGTAGTGGTAAAACCTTTTGATACGACAAATATTTAGGCAAAAATAGCCAATTTACTTAATAAAACAAAAATGCAAATTTTGGTAGATATACCGTTCTGGCAGGAAGCCTTTGATATCTTTATTTGTTTTATTATTAGCGACACATTCTTTAATTTCATCAATTAAACGAAAACAAATTTTGACAATGGGACCTTATCTGTTCATTTAGATTCTGTTTTGGCAGATTTTAAAAATGTGATTATTATTTCTCAAGCTCGACTAAGTATAAATTTTAAGAAAGGTGAACTTTTAATTCTTTGAAAATTTAAAGCTACTTCTCTGTTAAAAGGAAAAAATATATAGTTTAAAAAGATTCTCTAGTAACCTTGAAGGAGTGTCTGTACATGTTGCCTTTTTTCTTCTAAAGAATTCTCTGGCTATTCCTAGAACGCCAACGATTTATTAAGATATTTACCATGTTGGAAAAATCCAGATTTTTTGTTAAAAGAATATGATATAAAAATTATATTAAATCTGCAAACTTCTAGTTAAATTTGATTTGGTGATATTTCACTTATATTCTGCATATATAGAATCAAATAAAAACGTATTTTATTTAATCGAAAATATTTTGAAAACTTTAGTTGTAACGACTGTTGATGATACCTATCAAGACCTTTTTGGTCTTGTAAACTTGACAATGCATTATGTGGATTTTCAATTAAAAAAATAATTGATGATTTAAAAGAAACAAGCCGTTTATTTGCTCTCAAAGAAAAACAAATCAGTACTTGGTTCAAGGCTTTCCCATCTCCTTATTTAGGTACTCTCTTGGATGATTCCACATTTCGTATTTTTTTAGCTCTGAGAACAGGACAACCTGCGAGCCACACAAATGATTTACGACGAAATTATTCATCACTTGGGTCTACATGGCCAATATTGTAGCATAAATGCAGGAAGGTGGAATCGCTATAGTAATATTTTTCCTGAAATTTTAGAGCCAGTAGCCTAATTCTCAGAGCTAATGGAATGTCTTTGGTACCATGAAAAAATGGAAAGGCTATCATTTGGGATGCTACTGTTTTTTCGCTTTGGCTGCAATGTATATAAACTTAAGATAAAAAACTTAGGAGAAACAGCCAAACTTGCGGAAATAAATAAAATACAGTATTCTGAAGTCACTAATTCAATAATAAAGTAAATAACTAATTACGAACATAAAAATTGAATTAAAAAAAACAAATATCAATTCTGAGGGCCCGTAAAATAGGTGTAAGAACCAGAAACAAATTTCATTCAACACATTAAATATTAACCCTTTATTAAAATATTTTACCAGAAAAAAAAAGCTGAAATTGCGTCACAGGCAGCGGAAATTTTTAGTTATAAGGACATTGTGATTTAAATCATTAATTTAAAAAAATCGACTGGTTTAAATCGCAACCCTGCACTTATCTAAGATTTTCTTTTGTAACAGATCAGTTAGACAAATTTCGTTAGAATATATTACGAAATGCCCTTTATTCGCAAAGTTAGTATTATGTGTGAGTGTCTCATTAATAATTACTTTTAATGCTCGAATGTAACTGCATAGTAGGTATTTTCTTTCTTATCGCTCTACCGACGTATAAGGTTTAAATTTGTTTAGTCTAGAAGTTGTGGTCATATGTAAAGGTTTACAGACAGATACTCACAGTGGTTCAAAATGTTGGTGCATGGATTAATGTAACGTATTTTGTTTTAATGACGTATGGAAAATATACATTGCCATATTATCTATAATTGCTATGAAATTATTAAAAAGTATACACACTTACACACACCCAGCAAAGCCAGAAAGTGACTTACTTCACATTACACATGCAAAATTTTTTCGAACTTCAACCGTGCTACCATTAGCTCATGTAAGAAATACTGTCTAGTTCATCATGTAAGAAATACTTATATATATTTCTGCAATAAAAAAGGAGAATATTTCTTTTGGGAAATTGTTTTCAATCAAATTTTCTGAAAATTCGATATGTTGTTGTCATCGACCTACCTCAAAAGCTCTAATAACCACAACTTAACAGTTTTTCACTTACAGGACGTCAGATCTGGAGTTGTGCGTTTTCCATATTTAATGCAAAATTTGTACTTTTTTATTTTAGATACTTAACATGTGTTAAAACAAATCAGTTGTTTGAAGTATATTTCGATAAAAGTTAATGTACGTATTATTAAAAATATACAGGGCGTAGCTGTATTCAAGCATGCGGTAATTTTTGTTTCATATTCGACTGCACCGGAAATGCTGAAATTCCAATTTTTATTAAAAGCTCTATTACATTAAAACAGTCAGATTTTGCTGAATTTGTGAAATGTTAATCAAAATTAAATAATTGTATCGAGAATAACTCTTCTCGTGTATAAAAATGTCAATATGAAGGATGGTGTTTTGTGGAATAAGTGAAAATCGCCCAGTAGTTGAAATAAAAATTGAAAAATATCCTGCGATGACGTCATTGCATTTTTATAATAAAAAAATGAAATAGTGTTCATTATTTTCATTCGGTCAATCCATCAAATACCATTCGTATATAAAAATTAAACACATAGTTCTAAAAAAAACACATTCGTTTATTTGCCTCAAACTTTTAAACCAGAAAGGAAAAAATCGGTAAATTTCCTTTACCCGCTATTTCTCTGATTATGATTTTTTTCCATTTATTGGGAATAGTGAAGCGTGACCCAATTTAGTTTAGTACACAGTGACAGTATATATGTGTTACAATTGTTTTTTCAAACATTTTTATTGGACGCCGTTTTGTTCCATCATATTGGATTCCTACCAATATTTTACCAGTTTCTATGCCACATTTGACTTTTGGGCATAATTTAAAATAAATTCAATAAGCACTTTTTATACTGACACATACCGCCACTTTGTTACGTCATGTTGAATTCGTACCAGTTTATCCCATTTCACATTTAATTTTTCCGCAAAATTTAAAGTCAATTGAACTAAGATTTTTTTAAGTTGATTTTTTAATAATATTATTACAATTCGTACCACAACTTTACCAGTGTATCTCTATATCACTCTAAACTTTAGTACAAAAATTGAAATTAATTTAAAAAGAAGTATTTTCAAACTTATTTTATTAACTAGCTATATTTTATCAAGCCACTATTTTGTTGTGCTAGTTTGGATTTATTTCAAAATGTTACGAGTTCATTCCTTTGTAAATTTGAAGTAAATTGGATAATGAGTTTTTCTAGTAATAACTTTTTAACATAGTTCCGTCATATTGGATTTTTACCAAAATATTACCAGGTCATACCCATATGCACCTTAATTTTTGACTAAAATTTAAAGTCAATCTAAATAGTTTTTAAGCGATGCCGCGAAATGACAGACTGGCAGACCGACAGACGGATCGACGCGACGGAATTCATAAAACATATTTTCCGCCATCTAGGGACGCTAAAACGTGAAAATATCTAAAACCTGAGAGGGTGGTTTTTTCACAATTAGAAACATTTAATTTGGCCGCCATTTTGTTCGGAAATCTTGAATTAATACCACAGTTTTACTAGTTTACCCCTTTACCACAATTACTTATGGCACACAATCTGAAAACAATCTATTAAGTACTTTTTTCAGGCTGAATTTTTAAATATTTTATTAAGCCGCCATTTTATTCCGCCATCTTGGATTCGTACCAAAATTAGTTAATACCTACATAATACTTGATTTTTGTGCAAAATTTGAAGTCAGTTGTGTAATTAGTCTTTGTGACGCCATGAACTGACAGACAGACCGACAGACGGACCGACGGAATTGATAAAACATATTTTTTGGCATTTAGGGACGCTAAAACGTGAAGATATGTAAAACCTGACAGGAAAATTTCTTCACAATTACAAACATTTTATGTGGCCGCTATTTTGTTCGGCGATCTTGAATTAGTACCACAATTTTACTAGGTGATCCTTCTATGGCAATTAGTTATAGCACACAATTTGAAATCAATCTATTAAGAAGTTTCTTCAGGCTGAATTTTAAAATATTTTATTAAGCCGCCATTTTGTTCCGCCGTCTTGGATTCGTACCAAAATATTACCAGTTGATTCAAACATTAGACTTGATGGTTGTGCAAAATTTGAGACACATTGATTAAGTAGTTTTTTAATAATATTCTTTAACATTTCACTAGGCTGTCATTTTGATCCCCATATGACCCTTAAATTTTTACCAAAATTCAAGTCATTCGGTTAAATGATTTTTTAGCTATGCCGTCGACGGACAGACAGACAAGCCGACGGAATGGAGAAAACATGTTTTCCGGCATCTAGGGACCCTGAATTGAGAAGATCCGAAAAAATCTCGGAGAGTTTATTACTTCCCTTTTACGAGGGAAGTAATAAACTCATGCAGTTTTCAGGCGTTTTTTCAGAATTTTCGGTAATTTTTATGCACTTTTTACTATAACTGAAATTTTTCGTAAAAAAACTGACATTACACTGGCCCTGAATTTTGATAGGCAAGTTTTGTAACAAAATTGCTTTATCTGAGAATCAAGCTCTTATCAGTTTATAGCCGGAATATTTAACTAGCCAATACAATTGAAATATTTTAACGGTCGAACGAAACGGTGTCTCATAAAATTCTAGACAAATTATGCGTTACTGCTACGTTAGATTCGTCTAGTTTGTCATAATAATACCTATAAAGAGTCATATAAATCTAGTAATAATATAGTGGCCTGATAAATAGTTGATTTTTTTTTATTCTAATAGCTTCAATAATATCGATAATACCAGTTGTCAGTATAATCAAAGTTTACAGAAATATTTAATTCTGTAAACTTTGGTATAATACACTGAATATTTAATACTCCATACGAAAAAGTATAAAATAAGTCAAGATACAAAATTTAAATTTAGTAGATTTTAGATTTAGAAGAGACTAAATGCTCATTTTTGATGCATGCGTGTTTTATGACCAAAAGTTTGCAACCTCTCACCCAATTCAATTCAATATTAAAATTATACTTCTCGACCCCTTTTCACATTTGTTTTTTTTTCAAGATTGCTTCTAGTCAGCATCTTAATTTCAGGAACAAAGTTCTGCGTAATAATCCATCCTTATTTTACAGTTTTTCTGTATCGTTAATGTAGTATTAAATCAGTATTGATAACTGAAATTATGAATAACTAGCGGGCTCGGCAGACGCAAGATGAGTTTCCAGTGAAATTATAAGAATATAAGGCGCATTCACCACATCGTCCAGAAATGTTATTGAAGAAAATCATATTGGTTTTATAGAAAAAATACGCAACTAAACAGCACAAAAAAGTATCGGTAACCAGACGATCATTTAAAAAAAGCATGTAAATTGGTGCAGTATAACTCTCTCACGAACTTGCTGAAAAATATAGCTTAGTGTTTTAAATATATAGATGAGTTATTAGAATAAAAAAAGCCAACTACTTATTAAACCCCTTGTATATTAATATACTATTATTAGAATTATATCAATTCTTTGACAAATTATAATGGAAAACCAGGTTTGGGTTTTTAATATGTGTGAATCTGACGTAACAGCAATCTCACAGTCTGTCTAGATTCGTCTGAGATGTTGGTTTATTTTTAATTATATTAATATTGTTGTATTTAATGACAATATTCATCTTAAATATTACTGGTTACTTCAATATTCCAGCAATAAACAGATTAAACCTAGATTTTTCAGACAATGCAATACGTTACAAAACTATAATGTCAGCGATTTACTATTTAATTTTGAAAAACTAAATATTACAAATTAGGCAAAATCTGACCGTTTGTTCTAGTGTAAAAGAGCTTTTAATACAACTTGGAAATTAGTGTTTTAGGTGCAGTCGAATATGAGAGAAAAGTGATCGAATTTTAGAATACAACTATACACCCGGTAAAACTTTATTTTTACTAATACCTACATCAGCTTCTAATCTAAAATATTCTAGTTATTTCAAACACGTATTAAGTACTTAAAATCAAAGTAAAAATTTTGCAAATATTAAAAATGCGAAATTTCATCTTTAACACATACAGGAGGTCGAGAACTACAAAATATCAAATTTTCAGAAAAATTTACTAAAATTCATTTCCCATACCGAATGTGCAAAGTCCTTTCACGAAAAGCTTTTTACACTGACTTAGAAAAATACATTATAATAATGCATACCTTCCAGTGGAGTCAATCTACTACTACCGGAAATTTTCGTGAAAAAGGAACTGCTTTTCCCTTGGGGTTTTCATAAAGGACAAAATCCTGAGTTTTTGCAGTGCACGATGACCAATGTTTATCGATTCTTATTAAGAAATCTGGTTTTTGTCCATTTTTTTTAAACATAAATCATAAAGAAACCGGCCAAATTGAATGTTTTATTTTTCTAACGTAGGCTAAACGAAACTGATTCTTCGGCTTTTTGATGACAGTAAGACTATAGTTAAAAGACATTATTTCACAGGCAGCTTACACACCAGAGGTACATTTACTAAACAAAAATTATTGCGCCAATAATTACTTACTGTTAAACTCGAGGGAGTGATTCGGTCCTATCTCGGAGTCAGCTCGGTTCAAGAAATGTGTTACCTTCTGTTACGGGAGTGAAGTCGGCTCGGCCCTTACAATCATATGGAAAGGAATTTCGAATAAATGGCCTATTTTTTTCAAAGACAACAAATATGATAAGTTTAACTAATTTCTATATTAGATTTTCTTAAGCGAGAAAATTTTATCGTAATATGAAGTGTTTAGTAAATTTGCCCCTTCGTTAATTCCATTTATGGATAATCTATACACTATGCTAATGATAATGTTTAATGTTATCAAACGCATATCATATCAGACACTTAAAAAACATGAAAAGAAAGGATACCTAAATAAATCTTCTTCAATTTATGACAGTTAAAAGTGGAGAAACGGAGCATGCTATAATTCTGAAATTCTAAAAAAATTAAATAGTGACAGAACAGAAACTGCTGTTTGAAAAATAGATACATAAAAACAGTTAATAAAATGTTTGATAAAGATGATACTAACATAGATACGTTGTTTTAAAAGTAGGCATTCAAAACCCACGAACTTACACTAATATATTATTTTTTTTTAGTTACAAATGCTATCACTATGCCTAATGGTGAACACAGACGGGCTACAAGTTCACACCTGTATTAAAGTGGATTAGATCCTGTAAAAAAGGTATGGTCCGAATTTTCCCAAAACCCTTAAAGTGTCATAAATTAAATTTAAAAAAAATATTATGCCCTTGTTACGCCGCATATTATTGTACTGAAGATTCAAAGAATGTTTTCTAACGATACAACAAATACAAAGAGTGATATAGCTTTAACGATGATGCCTTCCCGTTATTGCCCTCCGACGCCTAACCTGGTGCTAATCCGGAACCGCTCCACCTAACCTAACCAAACTGACTTTTTCCGTTCTCGGTGACAGTAACACTACAGTTAGAAGACGTTATTTCACAGAAAACTTACACACATATAGACATACATTTACTAAACAAAAATTATTTTGTTTAGTAAGAGTTTGGTCTTACCTCCGAGTAAATTTGGTTCAAGAAATTTGTTACCTAGTGTTATGGGAGTGAATTCGGCTTGGAATTGGAAGCGGCGATTATGAGATCTAAGAAGGCTGCATACATAGGAATAATAATTGCGTTTAACCAGCGAAGGTAATAGAACATTATGAAAAACGATACAAAAATTAGAGTCGCCCAACAAAAATATTGTGGAGAAGCATAAAACAGGAATATACTCGTATAATTAACCGTATTTCAGTGGGTTTACCAGTTTCAGAGTAGATAAGCAGAAGAAAAATATCAATGTGTTATATGTATTTGCTAAAATTTAAGCTGGGTACAGTAAAAAGGACAAAGTTATAAAGTTAAAAAAACCTCACAAAAAAAAAAAGATTTGTAAACATGTAACTAATTATAAAAAACTCCGAAAAAATGAAGCTACGAATCGTAATTAAAATAGTTACAGTACGAAAAATTTTCATTTTATAAACAAATCCTATATACCATGGAGGGCACAAAATACAAACAACGATATCACCGGCGCCATGCTTGCAGTGCAATTGTTTAAACATATAAATTTCTAAGCCTTAAACTGTACCAATGAACTATACAGGTAAAGAACTGGAATTGCAAAAATTTTCCAAAAATATAACTTAGGGTTTTTCGAACCAGAAAACGCAAAAGGAATTGTTTAGCTTTTTTAACAAATAGTGAAACTCGTTAGATTTCTTTTATTTTTTGTATACAAATATATTTTTCCCACCTTACAGGGTGACCCTAGGGCTCTAAAGCAGCCACCAAAAAGACATCTAAAAAATATAGATGTTTAAATTTTTTAAATCCCATAAAACATGTTTCACTCGCAGGTGTTAAAAAATCATAGCATTCTGAGTTAGTGGTAAAAAATTTTACTGGTCCTTACAGTTCTTGTGTCACCCGAGGTTTAAAGTAAAGCCGTGTTTATAAATATTTACACGGAATATAAAAATTAGGCAAGAAACAAAAACAATCTTTAGATATGTGTGAAGTCATACTCGTAACGGCTAAAATATTCTTGACCGGATACTTAAATGCATTATGTATAAGTTTATTTACATTTTAATCGCGTTTGACATACATTACTCAGACAATAAGAGATCTTATGGGAATAAAAAAACACCATAAACAGCCTTTCTGGGATTAGATTAAGGAATCGTTCTCACAAAATTAGAAAATATATCGCAGCACTTTTACTTAGTGCTAAATACAATCGAAATCCAATTAAAATCGTTTATAATCGAATATACATAACAGAACAAATCTCAATAAAATAAGGCAAACATATGTGAGACAAACAAGTAGTGAGTAATGTAATCAAATCAAATTTGTTTAATAGCTCGTTTAGTAAACGGAAAACATGACATGGGGGAGAAATCTAAAAAGTTAATAGGTCAAAGAATGGCATTTGAAATTTATATATATATATATATATATATATATATATATATATATATATCAATTTACAAAATACCGTGCAATGAATGTCCTGCTGTATACATAGGGCAAACCTTACAATATCTCAAACACCGGATCAATGTGCATAAATACGATAAAAAAATAAAACCGCCCTCACAAAACATATAAACGAAACTTCCCATACTTTTAATTTTTAGGACACAAATTTTGAAAACAGAAACTAACCAAAAAAGAGGGAGTTCTTAGAGACGTTATATATAAAAAAAAAAGAGGAAAATTCAATAAACGACAAAACTGAAATTTAAAAATAAAATTTACTACATTTTAAAATAACTATTTAATATAGTGTTTGACTTTATATATCACTTTACGTATTTTATCAATACGAAAAAACACAGGTACTGATAATATTAAACATCTGATATAAATAAAATTTTGAGTGTTGATATTTTATTATGATGCCGAAGATTACCTTCTTAGGTCAGTTAAAAACTAAATTAAATTTGTAATTTTCTTTGGGTCATATTTATTATATATTTTTAAAATTCTGTACGTCCTTTGTAAAATAAAAATATTGTCTTTAATACACCGATAAAGGCAAAAACTTGCCAAAACGCTTGTAAATAAAAAATGCTATATACTAAGTCTTCATTTTATATAAAAAAATTAGGACGAAAATACCCAAGAAAACTGTTTTAATATATATATATATATATATATATATATATATATATATATATATATATATATATATATATATATATATATATATATATATATATATATATATATATATATATATATATATATATATATATATATATATATATATATATATATATATATATATATATATATATATATATATATATATATATATATATATATATATATATATATATATATATATATATATATATATATATATATATATATATATATATATATATATATATATATATATATATATATATATATATATATATATATATATATATATATATATATATATATATATATATATATATATATATATATATATATATATATATATATATATATTATATATATATATATATATATATATATATATATATATATATATATATATATATATATATATATATATATATATATATATATATATATATTATATATATATATATATATATATATATATATATATATATATATATATATATGTATACACATATATATATATATATATATATATATATATATATATATATATATATATATATATATATATATATATATATATATATATATATATATATATATATATATATATATATATATATATAGGTAATGTATTTTAGTTAAAATAACAAAGTTTATAGTAGTTCCGGGACGTGACTGTTAATGGGTTGAATTACAAAAACATGCATATGAGCCAGTCATAAAAAATATTTAAGTAATCTTAGCAAAACTTCAAAATACTATTTTAACAATAATTATTACTTCGCTCTCTCTACGCAAAGACTAAAAATAATTTTATGCTAGTGAGACTCCGTCGAAATTCGAAGGGAACAATATTTTAAATTAAAATTTGAAAACTACAAAATAAAAAGTGGCTCCCATCTCCCAAGACTTGATGATGTGGATATTTACAAATTACTATTTGCGAGCTTTGTAAATATTTTAAGTAGCATTATATTAGGGTATATTTCAACATTTAAACTTTAAATAGAAAAGGAGAAAAACAACTTCCAATAATAATACTTAATAACTAACCTAGCACCACTTATCCAACATTTCAAAACTAATAAAATAGAAATAATAATCAAGCCGACAAAACTCCCAATAATCTCCTCAAAACAAGATAATTTGATATCGTGTCAATGTTCACGACCGACTCCTTAAGAGCAACATCAATATAATCGATTGAATAAAAATCCAAATAACGAATGATATGAATGAAATCTGATCCATTTCATCTAGTCTTCCAGTAGAGCTCACAAATTTGACGCAGCGCAGCGTTGCCATCTCATTCATCTTAACGATTATTTCTCGATTGACCTTTGAGAAACGTTATGGACAAATAGGGGGAAGAACATACTGTTGAAGTACTTTTTAAAAATATATGGAATATTTTCTCCTTACGGAGAGGATACTTTTTCAAGTAGTTTTGAAAAATAGATAGTAAGTGGTAATAGCACGTCTGTGGGTAGGGCGATTTAATTAAAAAAAATATCCAAATTGGTTAATTGGGAGCAGCTGGTGAAACCGGAGAAAAAATTGCTTTGTTTTAGATGATGACATGTTTAGAAGCAGCATATCCAGAAAAGTTCGAGAACCAATAAGTTCCAATATTATTTAAAACTTGTCGTTTGATAAAACTTTGATCAGACTGACGCAATACAGGAAAATAATATCCACCATTATACAGGTTATGATGAACAAAACTGCTTTATAGAAATATACCATTAAGCTTAATTTAAAAATAAGTTTTCACCTATAACTAGGTTAGTTTTTGATAAAACATTATAGGCGCCCTTGATGATTTAATGAATTTTTCCAATGTCTTTGTACAACTCATTATTGTCCTCTAATGTATTTTGTTTAGAACTAAAATTACTTACCGTCGATCGATCTATTATAGAAGTCAAACTTAATACGCCAACTTACCTGAAAATAAAAAAGTATTTTAATATTTTTATTAATTCTATTCTTATAATTATTTCTTGGTAACTATGGCTACTCTAGAATAAGGAATATAAATACAATAACTTTTTATTAGTAAGAATTAAAATGTTGTCAAAGAAAGACTAATCTTTTTGCACTGAAGTAAACCAGATTAGTCAATTGGAATAAACTATTAGAGTTGAATATAATGTAATGATTTTTGAGTTACAGCTTCGTTTGCAAAACCTATTTTGGGTTTCATCTTGCTGATTAAAAATGTCCTGGGTTTCATACTTTTATATTTAAAGACAACTGAAAAAAAAACACTACTATAAAAGACAATGTATTCCCATTGTCTTTATTTTTATCTATTATTAAGATTCTTGTTTTTCTCTAACACATTGCTCCTTTATGGCACGTTTTGATCAATTTTCTCGAATTAATTTAACTATAGAGACAATAATATGAGTTCCATATAAAAAATTGCATTTATTTACATATCCCATGAATATCTGTAATTCCAGAAGATGTATTTTTAAAATGAATGTATCTATATTGTGGCTAGAAGTCTTTTACAGGTTTTGTATTTGTTAACAATTTTAACATTGCTGCAAAATATAACGTTGATGAGTTATTTTTAGGTTCTTTTACAATTTAAAGCTAAAGTAATTTTAAAATCGCTTAAAAAATAATAGCCTCCATATATATAATATAATACGTGTGTAAATATTCAAATTATATTTATTTAATTTAAATGGCATATAATTTATATCCGACCTAAAATATGCGTAAGGCTAAAAACAAGTTAAATGTAGAATTAGCAATATATTTAGCCGAAATCGTTAACAACGTTCACAAAACAAATAAAAAAAATTAAAATTTTTGAAAAAAAATAAAACGGACTTTAAAAAAGCATTAAAAATATAAAAAACAACAATTACGACCTTAAAAATGTTACTTATAAAGTAGGTGTCAAACTGTTATTTAATTACTAGGTAATAAGAAACGCCAGAATTTGATCAAGTTTGTCAGTTTTATTTTTTTTTAATTTTAATTTTTATTTTTTGTACATGTTTCATTTCTATTTAATATTTTGAACTTATTTTTTTATGCATACATTTATTTTATTTTCTATTTTTATTAACAAACACATTGTAATACATTTTTGTATATTCTACACTACACCTTAACTATAATTCATACAGATTAAAAACCATTGCACGTCGTCGATGACGCAATTAAGTGGTTGCAATAATACCACTGCACAAATGTAACTGAAATCGAACCGCGGCAATGAGAAAGACTGACACAGACAAAGTTATTAATTGGCAAAAAAATACGATGTTGGCGCGTTTTATTTCTAGACATTTTGACATTTCATTACAATTTTTAGATGTTATATTTTGTGTTTTGATGTTTTTTCAGCTTTTTGCAGCTTTGTTTTTTATCTTGCGATCAAAGATTGTTCTTTTTAGAACAATCATGGTGTTATATTTGCCTGGCTCCTATTTACAATTTTGCAAAATATCAAAGCATTTAAGGGGGAACTGCACGCAGTAATATGGATCATTTGCAAGCCTTCCGCCGCTGCAATGTTATGTTAAAACTATAAGAGATATGTATTAGCTTCAACGTGATTTTAATAGGGAAATATGTATAGTTGGGCGCTAAAGGCGAATTTTTATGAAAAAATCAAATCTAGAGTTATAAAGCAAAAGTAGATTTGACCATTTTCGACCATTTTTGACCACTTTTTGACACACATGCCTTCGCATATAATTTTTTTTTTCACAAAATGGCTCTTTACCGCCTTACATTGATCCTTTGTCTACGTAACTGCAAAATTTGAAATGGTAACTCGTACTCATGTCTTTGCATTTCTGCAGCGCGTGAACCCTTTTGAACCCATTTTTAACCGAAATGTAATTTAAATTACCTATACATAACACATTTTTTTGAGGTCGGACGTGCAGGAAGTTTTTTTTAATGCGTAGGTACCTTTTCATCTTACTTTCAACTCGACTAGACCTTGTCGCTGGTTTTTCATTTTTTGCGTGCAGTTTTCCCTTAAACAACCACTGCCAAGAGCATCTTTGATATTCTATTTTGAACAAAAACGAGAAAATAATCTCTCATTGCTACCTTTAACGGCTGTTAGAGAAGTAAGGTGAATGTAATATTAAAAATATTTGGTAGAAACAAAATTGATTGAATCGAGTATACAAAAAATAAAAAAACAAATTGGTATAATAGAGACCATACTTGAGGAAGTTCTACCTTACTAATACTGATACTTAAAATACTGAATATGACCAGTGGTTCCAATATTTACGAATCATATTTTCATACTATACAATTCTGCATTATGCTAGGATCTTTTATTATGTATTCGCACAAATCAAAATATTTTAAACTATTTAAATAATACATCCAAAATGTTTTGCTTTTGATTGATCCTACATTTAAATTCGTAGGCCTGTCTTTGCCTGTCCTAGCTTCATCTCTCTCGCGCTACGATAGAATCATTGCATCCGTCCGTTGACTGTTACGTCAATGAAAACATCTCAATTTTCTATAATTCTATGTTAATCTGGCAACCATTTCTTCTGAAACGTATTCAGCCGATTGATGACGTGCAACGGTTTTTTGTATGAACTGTATATCAATGCCGCTAATAAATGTTGAAATTTCAATATTTTTTAAACTGACTAGTTTTATATTGCAATTAAGAGCATCCTCCTTACAAGTCATTAAAGCAGTTTGTCAGATATTCACTTTTTTCCGTATATTTATAACATAGGGAGCAATATTTGGTACTAGAACCACCCTGGAATGTTGCTTTATAATATGGTGAAAACCTCATTCAAATCAGTTTCGAGATTCAGAGAAAATTGGGGACATACACACATACTGTCATACAAACATACAAGTCGAAAACAGAGCGTCCTCTTTTGAAGTCGATTAAAAATCTAGTGTTATGAGAACGAATTTTCTGTCAACATTATCTTGAAATTAATTACCGCAAACAATTAACCAATTAACGCGGTACGCAAAACTGTCGTATCCGCCAAATTGTTCTAATTTCCAAAATTTCGCCCGCGAAATTGTCGTATCCGTGACTTTTGCATAATTGACGCATCCGCCAAATTGTCCTCTGCCCAACTGACTCCTCCAAATTGTCGCCCGCCAAAATTATTCCGCCAAATTGCCAGGACTCCGTAAAAAACGGTAGAAAAGAGATTTCAGGACAAATAGATAAATTTTAGTTATTGAATTCAAATAGCAACGTGAAAAAAAAAATAAAGTCTTTACAAAATCGGGATTATGTGAATATTAATAGAGAAGCTCGAAACATATTTCACTTATTATTTATATTATATAATATATATAATAATTTAAATATAATTAAAATATTTAATCCAAATCGTAACTGTTTAAACTAAAATAATAATTAGAGTTTGCTTAAAAATTTGCTGATGAAATTAATACTCTTGCAGGTGGCTGCTGTGTAATAGTATAGGCGTCTGCAGACAAAATCCCAAAGAAGAAATTAAACAGCCAAACCCGATGTTAATTTAGCAGAAGGTATGCATAGAGAAGCTTTTTGATTAAAGGTTTGTATGCCTTCGTCAAATTAGTACAGAAGTGCAACATATGCTAATCTATTACTCCCACGTATGTACCTAATAAACTGCATATATGAAGTAATATTATGATTAATTATATCGAACTATGATATTAGGGTGATACTAAATTAAAACCACGTATAATATTGTCCCAACGTATCTCGGACACAAGGGCTTTTAAAATTTAATCTAATTTCAAACTTCATTAATAAAACAGAGCTAACCATAAAATTCCCCTTTGTCCATGTGACCAACGCAGCAGTGGGTGCAGAAACACGGTAGATATATAAATGTACACCCGAACGCGTAAATATCTAAATTTGACTATGTGAAATTAAACCTACATAGATAGAATTTAGCTAAAATGTCTTTAGTTAACGAGGGTTTCACCGATACTACAAACAGATATCATCATAGATATGGTTATTTTAAAAGGTGAAAGGTAAAATAGTAATGGACCGTATCTGCAGAAGCTGAGCAACTGTGGGACAAGAGAAACATTTTGTTGTATCACATGGATTTTTAAAACTTCTAAAATGAAAGAGTAAATAAATTCAGAAACAGCAAATAAAAAAGGTACGATTATGCAAAATGGGCAGTAATAAAATTGTACAACGATTAATATAACCCAATATTTTTCTTTGAAATTTTATATACTTGCAAAAATTCTCGTAGTACCGCAACATGGGCAGATATATAAGCAAAATATGAGCCTTTTGTAAACACCAGTGCTGCTGCATTATATTAAATGTGTTTTAAACAATTTGTGAAAGAACAGTCTTTTTTTATACTTTTATAAAATTTCTCAAACATAACTTAACTGATCTAGACCAATGAACTGTTTAATAAGTAATGGATAGGGAAGTTATCCAGCAGATTTTTTCAGTAATGAATATTGTATACTAGAAATATTTTTGTTTAAAAAAGCATTAATGAAACAAATAGTCTAGTTCACAAACTCAAAATGATCTTAGTTCTTGCTACTGCTGTTAAATTTATTTTTTTAGTTTTGATGCTAGCTTCCACAATCATTAACTAATAGATTAGAGTATAGTTGTTTATTTATATAAGCGAAATCATTTTAGTGAATTTTGTTTAACAATTATTTGACTTGAAATATAAATAAACGAAAATTCTAACAAAATATCTTAATTAACAATAGGCTGATTTTATCAAAAATCACTGAAAAAAAATATTTTTAACGGAATATTGTGCTTTCAAATATTTAAATAATATCATAAGTATATTTTTTTAATTTTTAGTTTAATATTTACTAATATAAATAAATGTGTTTACTTGTTGCGGCCAGTTTTGAGACATCACAACGGCCTAACGCTTGTCGCGCCGAGCTTTATTTTCAACATTAATTCATTTTATGAAAAATCCTTAAAAACACAGGATATTGTTCCTTTAAGTGTCTAGATGATACCATAAATGTTTTAAACTTTTAAATTAATATTTAACAGTATTAAAAATATTTTACTTATAAGGCCGGTTTTGGGGCATCCTAATATCACAGCTTAGTGCTCATATCGCAAATTAAAATTATTATTAATAGAAATAGAGTTCTGGGAGTCAGGACTTTTTATTGGAAATTTCTAAATTTTTTAAAATTTCTTGAATGTTAAGAGTTTCCAAATTATTTGCAACAATTAAACACCTTTTTTTAGGTCTTAATTTCTTAATAACATTTGAAATTGTTGCATATTTTTCTAGGCGTAATTCCGAATCTAACGAATTTTCAGTCATATTTTTAATAGTAGTAGCGAGAATTAACATAATTTTGAGTTTGTAAACTAGACTAAAACAGAAAAAAATGTCTTTTAAAGATGTATTTTCTGTATCTGCTTAAGATACTAAAAAAACAAAATGATTGTATTTTTTTTACCTATACCTCATAGGCTATTTGTGAAAAAAAAAATTTTGCTACTCTCATCAAAAATTTGATTTTTGTATGTTCGTTAGCCACATCTTAAATAAAATATATTTTAATCCCTATTCTATATTTGTAAAAAAAAGTTATTATACATATTACACATAGAACAGCGATTCCCATCCAGAGAGCCAGGGGAAAAAATAATTAAATTTGGAAAAAAGCTCAACCACATAAAAATAGGCATCTAGAAAAAACACTTCACCTATATTTTATGTAATTTCGGATTAAGCAGCCAAAATGTCATCGATCGTCCAAGTGGTTTTTGAAAACAAATTGTTATTTTTTATTGTCTCTGCAAATGTCTCTTTTTTACTAGAGTTTTTTGAGTGATATCTTTAATTTTAAATAAAAAGAAAACTCGCTTTTGGTTTTAGTTTTATAAGAACTAATTTTATTTGCAAAATACATTAGAAAGAGCAAAAGCATGTTTCATGAATATTGTTATTGGTGTTTATATAATTTAATGTCCAACTAGTTTATTATTTGACAGTCAGTTCAAGGAACCATGGGTATTATAAGGGATAACGCTTCCGGTCGACATATATCCCTGGGGCCAGAAGCTCTCGAGAAATATTGTGTCAAGCATTATTAGCCTTATAATACCTTTGGTACATTAATAATTAGGTAACTTAGTTATTTTAATCGTATAGCAACTATTAGTAAATAAATATAAATCATTTTTGAAAATATGTCCCCTTGAAGCTAATTTTATCCCACAAAATTTGAGTTGCTTTAAAATATATAAACAAAACTGTTTATGCACATACTAATATAAGCATTATAGAGCATAGTGATTTATTGTTTCCTATCCTGCTTTAAAAGTCACTGTACGCCACTAAACACACTAAGCATCTAATATCAAAAATGTAACCACAAAAATCTTGCAAAATTATTTTCACCTTAGAAAAAACAAATCTCATGCCTTGGTATATTATGGCTTCGCCGATAGTTGAAGGATGTTAAAAGCAAAGGACACGATGTTTGCTTTTAATTTTTTGTGTATATAAGTACAAGTGTTCCCAGAGAAACTTATAGGCCGACAATATTTTTGTCCAGTGACTAGTCCGAACCTTGTCGATTTTACATACCTAGATTATTAAAAACAACTTTATGGACTTCTCTTGTATATTTCGGCCCTTCCGGTTCTTCTCTTTAGACGTCTATGTCCAACATTACAGTCGGCACCGAATGTGTATAGGTTTAAGATTTTCGCTAATTATGTATCATTGATTTTCTTTAAGTAATACTCTTGCCATACTAATAAATTTTGGAGCGGCGATATTGTCCAGTCTTGTTCGGCCTGGCATTAATTTTTTGTTTCTTAGGACTATATTGAATCTTTGTTACAACAGCTTGCCTGTAAATCCTTGAGTAATATAAATTTAGCAATTAAAAACTCTGCAAAGTTTTTAGATTTTTCTCCGTTACACAAATAGGTAAACTGCCCAATGATTGGCACTCTTAACTAATCATCGCTATTTTATTCCTCATAATATAAAATATCATAAGAATATGTGTGATGTTTTTCATCAGATACTTGAAATAAGACACATAGAACGTAATAAGTTTAATTTTATTTATTAAAAAACAAAATTTATACAAAATTATTGCCAAAAACATGCTTATTTTTAAATATGCTAATTATTGGCCCTTAACTGCTATTTATTGGCACATTGCTATTTATTGGCATCCATTTATTGGCATACGTAGAAGTGAGAATTCTGACAAGATAGGTCAAAAAATGTGTATGTAATTTTAATTATAGTTTATACTTTATTATATAAAATACAAGAAATTCAAAGACACTGTACCAAGACTATTGTAAACATGACTTACAGACAAAAAATTCCCTATATAACTCTTTCTTTTATATGTTCTGTTACATTTTTGGCATTTTATTCCAATTCTGGTTAAATAAATATTATTAGTACAACAAAAACATAAACCTTTTCGAATAACAATATTATTTTTTGGCATTTCTGCAAGCGTCTTTTCTGACGTATCTTCGAACAAATTTCTTACATGGGATTCTTTTATGGAATTTAATACATTTTTATTTGCAATATTTGTTATAGGGTTTGACCGGGCATGGGGGCTCTCAAAAATAGACGAAATTGGTTTAAATTTCTTAGTTATCTCTTTTTGGTTATTTGGAAGTTTTATTAACTTTTCTTGATTTTTGTTTTCTCTTTGTCTTGTACTTTTGTCGCCAAAGTAAGCTTTTTACTGGCAACATTCGGCTTATTATTTGCTTTCAAAATTCTTTTCTGTTTGTTTTCTTCTTTTTTATTTTCTTTGTCTTCCTTAATTTTTTCCATTTCTTGGAGAATTTTTTATATTTATCTAATTTAAACAATCGGTTTTCTACATTTTCGTTTATTTCCTCCTTTATCTATCAAAAAATCGCAAACTACACTATTTTCAGCTTCTATTCCATTTGTATTGGAAACAAGAGTTTCTTCTTTGTTCCACAGTTGGTTTATGTTGTCATGAATATTGGAGTAGAAGGTAATATTCTGATGCACTAGAATTTTCTGATTACTGTTTTCAGTTTCACCAATTATTTTACTATGACCTGTATCATGATTTAAAATCACAATTACGGGCATATTTTCTAACTCTTCTTGAGAGAAAAAGAAAACTTCATTTTCAATGCCGGGTTCAAATTGCATATCTGATGTACTATTTTCAATATCCTCAATTTTGAAAATGTCATGTTTTTTTTAAACAATCAAAACTTTCACAGCATTTTAAGCCAGAATTATTGGAAGAATTATTGATTCCAATTATTTCTGTACCAACTATTAATTTAAAATTTTCGAAGTACAAATATGGATTATCTGAAGGCATATCAAAACTCTTTTCTTCGTTTTTTTCCTCAGGTGTTGTGACACGCTGTTTTCCTAAACACTTTGAGAAATCTGGGTTGTTCTTCCGCCACTGGACTACAGCCTTTTGCCAATGGCGCGTTAAAGGCCGAAAGCAGGACACATCAGCAGACTGCTTCTTGTTGAATTAGGATAAAGGCAAATTAAAATAATTAATAATTCGGTGCAGCGTTGATTAAGTTGATACGTAAGATGAATTTTATGCCCATCCACAAAAAGTATTACTGGAAATTGAATGTTTTTTGATTTTAAGTGTGGGTTAAAAATTGTCGTCATATATTCGAGAAAAAGATCATCATTCATCCATCCTTTCTCACTTAATCATATATCCCAATTTTCTGGCATATTGTTGACAACACTTTTTGGCAATCTCTTATTTGGATAAATGATAAAAGGTGGTGTCGTTTCTCCGCATGCCGAAAAGGTAAAGAATACCGTTAAATTCTGCTTAACATTACCTTGGTAAACCTCATAGGCGTTTTTGGTTCCAATGGGAGCTAGAAATTTTCCAAGCTTAGGGCAAAATTGGAAACACGTTTCATCGGCATTGTATATCCTAGTAGGATCCATTAGAATAGAAAATCATTCTTTTTCTTGTAGATAATTTTGAATTTCGAAAAACCATCGTTTTATATCTTTCTGATACATTTGCCGAGGTTGGTGTTAAGTCTTCTGGAACCCGTTCTGTTATAACTGGATGTCTCTTCATAAATAATTTGTACCATCGGTCTCCTGGCAGACTGTCTTTAAATGGGGTCGATCTGTTGCATGCATCTAAAAATCCTTTAACAGAGAGTCGTAGGTCCATTTTTCTTATAGTGAAGCCTTTCCTGTGGCTGTGCAAAATCCATTCTTCAAGCGCGATTTCTTCATTTTTAGTTAAATGGGTATTTCTTCCTAGCTCTGGCTTTGCAAATTTTGAACTGAGGCGAAACTGAAGCGTAGCTCTTGGAATACTAAATCGGGTGGCGGCGGCTTTTTTTGACATTCCAGATTTAATTGCTTCGAGTGCTCTCTGAAGTTGCTCTTCGGAGTAGTTTTTTGAATACGTTCGAGTTTTCTTTACTTTCGGCACCTAAAAACGTTTCAAACCCTCAATATTGTTTTGAATCTCGTATCAAGTGATTCAGGTTTGAGTAGAGTTAATACACAGGTTTGCGTACTACAGTTTCTTTAGTAATATTTAAACTCAGGTATTTTCCAAACGCAATAAGATGTCGAAGTGAAGTGAAATTTAGTTAACAGTGTAAAGAATACAACCGCAGAAAAACCTAAATAATGATGAAATAAAATTATTAGGGAAGAAATTTAAGACCGTTTTTTATAAATTAGCAAAATAATTGCAAATAGCATGAAATACTCTGATTTTTTGGCAGTCTAGATTTAAAGTTTAAATTTAAGACACCCTCTAGATTACTAGGCTTTACAAATAAATTAAAATACTTTACAAAATTGTTTTTTTTAATATACCTGTAGATGAGATAGTTATTAAAATTTTTGAAAAAAAACAAACCTGTCGTTAATGTTTCCATGAAATGAAAATTGGCGTTTTTGCAATGCCTTTATTTTCCTTCCTGTACATATATCCCTTCCAGGTAAACTATGCAAATAGCTTAAAAAAACTGTACGTAAAGTTTTCTAAAACATGACGATATCTTAATTCGATGGGAAAATATAGGAATAATTAAAATATGGCCAAAAAATTGTAGTTTGCAATCCTAATGTCCAGCAGTGTTGTTACTAAGCCAATTAGAATCTATCTCGTGAAAACTCCAATATCATACGATAAGCCTTAAAAAATCTTGCAATGTTTTATTTATTTATATCATTGGTTCATTTAGGTATTTATTTTTATTGTAGTAAGATTCTGAAGTAAAGAATAGATCAATATGTCTGAGTTGGTTATAAATATATTTTTAATTTTTTGTTATTTTTTTAATTTGGCCTGCTTAAAAGAATGTTTAACAAAGTGATCTTTAAATAAAACAATTTTAAATAAAATTTAATACCTATAAAATGTGGACAGGAATCATAATACTTAAAGGCTAACTGATAACTTTAAACTAAATTGTAAAAATTATTAAAACTAATACTTGGGAATTAATTTACTTATTTTTAAATGGAGTGCCAAGATTAAGCAAGTTTAATTTACAGCCAAAGCTCAAATGTTGGCACAATGCCAACATTTGAACGACCCATTCCCGACGACCCCCCAACGAATGACATTCCCGCTTTTTGCTAGTTATAGACCAAGGTTGCCAGATTGCATCGAATTTAATTTTTTATACACATATTATTGAGTTTATTTTTATATAAAACGGATGGGTGCCAATCGATAGTCGAGTGCCAACATTTGGGATGTTTACCCTATGACACAATTAATGCTTTTTGTGGATCGCAACTGAAACGCGCAGTTCAGTATAGTTGTTAGAGCTAACATGTGTCACCATTTTATTTTCGCAGATAGTATATCTCATATAAAGATATAATTTTATTTATTATTAGAGAAGCCGGACTCTGAGGAGCTGCTTGATTCCTGATGGGACAAACTTCAGATGTTTAGCAAAAATTAGACTCTCCACATTATATCCTAGATATTTTTTAGATTTTGAATATTTAAATCTAAGTATATGTATAGTGGTGTGGTGTGTCTGTAACTGCAGTGATCTGGCGTATTCGCTCACTAAATAAAATATTTAAAAAATTCAAATTGGTTTTTTTTTTCTGTTTTAGCATATTTGTATATTGAGGTTTAGCAGTTTCTTACTCTGTTTTGTACCAATGCAAATAAAAGACTGTCTTAGGTTTATTTATTATACATAGTGATATTGGTTTTCTTTAACAAATAACCACATTTAATAATAGAAACATTCATAAACCACTTACCCATTAGATATATCGCACACTAAATACATAGACAAAAGTAGGAACGTAATTATTCTTTCTTGGTTCTTCTGTGAACAATTAGCTTTAGTAATATAATGCTATTTAAAAAAACGTAGGCAAAATACTAAAATAAATAAAATATTTTTTTCAACATCATTCGCGACAAATTTAGTTAGTTATGAAGTACACATGTGTAGATTCTTTACTATTTAGAAGAATCGTAGTTTCCTTCTTCATAATATTGCTATGTATGATGCACAAAGTTTCTTTTTAATTCCCTATTCAAACTTTATTAAAAGGTGAAATGCTACATGTCGATATAAAACGGTTTAGATTACCTTAATATTTGTCAGAAATTTCATGAGAAGGCAGTAAGAGGGCCACAATTTAATATTCTAACCCCACTAATGTGTGAGGGAATGGGGTTACTTATCCTTGAAATCAAGTATACGTAAAAAGAATAGTATGTGCTTTACTTTGCTGTTTGGATGTTGTAGAATTAATGTTAAAGAAATATTGAATTAAATAAATTTGGCCAGTTCTCAGAGACATGAAACATTGCATAATTGTAAATAGAGAGGTTTGTAGATTAATAGGTTCATTTAGGCGAAAACTGAGAAAATTTCAAAATGCATCGCCGAATTCATAAGGGAAATAAGCTAAAAATTTACGATTTTCATCTTTTGCTTTATATCTCCATAGCTATGTAAAATACGGCAAAGTTGCTTTTTTACTTAATAGCAAAGAAAATGGATTGCAATAAATAGTTTCGGAAATATAGTCGAAAATATTCAAAAATCGCTTGCAATTCTTTCATATATTGCTTGTCCAATCGTTTACAGCGCCGGGAGAGAAAAATATATAAAGTATTATTAAAGGTGAAAACAGCGAAAAAATGCAACATATGAAGTAAATAGGGCTTCTGCGCATCAGTAATTGGAATGATTTGTCATAATTTTTTTTTCATAATGGATAATTAACATAAATTATTGCAACGAGAACAACGCTCTGAAATTTTGTGTTTGAGTTTAATGCTGTAGTATGGTTTTTTTTGGATTTTTCGCAACTCAACATACATGTAAATTTAAATAGACTGAAACAAATAAAATATAAGAAAATTACGAATATTAAGATGTAGACTAATCTACCGACGATAGCTTTCAATATATAATATTTAAGAAATATATATTTTAAGCAAAAATAATATATATTTCTTTTTTACATTATGTATTGAAAGCTATCGTAGGCAGATTTGACCACATGTCGACGTGCATTTTTGCATTCTCTGAGGTTATACCTGATTTTTTTTTGTGTTAATGTTTGTGGGGACAGGCCGAAAACTAGCAAAAATATGCTTGTAATGATAGACAAACTTAAAAATATAATAATCCATTGCCATTTGCTTTAAATAAAATTTGTTTTTTTTTTGTAAAACCTAATAATAAATACGCAACTAGCCAAGTAAATATAATATCCTTTTGTACGTAAGGAAAGTTAGTCATAAAATTCTAAAAAAAATAAAATACAACCTTATTTCTTAACTGTCCTAAATATTGTTAAAAAAGTTTAAACCATGTATGAGACATTATAGTTTAAAAACTCATCCTCTTTTTATCTGAATGTATAAACTCATTCTGTTTTTATTTCAGTCTATTCCTTTTGTCCTTATATGTTAATAAATTTAGATATTTTTTTCATTAGAGAATATTATTCGCTTTTTAAATAGAATAAATGAATAAATGAAATTGAATAAAAAATGTCTGCAAGAAGACATTTTTTATTCAATGCAAAACTTTTTGAAACGGATTTAGCGTATAGATAAATTTACTAACCTAATTTGTAATTAAATAAAACTAATTATAATTTTATCCAAATACAGAAGATAGGATTTATATAATATGTAACCGCAGTTTCTTTGAAATCTTTAATTATAAACCCTCAGAGGCAATTTTAGTTATTATCTCTGAACTATAGCAATCAAAATCGCATAGTTTATTAATAGTTTGCAAACTTTTATTATCTAATCTAAAATTAACTTAGAAACAGTTGCGAAAACTTTATTACGACAACTTATGACTGCCAAAAGGTAATGTTTTAATTCCCATACTGAATTTCAACTTCAAATTAATTTAAAATCTAGTTACCTGCATTATGGAGCAGTGACAGGAACACAGCGTGAATCAGGATCGTCTTCACTAGGCCAAAGTTCATGTTTTCAAATTTTAACTGCCGTGAGTCTTAGAGAATGAACGAGATACCGTCCCGTTTTGGCTAGAGCAAGATGAACTGAAGATAGGGTGGAATCAAACTGGACACATCATGCTAAATCAGACTGTTAAAAATAATATTTTTTAAAGATTTATTATTAACAGTTGTCATTTGGGGTTCCCTTGGAAATTTGTTTTGTTAAATCGATTTCAGTACCACTATTTTGTTTATCCACTGTATAGTCAATGTTCTTTCCAACTTTAAATTTAAAAATATAAAGTAGGTACTATACTATGACAGGAATCACGTGTATCAGTAGTTGTCTCTTATGAAAGTGATATAAGATTTGGTTTCAGTATTATATTGTTAAATCCGTCCACTAAAAGATTGAAGACTATCTTCTTTAAGATAGTTTAATTAGAACACTGGTGTCTAGTAATAAATTTGCATATCTAGATGCCAATATAAGTTTACAGTAAATGTTACTCTCCATGAATTTTTTTTACAAAAATTTTATAAAGCTAAAACTATTAATCAGATTTTCAATAAAACATGTTTCATTGGACTGATTGATTTTAAAACATCACAAGACAATCATTTAAGTTCGTTGCGTATTTGTTTATGTTTTTCCCTCCAACCAAATAAATATTTTCTCTCGAAATTGATTCATGTTGATAAAATTGCCTTGCCCGATCGTGAAAAAAAATATATCTTATATACCACAAGTCCAATTTATCTTGATAACATTTTGATCAATTAAAAGTTTCTTAGTTTTGATGATATACAAATAAACCAAAAACCAAAATGTAGGTTAGCACATCTTTTGTACATTAAATATAAAACAAAAGACTTCCTGTTTTTTAGCTATAAACTTGTTTTTTCTGCAATGAAATAATCTATCAATTTTACTGTACACTAAAAAAATCTTCTTTTCCTGTTTTCTAAATATAGAAGATTTAATACCTGTATCTTTAAAAAGAAAAAAGAGAAAATGAAACAGAACTTCGTTATAAGACAAACGTGGTCAAGAAAATCATATCTAATTTCTTCACTTGATAATTTGACCCTTGACACGAGCTTACACAAATTGGGTAATTCTGGACCGCGTACCTTCAAAACGTAATAATAGACATAATTAAGTTTCATAATAACATACATACTATATTCCTTAATTCTGTAAAGATTTTGCCTTCGATTTTGCTATTAAAATTGGAAATAAATCGTTAAATTAATATTTATTGTTGCTTCTGATCTTGTGAAAACCTGTCAACAGGAAAAATAATTTTATTTTTTTTTCACAAAATGCAAATTAATAGAGGATCGTTAACTATAAGAACTGATAATATTTATTAAATATTTCGCAACGCATTTGTAAAATTTTATTTACCTTGACTCATCGCTAGTAATATGGTTTATATTATATATTTAATTGTTAAGGTTTCAATCATTCTAAAAAATGCCACTCAATAGTTTTCCATTAGTTGAGAAAACTTTGATGTGAGATTGGTAGGAACAAATCACCAATCCTAAAGCTATCATAACTTTAAAATTTTGACCCTTTATTAAACGGGATACATCCCTATGATCGCTTTATTGATAATATTTGTTAAGCTGATTTTAAATTCAAATATATGTCTTTATATATTTAAACCAACTCAACGCTTTAGATTAATGATAATTATATAAATTGACGAAAAATTTCAGCCGCATTAAACAATAAACCCAGTGCCAGTGTTCATTAAAAAATATGATTATTTAATTGACTGTTGACACAAATTTATTTTTTAAGTTGCATGAAGTCCGCTATTGATTTATGAAATTATTCCCTAACATATTCAGAACTATTAAAAATGTATATATATATTTCGCACTATAACATATGTATAATGAAAATTATCTTAACTTGGTTGAAAATTTGACTGAGACCTATAACTAAAAGGATTGTTTTTTGAGTGAAAACCAAATACATAAAACAGACCAAGGAACCAAATTTCAAAATAAAATAAAATTTAGAAATAAACACTTTTTTCTAAATTCAAAATAAAACTCAGAAAACCAGAAAAAAACAATTTATATAAGACGTTTGCATATTATATTGTATCTACTACAAAACCACATACTGAGTTTAAGGTAGATAGGATTTGACTCAACTGAAATATGTATAAAAATACACTGATGACAATCCACTGAACCATTTTTTAAGACAGACAAATATCACCTTGTCTAAAGTTATATGAAAGTAGCAGTTATTATGATAAATTAAACTTCAGTTAATATATTATCTAAATTACACACAAAAACTAGTTTTTTAGTTGCGAAAGTAATAATGGGCAAAATGTTTGTATATAGATTCCATACTCAATTATGAATTTTATAAAATATCCATTATTTTCAGTGACAGTCTGGTGGTTCTAACACTTTTATAAAACTTCAACCACTTATGAATAAAGACCAACCGACGTTTATTTTTTCCTAAATATCTCAGAAACTAGGTTGAGCCCTTGCACGGACGACATTAAGTTTATAATAAAATCTGTCTAGACCGAATTTGTTTGTTAAATTTGTAAACCACAAAGAACAGAAAACGCAATTTTAGAAAATTGGTCCAAATTCTGATATCTGCTGCAGTCGCTCTTTGTGGGTAATGCATTAAAATCTAATTTAAACAAATAAAATAAATTAATGTATTATTACTACTCCTCGAGGTGTATATTTCCCCTTTGCAGGATCCATTAAATCTGAACATCAGAAATAAAAGAATTTAATTATCATTATTATTATTAAAAGTTGTTTAACTGCCCATTGAAGGCAATTAGATATATATATATATATATATATATATATATATATATATATATATATATATATATATATATATATAGGAAGTAGTAAATAACGCATCTTAAGGGTGAGTGTTATCTAATTTCTTCATCTGATAATTCGACCCTTGACACGGGCTTATTCAAATTGGTTAATTCGGGACCGCGTACCTTCCAAACGTAATAATAGATTCTATTAGGTTATCATATTAGCATACATACTAACTTCCATAGTTCTGTAGAGATTTTCACTTCGTTTTCGTTGTGAAATGGGAAATAAATCACCAAATTTAATATTTATTATTTAGGAAAAATAATTTTATTGTTTTGCACAAAATGCCAATTATTAGAGAATAGGAAAACTATAGGAACCAGTTAAAAACTATTTAATATGGTAGCTTTCCGCCTTTTAAGGTCATAGCTATACACCAAACTATTTATTAATTTATTCTCGAATTATGCCAATAAAAATAAAAATTCCACTTTAATCGAACCACTTGATAAGAAGAAATTATCAAATGAAAAATTATAAATATATTCTTGAATACTTTATTTGAAATATATCGCTTTTTGATGCATTGTCGGTACAAGTGTCAATAAATTTGACATGAATATACGTCTGGGGGCTTTATTTGAATCTCATAGCAAAATATTTCATTTCCTATATTTCTATGACTGTGATCTTCATAACTAACATGTCTATTCACGTTAAATTATTGACACTTTATTTGACGAGGCCATGTTTTTTTTTTAATATAATATGATGGATCCAACGAAAAATTTAAGGACAAAAACTACTCGCCTAAATTATAAAAAAGCCTGCTCTCCAGTGAAAACTAATTTAAAATTTATATATTAATTGTTTAGGTATACCTATTTAAATTGGTGTTTCGTTTATGAACTGAAAACTGCACGTAAGTTTGAAATAAGTGTTATTTAGGAATTTGTAGTATATTTTTTAAAAACCTTCTAATGCTTGTCGATTATTATCCATGAATCGCATATTCTCCTTGCTGGCATTGCATATTATACAGGAAATATTTTTTGTTGCGGGAATTTTTGTATAATTCTCCGAATTTTTTAGTTTAAGACTATTTTTTTAATAATAATAATTAACAAATATTGATTGCTGACGAATATTATTTGTGAACTTCAGTATTCCATATATGAACTATTACGAATAATTATTCTTTTTAAACCGTAATTTGTAACGTAACAGTTGCCTAAATTTCTAAATTTCTGGATAAAAATTACCTTTTGACAACGTGGTTTGCGCATATGCAGAATAGACGATTTCGGTAACACATTTTTTATTCTTATCCCCGCTCATAATTACATGCACTAATTTGAACTTTTAAAAAAATATGTCCTATATCATTTTATATTATGATATCTAAATGAAAAAATATCGCTGGGGTTTTTAGACAGATGATTTTATGTCAAGAACTATTAAAACAAATGTTGCGCTTATACAACCTTGTATTTGATTTTTTTGTCTTTGTTTAAATAAGTAACAGCAATATAGGCGACTCGATGATAGCAGCAACCAATTTCTGATATTTTTTATGCCAACAATAAATATAAAAAGTTTCGGCTTTGCGTAAATACATAACGCTCCTACCAAAAATTTACTGCTAATGTGTCGGCAGGAAAAGATTTTTTGGCTACACTTTAAAAGAATAATAGAAAAGGTATTAACACCTGACATTAATGATAATATTTGTCAAACAAAAATATAATTATATAAATTGGCGAAATAATAGGGCCACAATAAACAATATTCCCACTGCCATTGTTCATTAAAAAATATGATTTTCTAATTGACTGTTGACACAGACAAATTTATATTTCTAAATTAGGCGGAGTCTACGACATTCAATTATCTGATTGTTCGTCTACACGTACGTACAATTAGTAATAAATTGAAATTGAAATAACTTAAATCTTGGTTTTGGTTTTACCCTCAAGACAGTTTTTTTCTATCAAAATGAATATTTACTTTAGCTAACAGAAGTTAAAAAATCATTTAGAAACAATTTTAACAATTACATGCACTACCCAATTTTACTCAAATTTCTGATTTAATTCAAAAAGAACCACAGTAAACCCAAATCTTGCAAAATATACAGAGGAGTATCTGTTTGAAAATTATATATGTGTAAGGGAGCTCTGGTAAAAAGCGACTTCTTTTATTACTATTTCAGCCAGGGGCGATGATTTGTACTGTTTGCGGCCGATAAGTTAAGCTAGAACCTTTGCGCACTTTTCGAAAAATTCAAACGAGATGCATGGCTCGATTATGTACGGCATCACAACTCAAAGAATGTCATTTCTGTGCTTTTCGATGTAATTTTATTAAAAGTTAAAAGTTTTGTTTTCGTTCACAGCAAATCCCAAATAGCATTTTTAAAATTAACCTCGTTCTATCTAAACTGCTTTGAGTCGTTTCACTGCCACATACGTCAAATTCGTAATAAGAAACTGAATGCAGTTTCTAGGAATTTCGTATTGCAAATTGTTGATTTCACCGAGTGTAGATTATATTTCGAAGGCAAAGTGTCTTTAATATATCAGCCTTTGATATATAAGTGTTTTACCTTTGTAAATTATCTGGAAATATTTAAATATAATAATATAACTTATAAAACGGAATCTTAATGCAATGAGAAATCTTTTAGATAATAGCTTAATAAATCAGAATAAAAAGATATTATGTTTAGTAAATGCAAACGGATTTTTGAAAAAATATTCAAATTTTCATTTAAGAAGAATCAAGAAAGCCGTCATAAAGTGTTCTAGAAGGTCTGGAGGAACTGTTTCAACCCCCCCCCCCCAAAACAGATCTATAGTGACTTGTGTAAAAAAAGAAATAGAATTCCTTTTAAGATCTAAATCATTAAAAGACAAATAGTTTTCGTTGCGAATTATTTTACAAACTCGTGAATATATGAATGTGATGGTTCGGACACAATCATTTCCATTAATTTTCATACCATTTTACTAAACGACCTCATTTATTTCAAACCTTGTATTTCGAGGCATGCAAATTGCCCCTAGTAGACCAGGCATTTTGTAGAGAAAAAATTATATACGATAGAATAAGCACACTATGGTTACACCGAAGCGTACACTCGCTAGTGATATTTTTCCGCAATTTTACACACGCAGGTATATATGGGGACGGTAACGAAAGTCTAGCGCGAAATTAATACGAATAATAATTTTGAACCTTGTGGTTTATTGCTGTTTTCACGTATGCAAAACGGGAGTGAATTAGTTATGTTTTTCCAGTGGTGGACACACAATTAGCATTCAGTTGAGAATGGAAACTGCGAAATATGAGGAATAATTTAACATATTTTTTTAGTAGCGAAACTTCTAGTCAGTTTTAACATGTCATGAATTTTCAGCTAGATGAGTTATGTTAATAATATATATTTTTTGAATCTCTGTTTTAGAAACATCTAGTTGGATTAACTTCAATTTTAAAATATACGTTACATTTTATTTATTTTACTTAAGAATAAAAGTTATGCAATACAATTATTTCATGTATTTTGCACCAGTATTTCTTGAGTGCTTGCATACAACTTACGAAAAATGTGCCTACGTATCACACCTGTTATTTCAACGTCTTTGATTTATACTTCCCTCGTAGAATTGTAATCGTGAAAAAATCACTCTTTGACATTTTTACGTTTCACGGTTCCTAGATGACGGCAACATGATTTCTCAATTTCATCGATCTGTCTGTCGGTCTGTCTACTTTTCCGATTTACTGCTAACATGACCTGGTAATCTTGTGATAAAAATTCAGTATGGCGAAACAAAATGGCAGCCTAGTCAAGTCAAATGTTAAAATAATTATTACTAAACCACTACTTATTCAAAGTATTACGTATTTATCAAATGGTAAAATTTTGGTACTAATCAAAGATGGCGAAACAAAATAACGGCTTAATAAAATATTTAAAAATTCAGCCCGAAAAAAACTGCTGAATAGATTTATTTCAAATGTTGTGCAATAAGTAATTGTGGTATAGAGATGAACTGGTAAAACTGTAGTAGCAACACAAGATGGCGGAACAAAATGGCGACCAAATAAAATGTTTTTAATCGTGAAAAAAATTCAGAGTTTTACATAACATTACGTTTTAGCGTCCCTAGATTCCAAAAAAATGTGTTTTCTCAATTCCATTGGCCGGTCTATCTGTCTGTTGACCTGATTGACCTCAAATTTTTATACAAAAATTAGGGCTTATGTGGGAAAGACCGGGTAATATTTTGATAAAAGTCCAATATGACGGAACAAAATGAGAGCCTAGTGTAATGTTAAAAAATTATTACTGAAAATTATGCAATTTACCTCAAATTTCGCACAAAAATCAAGTTTTATATAGAAATCAACCTGTCATATTTTTGTACAAATCTAAGACAGCACAACAAAATGGCGGCCTAATAAATTGTTTAAAAAACCAGCCTGAAAACTACTTATTAAATGTATTACATATTTTGAATAAGTTTTAAGTGTGATATAGAGATAACTGGTAAACGTGTTTCAATTAACTTCAAATTCTGCAGCAAAATTGGATGTGGTACAGGGATTAACTGGTACAAATTCAACATGACGACAGTACAAAATGGCGGTCTTAAAAAAATCACGAAACTAAATTGGGTTATATTTTACTAACCTAATCAAAGGAAAAATTCAAAACGAGGAAAGTTCCGGCTAAAAGAAATTTGCCGTTTTTTAAAATATAATATATCTGTAAACTGGTTTTACCCGAAACTTCTCTTATTAAGAATCCTTCCTCTTAGGATGGAACATAAAATATAACCCCGTTTAATTATACCCATAGTTATTTAGTAATATGACTTATTCAAATTATGTTTTCACCGCTTTCCTTTATTAAAGGAAGAATTCTTTACCAGGCTAGTATTAGCTAACAAGAATTCTCCCGATAATCATGAAAAGTGCAAAATGGCAGGATTTGAGTTTGTACGGGTCACCAAAGACTAATTATACTTGTTTTCGACAGTTTATCAGGTACAAATAAGTTAATCGGAATAATTGCTCCAGAAGCGTGATTTACGTCTATTTGTTTAGAAACACACCAAAAAAAAGGTTTAAAGAGACAAATATGAGGGGATAAAAACCGATCTATAAATGAATTTTACCATCCAATCGGATGCAGTATGTTACGGACTGGCAATTCTTGGCACTGAAAATAGATGGATCTCAACTATACGGAATACAATACAAAGTTGGAATTCATTTAGGGGTATTTTATTTTACATTGGATGGATCGTCTATTCGAACTATTATTTATTTATGTGCATTGAAATATGATTCGACAACCACAAAATGCAAATTTTTTATCAAAATATTTAAAAAGGCGCATATTTGATTTTTTTTGTTTATATCTCGAAAATAAAGCTTTGTTTTCAAGAAAGTCGAGATGGCAAATTACAGATTTGAAAATTCTGGTAATAACTATTCGTTTTTCTTACAGATATCTTTAGTATTTGTGCATAGGTTTTCTGTTTCACTTTTATTTCATTGCTATCTCGGATTAATGTTCAGATAGGAATGAAATATATATTTCACACCCTCACAACTTTCAAGTCTTCACTTTAAAAGAAAACATTGATGTGTACATATTTACTTACTTACAGAGATACATACATTTATACACACGACGTAAGATACTACTTCGTTATTTGTCTTTGGATTTTAGACATAAAAATCAGAAATTCGAGGGAACAATGACTACTTTTTTTTGTTTTTGTTTCCTCTTAACACTTTTTTATAATTAAACTTATTAATTTAATATGCAATACGATTATTTTTCATTTTTTCCCAGAAAATCCAGACATACTGACAGACCTACAGAGTACAGACCCACGAAAAGACAAAACATTTTTCGAGTGCTGGCAACTCTTTGTAAAATTTAAAAGTTGTATATATACCCTTTTAAATCCAGGAGTTTAATACTTATTATTTTTTTATTTAGAGATATTACATTATTTATCACTGTATATCAAAAAAAATATCTGAGAAGCTTTTACGTAATTACTTGTATGTCTCTTATGAACTTATTTTCTTATGCTAGTGCATGCTATATGGGGTGTTTTCAAAATTTAATTGAATCTTATATTTGCGCAGATACAGCTGTTTTAATCAGTTAGGTGCACTTCATAAGAGTTATTGTTAAATTTATTATGTCTTCTGAATATTATGTCCTTTAATATTATTTAAAGATGATTTGAGTGTTTATATGTATTTGTATACTAGGAATTATATTAAACTATAAGATTTTAATGATATTTTGTAAATTAAATTAAAGAAAAAATAAGATTACAAAATAAAATTATATAGGCACTTTTTAATATGCATTGGTAGACTGGTGTTTATGAACAAACAAAACTTCGTAAACTCTGTGATATAACAAAAGAAGAACAAGGTAAATGTATGTTTAAAATAGCTAATAATACACAAAAATGTAACATAAAAAACACACATCTTGTTGTTGGGATACATAACTATGGTACCAGAAACTAAAAAAAAAATCGTCTGCAATGTGAGGAGAAATATAGGTTTAAATAACCCCATGAATTGATGTATTCTAACTTACAGTAGCCTTCCAGATCAATTGAAAAAAACTATTAGCTTTAAGTCATTTCAGAAAAACATAAAAACATATTTTAGTACCTAAATCTCTATACATATCGTGTAAGTATACATAATGCAATGCAGTGGGGTCTGAAATGAATATTATATTCTATATAATTACTATTTTATAAATCTCCAAGATCAGTATATTTGCTGCTTTGAAGTTAAATTGCTCGGTGATGTTTGTGTAAGAATCAATAGATTAATTGTAATATTATATTATAAGTTTATATTATGTAACAATATTATTGTGCAACTAAAATACAAATCCTATAAACCTAAGTCCGTAATTCTTCGATATGGTGCGGTATAGAAGCTGCCAAAAAAAAATATTAGTAACCTGAGGACAAAGTATAGGGAAAAAAAACAATCCTTACCAAGTCATAGAAAATGGGAGAGTTTGTATTTAAAAAATTATTTTTTTATATGTCCTTCACACAATAAGGCCAAATTGAACGGGACCTGTATTATCATTCTTTACTATTATACAGAGCAATGAACTGAACCGCAGTAAACAATGGCCTTAGTTGTACCCGCGTTTTAGATTCTAAAAATAATCTAAAGTATATTTCACTTAATACGAAATGCATAAAGCATTAAATTGAAACTCAAAAATTCTGTAAGATAGCAAGCATTCAGATTCAAGCGCTTTTACACAAAGAGATTTTTTTTTAATATACACAGAGATAAACAGTGTATATTTTATTCAAAAATTGACAAACAGCAATATTTACCCTTCTCTAGTCGTAGGTTGTTTTGTAATGGCGAAATGAAAACAAAATTTACAATTATTCCTCAACAAGAGATTTTTATATCATTGATAATTTACCATGATTCATTTAAATTCAGCATGACTAAACGCATATAACAAGTTATATAAAAATTTCAAATTTTTAGCTAGCATTCATACAAATCCATGAGCCATATCCTAACATGCAAATTTACTTTATTTGTACCTAAAAACACGACAAGACCCTTGTGAGCCAGTGTTAACAATTACCTACATGCTATTACAAATAAATACACCCTCCATAAAATAGAGTAGATGGCTCAGTATGGCCATTATTCAAACTGAGAAGAACTAAGTTTGAACTAGACACAACACAGAAGTGCAAGTTTTTTATAAATTAAAGTAGCTATTGATTAATAATAATAAAAACAAAACAAAACCATTCGGCACAATAACATTAGCAAGTAATGCCAAAGTTTGGGAATGTTAGGACCTATTTTCTTCTATATCAACTTTAAATTCAAGTAGCTCTAAAAACAATATTCACATTTTGATACATTTGTGTGCCTAAACAGGTATATTTGGTAAAATAATCAGTATCGATGATTCTGAAAAGATAATCTAATTTTGATTTTAATTGCGTCCCTAAATAAAACCAATTTAAAAGATCGAGTAGTTAATGATGTTCCGTGGCTTTAAATAAAGTTTACGACTCAAAAACAGGTTAGGTTTAATTTCAAAACGAAACTCCCGATAGTGCCGATACCCGATACCGTATGTATTTTGGGAACAGCAATTTATGTGGCACTTGCAGCATTTTTATCCTCAGCCGAACAACGGCAATACTCGTACACATTACCTCGATTTGTATTCCCCCTGTGTAATGCAAACAAGTGTCGCAACGAACATAATGGTTTTTAAATAATTGGTTTTATTTGTTCAAGACGATGAAATTTTAATATTACTTCTGCAGAACTGTTTGTAAGTAAGGCACAATAAGTATAAAATAATATTCAAGACAAGATTCTTTGCGAGATTTGGTCAATTTCGTCTCGGTTTTGACGACATCTCGTTAACTAGACACTCGTGCCGACCTTGAAAAACTCGATTATACCTTTTTACTTCCCTCGTAAGACGGAAGTATTGTAATCATGAAAAAATCACCCAGAGACGTTCTTCTAGATCTTCACGTTCCAGAGTCCCTTCCTTAATTATGTCGGTCTATTTGTCTGTAAAAAACTACTTTTGATAAAAATTAACAGTCGTAAAAGGAAATAGTATAGTTTAAATCCAATATGGCGGAACAAAATGGCGGCATAGTAAAATGTTCAAAAACAGATTTTCAAATACACCTCAAATTTAGCACACAAATCAAGTATGATATAGGCATGAATCCAAGATGGCAAAACAAATTGGCGGCCAAATAAAATGTTTAAAAATTAGCGTAAAACCTTTTTATTTAACTGACTTAAATGTTGCAATAAATTATATGTGATATAGGGGTAAATAGGTAAAATTTTGGTATGAATTCTATATGGCGAAAAAAAAATGCGATCTAATAAAATTAAAAAAAAAAATTAATTTTTCTCAAAAATCTAGTGTGATATAAGTAGAAAACCAATCTAATATATAGAAACAAAATGGTGGTCTATAAAAATTAAACAATAAAAAAAATCGACAAATTTCTTTTATATACCCGGAGTTTTCTTTGTTATTAATCCTTATTTTTATTGGGTAGTAAGGTCATTTACTAGTTACATAAATAAAATGTGTTCTTTCACTGTTTTAGTCAGAGAGAACTTAAGGGTCATTGAGCAAAATCAAGCCTCCTTTTGTCCACAAATTCGAAAGAGTATATATGTATTACTAAACGACTATGAAACTATAGGACACTCCACTTCAATGTATACTTTCGCAAATCTATCTCCAAGACTGGAATTAATGATGAGGCGTAGAGTAATGACTATCCCCTAACCGAGGATCTCATTAAAATCGTAGAGGGAGCGAGCAGTCCAGTTTAACGCTACTAAGACAGAGTCATGTTTACTATCTCACAAATTATCTCTCAATGCCCACACCATTTAAATGAGTAATCAATGTCAAAGATTCATTTTGCCTAGTTGCTGTCACTGTTCAGAAAGATCTTCGCTGGTACGATCACATCACCTCAATGGCCACAGCAGCCCCGAAGAAATTGGGTTTGCATTTCCGAGCTCGAAAATACTTTTCTTCTGCAAACATGTACTTTTTTTACACTTCGCAAGTCAGATCCCAGCCTTAAGCATGGCTCGCACAGATTAGGAGCAGAATCTCTTTCAATCCTTAATATCCCTGACTCTGTCTAAAGAAAAACAATTCGCTTGATTGATGCTCTAAACATCACAAGGAAGCTTGCATCACTAAGGCATTGTCAAATTGTGGGCCACCTCTCTCTCTTTTACAGATATCACGAATTCTGTTCTGATGAATTATCATCCATTATGCCTCATTTAGTAATTCCTGCCACCGAATCATAAGAATCGACCCAGATGTATCCCTTCACCATCCAACTGCAAGGACCAAGGACCATCCACTTTGTTCGCTCCTTTATTCCCAGAGTGTTCCGATTATGGAATATATTACCATACCTTCTCCTCTTCTCCTAATCTGTAACTTCATCAAATTTTTAAATCCCGCATTAAAAATCTTTCCCTGTTTACATTTAAAGCAACCACGAGTTAAGTTATAGTATAAAGTTATTAACAAATATTTAATTTTTAATTCTTCAAGTCGATACAAAAATTTTAATACTTTGAAAATATTACTCATATCAGGAACAGTAAGCACAAAATATTCAAAATCTGGACACCAGTAATATGGTCTCGTTCTCGACAACTCATTGACCTAAAACTTTGAAAATCTCGATTATACTTTTTTTCACTAAACATTTTTGTCCTAAAAAGCGGAATTTTCATGACAAATATTTGTTAGTGTTTTAACAAAACATTTTAAAATATTTTATGATTCAGATTTTCAGATGATGTTCCAAGAAGGCAAATGGTCCCAAAATGTTTGAATTGCTAACTCATCTTTTGAAATCAAGTCCTGCATGGTCCAAAATGACACTGTACAAAATATTACTTAAATTGCTTTTATACAAGGGGTGTTATAAATAAAAGATTGAAAATACTCTCAAATAAAGTATCTTTATTTGAACCGATAACGACAAATTTAATTAGAAAAAGTTGTTTTTTATATATCTATCTAATTTCTATGCACATATCTCAAATATAGTGAATTTTTGTTGAATTTTAATTTAAATGTTAATTTAAATTTGTTTGCTGCTGGAAAGATAAGGATATCTCTATAACGCCAGTATTCTGTTTGACACTTTGGTGTTAGAATACATGAGATATGTGCATAAATATTAGTACTAATCAACTTTGTCTAATTAAATTTGTCGTTATCTGTTTAAATAAAAGTACTTTACGTGAGAGAATTTTCTGTCTTTTACTTATAACACGTCTCGTATACAAGCAATCTGAGTAATATTTAGTACAGTGACATTTTAGACCATGCAGAACTTGATTCCAAATGATGAATTAGCAACTCAAACATTTTTGGACCATTTGTTCTCTTAGAACACCTATCCTGGCATATACTTAACTGGGTGACAATATGTTTTCTTTGTGACAATAAGAAATTTTGCGTCAAAATTAAAATTCCTTGTCAATACACAACTTCTTTACCCATCTATGAAGCTAAAGAGAACAAGGAAGAACAATTTTACCATTAATATACAAACAAAAAAAATACCATTTTAATTTTACTTTCTAGTTTTTTCTGGCAATTTGTATTTTTCACAATATTATTTTATAAGTAATATTTCAACGTGATGATGCTACGCTTTCGTCTACAGAAAATTTGTTACATATATTACATATACATGTATTTGCAATTTATAGGTTAAAAAATAATTTCTATCTAAACTTATAGTTTTCGAATTCGGTCTAAAAAAATGGAAAGAAATCAAAAAAAGAAATAAATACATTTTTTTTCAAATAAACGTTTCATATGACCTAGATTTAAATATATATATATATATATATATATATATATATATATATATATATATATATATATATATAGGATATATTTTTTGATGGTTTTTCATTTCACCATTTTCAGGAATATTTAAAATAAAAGAATTTTAGAATAATAAATTGCTCATACATTGAAGGATTTATTTTAACTTACAGCATATGTTCTTGTAGCTATTTTAAGAAAAAAAAAACTCAATAAGGGCGATAATTAAAAAGTTGAAAGCCAGTAGCGCAGCCAGCCTTTAGGGACGGAGGGATCAATCATAATAAGGGCGTCAAAGTAAAACTACACTAAATTATTTTTTGGCGAATAACAAAACTAAATTTAATAGAGCACCTAGGGAAACCAAGCGACGATAAAAAAAAACATGATGCCATAACATGTAGGTAAAACAAGCAATGACCAATAAAGAAGTCATCTCGCCTGATGAATTTGTTTTGCTTTACTTGAGTATTCATAAATAATGTTTTATTGATACAGGAGGCGCAGGAGGCAAAGGTGCCTGGCCACGCCACTGTCACAAGCCATATTTCCATACAAACACAATGCCTTTCAGTCTATTAATGTTTTTCTATTGTAATTTACAATATTTAGAGTTTCTCTTATGTTATTTAATTCGAAATATAAAGTAAACAAAATTTATCAGACTTCTGGTGGAGGACTGACTTAAATATTGAACTAGTAAATTTATATTTGTTACAAATTTTATTCGTGACAAATAAGTTAATGTTATTAAATAATATCGTTTTTTTATTATTCATATTTATATTTAGATAAAATGTATAAAAATATCTACACATTTCCTTTAATTGTGAGAGACCGAAAATCTGGAAAAAAATTGACACTCAATTTAACAATATTTCCGTTTTTTTTTTCAGATAGATTCTCAAGCATTGACCGAAATAAATATTAGATTTGTTTCATTTTAATTATATTTTTAAATAAATTAAAAACTCAATGAATATAAAATTCAGTTTGCATTTTTATAATTTTTAAATTAAAATGCATAGATGTTTTTGTTTAACTTCCCATAATATCAAAATGCAAAAATCAAAGAGGAAGACTTTTGTGGTAGTTCTATTAAGGCAAGCCAATCTCTAGTGATTTATGACTTACTAGCTAGTTTCTTTGACACGTCTGTAGAGAAAACTTTGAACATTTCAAAATTTAAAAATTTTTCAACGCAAAAAAAGTAATTTTATTGTTACATTTCAAAAATTTTAAGACACGTGATGCCGCTTATTCATTATTTGAAAAAGTCGATATTCAAGATTTTCGACTAGAAACTTGTCTCAAATCTTGACATAATACTAGATGAGATCTTGATTGCGAGATGAGAATTGCAAATCACTTGTAAAGCAGTGTTTTAAAATACTGACATTTTTCAAATTTTCAAACACTCGAACTCCTTGACCTTCGGCAGCACCACGACACCCCTAGGTGGGATTTAAACAAAGTGTAATTTCAGGAGTATCATTTCTATCCTTATTTCTTAGAAACCCTTGCTATGTATTCTCTTTCTTGCAATGAAATATTTCAAGGCAATGTTTCTGACAACCTATTTATTACCATTGTTTGATAAACTGAAAATTAATTTCTCGCTAAAACCACTTTTTTGCTAGTACCTAAAAAAACATTTAATATGAATATGCCTTACAAGTTAATAAAATTGTTTTTATTAGAAAAGTATTTACAAAAATCGATTTATCAAAAATAAGTTACAAATTAAATAAATTTCAAAAAGAAAAAATAAGATTGCTCCTATATAGTTGGACCACTCCGTTACAAGTCTAGTCACTTGTACATGGGCCACCGGGTTTTTTGGTTAGATAGATTCTCAGTTAATAATAAATCTTTCAGCTAGTTATGTAAATATTAAAAGAACGTAATTCTTAACATTATTTTAATAATTTTCAATTATGCACCTCAAGAGGAAGTTTGCAGAGCGACACGTCGGTTTTGGTCATCGACAGAAACAAAATTAACATATTGGGTGTATTTTATTTTGAAAATTGAGTTGACATCAAAGTAATAAACAGTAAAAAATATCAAATAAAATAAAATTAGTTAAGCGTAAAAAGTAAATTAAAAAATAAGTTTAGAAACAAAAATAAAAAATAGAAATAAAAAAGTGAGAATAATAAAAATTAAAATGTTTTGAAAAAAATACATACTTCAGAACAAACACTGAAAAGTCAAAAAATAACCTTACACACGAGCTTCAAAATTTGACTTATATCAAACTATATATTTCAGTACTTTTTTGAAGTGGGTTTTTTTATTATATTTTTTTACTTTTTTTCATTTTTAAGCTAATTTTTTTAATATCTTTTTTTATCTTATTACCTGACTTTAAAAAAGAGTTTTTCTTATCGACCTCTATTTGTGTATATCCGCGATTTTCTCTACAACTGCTAAACGGATTTGAATGTGGTTTTCACCATGTTGTAAAGCAACATTCCAGAATAGTTTTAGTATAGAAAACTCGGTAAGTTATATGTAGCATGTGCAGTAATAGAAACTGTGAGGAAAACCTGACCAACTGCTTTAATTACTTATTTAAAAGTGCTCCTTACGATAATAAATAATGAAGTTGTGTTGGTGAACACATAATATATTAAACAACAAGAGTTGAAGAGAGTTTTCATACTAACTCCTTGTTGATAAACTTAATAGTGCAAAAATTCTTATATATCTATTGATTTATAAAAATAAAAATAAGAGAACAAATATAAAATAGTAGGCTAATTAAGGTTAAAAACAAAAATAAAAATGTAACAAATAATAAAACTAAAAATATTAAAAATTACTTTTTTGTTTACATTTTTTATTTTTATTTTCTGTTTACCTACTTTAATGTTATTTGTTTTCCTATTTTTATTTCTATAATAAGAAAGATTTTTACGACTTTTTGTTTATTCTGTGCTCTTAACTGTGTCAATGGCACTGAAAAATCGTTAAATTTTTATGATGTTTTTAAATAATTAGTTTTTTATGCGAATTTTAAAGGGGTTAGTTCGAAAATTCTCCTCAAAAGCATATTGCTTTTTAACACATTATGTGTTTACCAACATAGCTTCATTACTAAACTTATTATCGTCTTCGATCACTTTTCAAACAAGTTGTTAAAGTTGTTCGCCAGATATTCATTTTTTCCGCACAGTTTCTATTACTGCACATGTACCTTATAACGAGGTGTTTTCTGTAATAAAACAATCCTGAGTTATTGCTTTACAACACTGTAAAAACCCCATTCAGTTTAGTAGTTGTAGAAAAAATAGCGGACAGTCACACATGTAATACATGTAAAGAGAACATTGTTTTTTTCGACGCTGGTCAAAAATAACAAAATTTTTGAAGTATCTCCTTGATAATTTTCAGATACATTTCTATGCTTCCGATTTATCGTGGCTGGAGTGGGTGGTAGCCTTTTTCGAAAACCACCTCCTGATATCTCGCACTGACAATTCTGATACTAACTTCGTGAATTGTTAAAGTGCCTTTAAATAATGGTGTTTTTCAAAAAACTACCCAAAAACTAATAGAGGAAAACAATTGCCAACAAGTAACAATATTTTTTCATTCTATATTAAAATAGGTTAGTTCTATAAAAAAAAAAACATTTATTTAAAAGTTGTAGATATTTCAAAACTCTATATTTTGAGACATATTCGGTAGAAAAGCGTTGAATAGTTTCCAAGAAAAATCGCGAAAAACCCTCAAAATGAACTTTTTTGTAAATATCTAACTTACACAATTTACAACAGACACATTTGAAACATCATACAAATATAGCCTACGTGATTCTAAATATATGAATGACTATAAGCTATAGCTATTAGTTTATCTCGGAAAGCATTGTTTAAACAAAAATTCTGCGTCGAACGAGAACATATATAGATCGCTATAAGAGTTCATTCTGTTTGCCATGAATGATACTACAATTTGCAATTGTTTACAGTACAGAAATTCTCAAAATAAAACGTCAAAAAACATTTTAATTAGTTTATAATTTCATAGCTTCATAACTGTTTAATAAAAACATCTATAACGTTTTCGATTTGATATTCGAGCAGCTGGTATTTTTCGGCTGCGTGGTGGGAAAAGTTGACGACAGGAAAACTTAATTTTGAGCATTCTAATCGCGGGAAAATGAACTTGTCGATGAACTCTCACGTTTCCTCTAGAAATCGGTATAAAATTAAAGCCGATCTTTGAGACTTTAGTTTTAAAAAAAATATGTCAATTTTTTTTTATTTTTCAAGTAAATTATCTTTTTTCGATCTGGGCTGCACTAGATGATGCTTACGTTAAGGTCAAGATAAGTGCTTTAACATGACAGACTTTTAAACCTGACATGGGTTAAGAAAGTTGCAAATATTTCCTTAAATACTTTGAGTGGTGGTAAAAATGGATAGTTATCGAAATCTTGTAAATCAAATTAAGTGTTAATGTAATTTTAATATTAAATAATAAACGAGTCATGGTAAACATGACATTATGAATTATAAAAATATTATCATATTTTTTGAGGCCTTTTGTACGTTTTATTTTGCAAATTTCCACACCAAAATAACTGTATAGTATAGTGTGACGAATAAAGTAAACTCTTACAGAGGAGTCTATCTGTTCTCATTTGCGGCGGAATTATTGTTTAAATAATGCCTGCTGGGAACAAATCAAGTCACAGGGTCGATATTTACATATTTAGCATAACGTAGGCTATATTTGTACGAAGTCTCAAATCTGTGTTTGGCAAATTGCAAAGATTATAGTACAATTTTTCAATTTTTTTGCGTGTTTCTTGAATACTCATCAAAGCGTTTCCACCGCACACATCAAAAAATAGAGTGCCGTAATATTCACAACTTTTAGAACCAACCCATTTTAATACAGAAAGAATAATCAATGTTCGGCATTTACGGGAATAGTTGCTTGACAGCCAAGCTTTATGAGCATATAATAAATACATAATTTCAATGGCTATTTATCATATGACAACTTTATACCAAGAGTACTTGCCGCGCTGAAAAAAAAATCTTCTGTTATATTAAAATGCATATTCCACTTTTAGAAAAATAATCAAACTTTGAACAGTCTTCTCGAAATTTTTTCAAGAGCTTAAATGTTCTAGGGTGTTGCATTGAATGACAGATCTTGAATCTTTAAATAGAGCATTTGGAAAATAGATAATATTATTGCATCTCATTAGAAATATACGCAGTGTCCATAATTTGTTAGATTCTCAAACAATCTGAATTTGCCCGGTAAACTAATTTCACCATGTTTGCCTAAAATCCTGTGGATCTGCATGGCCTAACGTGCATAAAAGCGAGGCTCGAAAATGGGATGTGCGACTCGTTAGTTGCAGATTTTAGGCACAACGAGACGCATTAATGTTGGTAAAGAAAATAGGATTATATTTTTCCATTGAACGACCTAACTTAAAATGCAATGACAATTCGAGTCATAATTAAGTTCTCTCATAAGCTACCAGAAATGACAACTGTGTTAAAAAAATGTACTGTGAGGTATTTTAGCCAAAAAATGGTTAAATTTGGGTTAACAACCATCTTTCGAAATAAACAGAAATCATTTTGTGGCCTTGCATAGATATGTTACTAATATTTTTTATCCACTTGTGTTTTTAAAAGATATTTTCTAAACTATGAGACCATTTAGCGTCAATCTTCTTTATATATTTAGATTATTTATTGCCTTATGGTTGGAATCAGAGTAAGACGATTTTTTGAAAGAACAATAGTGAACCATTCCAGCATCTACTATTATTGCTCTTAAATTTACCAACGCACTGCATTAACTTTAAGGATGCTAAAGACATATTAAAAGAAACAATGTATGAGACCTTAAGAGATTTTTTTTTGGTTCCATAGTGAGTTCTTAGCAAAAATTGTACCAACGTTATTCATGTTAGTTATTTAAACATAATTTTTTAATAGAATTTATAAAATTTCAGTCAAAATCCTTAAACGAATATTTTTTAACGTATAATAATTGCACAATTATCAATAATACTTAGATCTATTAATATATCTCATTTGCTACTTTTTATTAATTTGTCTTTCAATGCTGTAGTAATTTTATACTAAATACTCCTTTCCTGTTTACGTTTCCTTATTAAAAAATTAAAGATGGCGATTGAGTGCCATTTTGACTAAAAAATATAATAATAAAATAAAATATTAATAGAAAAAAGTCAAAATTACGAATTTCAAAAAAAATTACCGCTCCTATGTGACATTACCGAGAAAAACGGAGAGTAAAACCTCTTAAAAACATACAAAACCCAAGTGCTTTAGTCTTAACGTAATTCTCAATCGAAATATTCTTATGAGCATTGGGGTTAAATATTTTATTTTCCTATTGTTTAATTAAAATTTTAATTTCCTCTTTTATAAAACACCCTATAGTTGGAAAAGTAAAATAGTTAGCCGCACATTCAGGAAAACATATCAATTAAGAATTACTTGAGGAATAAAGTACTTCAGTTTTGTGAGATATCAAGAATTTTTACTTTCTTAAATTGAAAGTAAATAATAAAAATAATTTTAATATCCTCATATTTTGTGGATTAATTAAAACCGAGAAGACATTTTTGGTATGCATACAAGAAAAAAAAATTACATTTAATAAACATGACTTAAAACGTATAATGTTTGTGAAATTTTAACTAATAATGTAGTTATGTGTTTGAATAATTGTTTTTTTTGTCATAATATGTAATATACATCTATATTTCTATTTTAGTTTTATATGGAATTTTGAAAAAGGCTGAACTAGCCGAAACGTCAATTGATTAAAACACTTATGAAACCACAATAGTGTTTCTGTATAAACCATTGAACCAGATACCCAAGAAGACTTTTACAAATATATATATACAAACTCCAGGAGTGTGTTCTATGAAAGATACTGATTTAAAAAAACTCATGTATGGAATTATGCTTGAAATCTTATTTTTGTTGTAAGTTGAAAACAAATGAAAATCGAATAAGAACATAATATGTTCTTATTCGATTTTCATTTGTTTTCAACTTACAACAAAAATAAGATTTCAAGCATAATTCCATACATACAACATAATAATTATAGGGTGCTTAGAAATCAAAATAAGTTAATGTTCCATTTACTGGTACTATACCTGTCAGTGTCATTTTTGAATTCGTACCTGTCAGTGTCATTTTTGAATTCGAGCTGTTGAACATATTCCAAAATGCCGAATTTTTACTCACACTTAGAGTATGCGAATATGATATTTGTTTATGGTTTTTGCAATGGGAATGCTACAGCTGCTGCTGAAGAATACCGTCAACGATTCCCATTTCAACGTCGTCCTGATAAGAAAGTATTTATGAGAGTTTTCAACAAACTATGCGAAAGCGGAACACTTCCCAGTGCCAACACAACTTCTGAAAGAGCTACTCAACAAACTTTAGAAGAAGTAGAAAATATTCTGGACCTAATAGAAGAAGATGCAACCATCAGTTCACGCAGAATGGCTGCTCAGTTGGACATTCCACAAAAAAGAGTGATAAATACGCTCCACGAGCAAGGTTTGTATCCTTACCACTTACAAAAAATCCAACACCTACAGCCAGAAGATTTTGCCAAACGTATGGAGTTTTGTCGGTGGATAGACAATAATCGTCATCTTATATCGCGCATACTTTTCACGGACGAAGCAACATTTACTCGTGACGGTATTAATAATAGTCGCAATTGCCATGTCTGGTCAGAGGAAAATCCGCATGCAACAGTCGAGAGCAACTTTCAACACAGGTTCTCGGTAAACGTATGGTGTGGTATGATAGATAGTTATGTCATTGGCCCTTTTATTTTGGAAAATGGCCTCACAGGGGACTACTATTGTGAATTTCTCGAAAATGAATTACAAGGACTACTGGAGGATGTTCCCCTAAACATCAGAAGGCAAATGTACTTCCAGCATGATGGAGCTCCAGCACATTTCGCACATCAAGTCAGGCAACACTTAGACGGGATGTTTCCAAGGCGTTGGATTGGTCGCGGTGGTCCTATTATTTGGCCTCCAAGATCTCCTGACCTCACTCCACTCAATTTCTGTTTATGGGGCTGGTTAAAAAATGAAGTGTACAAAGTGAGACTGGACACTCGAGAAGCACTTATTCAGCGTATCAGAAATATTGCAGATGAAATTAAAGAAAGGCATGAGGCAATTAGAAGAGCAACAGGTGCCCTACGTAGACGAAGCCGAAAATGTTTAGAGCTCAATGGGGGCATTTTTGAACATTTAATATGATGAAATCTAATGATTGAAACGTTAATTTGTTAGATCTTGTTTATATTCTAATTTATGCTGTAAGTTGAAAACAAATGAGAATCGAATAAGAACATATGAGTTTTTTTAAATCAGTATCTTTCATAGAACACACTCCTGGAGTTTGGGGCGATCCTCCCGACTCACCCTGTATATATATATATATATATATATATATATATATATATATATATATATACATACATATATATATATATATATATATATATATATATATATATATTGCTATACGTCTGTACTGAGAAATCGTAATCAGGAAGAACGAATAAAATGGGTCAACACCAGTTAAAAAACTTCCAAGAAAATATCGTAAAATTTTATGGCATACACGCTGTTTTAATTATTAGGCATTATTGTTTACTCTATTGAAAAGTATAATAAACGATTTATAAATTAGGTCGTTTGTTTATTTTACACATGGTACAGGAATATAAGTGGAATGTTGTGTAGAGAGATGATTTTAAAATAAAACTCGGTTATGTTTTCAAATCCACCCATGGTCATACACTGCATATCTTGAAAAAATATGTTTTGTTTCGATGTCAATCAGAATGAATGATCGTACAATTATCAAAATGATAACAGCTACAGATTTTTTTCTACAATAATTAAAGTAACCTAAACCAGAAACAATATAGAATATTTATTAGGCGGCTATTTCTCTTCAAAAATTAACTAAAGAAAATATTTTTTATTTTATTAATGAAATAAATACATATACTTAATTCTAGAAACCGCTTAAATGTATGCAAGCTAAACTAGAAGTTAAACGTGATAGGTATGTAGTTCCAAATGCTCAACTCTTACTTTCTATCCTAACAATAAACAAAATTGAGATTAGACAACTTCAAATAACTTTTAAAAATGCAGTAAAATTGGTAAATTGGCCTTTACCAAGAACTTCCCTCATAACCCTATACAGATTATACATGCAATTTATAAAAGAAAAGTTTCACTGCCAGGAATACCCTCGGGAAAACCTCATAAAGACACTATGCGTGTGTTATCTGTGTATGGTGAAATTTGTTTTGGGTAAAGACCAATATACCGATCTTTTTTTTATATACACTCTATTTTTGCTTTTTTTTAAATTTGTATATTTTATTTGTCGAGTCTGAAGTTACCGATTTCTTGAATAGTAATTTTGTGAAGGAAATACGATTAGAACAAACATACATTCACACTTATACATATATTCACTTATTGTAATCATATAAAAAGATTGCTTCTATACCCCAATATACCATGTAATTGGTCCTAATTTCTTTTATTATTTACTTTTATTATCCACTTTATCTCCTATAATACAAAAGTTATATAATTTACTTTCTTCCTTAAAAAAGGATTTATTCCGGCTTTTTATACATTTTATTAAGCCGTCATTTTGTTGCGCCATAATATATAATTCATACCAAAAATTTACCACTTCATTATCACCAAGTGCCTTACATTTAAAGTAAATCAGATAACTAGTTTAATACTTATATTTTAAACATTTTGTTGGACCGTCATTTTGTTCCGCATTATGGACGTCTATTTGTACGTGATATTGATATTTGTTTGGACAATGCGACGCCAGTTGGATTAAATGTTTTAATACTCATTGTTTTTTCAATATTTTAATAGGCTATTTGATTGATTTTTTAACAAAACTGGAAATTAAACGGGTATGTAGATGTTTTTAAGCTTTGCCTTGAACTGACAAACTGGCAAACAGACGGAAATTAGAAAACTTGTTTTGCTATGTCTAGGAATCTCGCAATATAGCAATTAACCTGATGCCAGCGAAAATCCTGATAAAAAACGATATCAACTAGGGTAAACGAATCTTAATCTTGAAAATTTGATTATTCATTTTAATGATGTGGGTATGCAGAGTACATTTGTGAATTGTTCCAATTGTAAAACACTAAGGTAAGATGCTTGGAAAAACTGGGTAGGAACAGAGATATGTTTATAGGCGCACTTTTATAGACCATAACCGGAATATTATCAAGCTCAGATGACGTTTTGATGTTAAGTGATTTGAGAATACGTGAAACCTTTTTAACTGATGGGAGGGAGAAATGAAAAGGAGGGATTAAAGTGGAATTTTTGGCCAATTGGTCTGCAAATAGCTCAGGTTTAACTATAGACTTCGAGACGATTTCATCACTGGAAGTTAAAGGTGAAAAGGAGTTTTTTTTAAAACGTTTTGGTTTATATTTTTGGCATGCGACCAAAAGGATTAGCTACATTTTAGCACAGAAAAACTTTTCTCTTATGTGTGTGTTCAAATAATTTTTGGGGGTGCGATTCTAATGATTTTGTGTCCCATTTTTAGCTTGTCGATTTCTGAAATTGCCTTTTCAAGAAAATTGTTATGGTTACAGGATTTTCTCTAGTCTGGCATTTTCTCAGGATTTTCAAAATCAAGATTTATTGTTGGGAGGTTTTAAAGTATTACTAGAATGTGGTATAAAGGTTTATGCCTTATTCGATTACATTAGAAATTTTTAAAGGAAATCTCGGAAGAATCACTAGATGAATGATTTGGATTGCTTCCAAGGGAAGGAAGAGTAGAAATCCCGCAAACCACCTCAATCAGTGGAATTATAGTACCAAATAGTATACGATGGCATGGATTCTACAACTTACAGTTGTATAGGACAAGAAATAGTAATTAGCCCGTGATCAGAAGAACCCAGGGAGCAAAAACGGATGATTGGTAAGATTTTAGGTGAGTGTTGAGACTGAGATCCAATGGATTTAGGCTGTGATTCGTAGGTAGTAGGTAGGTTCTTTGTTGTGGTTGGTCAGAAATTGGCTGATTGCAAAAGGCGTCTGCTGATTTACCCTGGAAAAAGTTTTAGAGTTTTTGAGAATCGGCTAAATACTTCAATTTTAATGTATGTATTTCAAGAAGTTTTATTAAAATCAAAATGTGATCTAATACACTACAGTTCAGTACAATCTTTTGCAAGTAATTAAATACTTCCCCGTATAACTTCCCATATATTACTTTTTTTTGAAGTAGCAAAAATACTTGATTTTAAAAAGCAATGTATCATAGTGGTATCATCTGAACTATGAATAAAACATCTTATGAGTAAATGTCTAAAGCTAAATTGTGTAATTGGCGTAGATCTTTTTATGATAAAATATAAGAAAGTTTAAAAAATCGTATCTTAAAAAATCAATGTTACTGATATTAGTTAATATATTATCGAGATACATAAAGAAAACTTTGGAAAAAGTCACAATACGAAAGTATTTAAAGAATCAAAACACATTTGTATTGTGTTAGGGAGAAATTTATACAATTACCGAATATTATTGTTTTTATGATGTTGAAGGGAACTACCATATCAAATATAGCGTTTTTGCCCAGTTACGACGATCAATAAAAAAGATATATATATATATATATATATATATATATATATATATATATATATATATATATATATATATATATATATAAACGTTACCCATATTTAACAGTAAACGAGAACAACTGTCGAATGCTGCCTATTGTTCGATTTGATTTTGAAAATGACCAATGCAACAGTAACGATTAAGGTGTGTCTAAGAGAAATATATAATACATTTTAATACTATGTAAATCTGTCACTACTCGTTTTTTACATGCTAAACCATTTCATGTCAAATTAAAGCTTGCTATACGTTGCTATACAAACAATGAAACATACTTTTGTAAAAAAAATAAATATATTCAATTTAATTTGGTGATTTGCATTATAATAAACTCATATGCAAATATTTTAGAGTATGATATAAAATGTGACTTTTCTGGATATGTCCTATTAATAACTTTTTGTTGTCAGGCTAAATCAACTCGAGCGTTTCTTACCGTCAAATATATTATTCAAAATATATAGAGAAAATTACACAAGAAACAAGCTGTGTAATTTTCTTTGATTAAGTATTTTGTTCGATGTTTGGCCAAGACGTAAGCCCTTAAATAATAAAATCCTATAAAATATAAAACGAATTTAGTAAGTCTCCGATTTGATTTTAGCCACCTCGCAGTTTGAGTTTTACATAATGTTTTCCGATTTTTCTTAAAACCTAAGTAGGTATGCAATCTAAACTATCTTACAAAAATATACTAAAAAGGTTTAAGTTTGGACCAGGTTTAACTTGATAGTTATAGATTTAAGAGTTAAAAGTTTTAATTTTAATAGTAGTTTGATATGGTTTAATTATTATACCTTCTTAGTAAATCTGGGTTGCGGGATTGATTACTCTTTATACCCGCCTCCCTCCTAATCTATATCTGAATATTCCGCTGATCAAATTTGAAAGAATCATGATGAAATTGAAAAATTTAGACAAATTAGGGATGTCCGACCTTAAGGACTGAGCTCGTCCGACATTTATAAGAAATAACAGATATTTTTTAACTTCTTTGTGCCTAATTACATTAAATTTATCTGATATTGAAATTATATTAATGCTTTCTCATAATTTTCTCTGCGCTTTTAAATGGTTCAACAAACATATATTTTTTTTCGACAACATAGTAAATTATTCATAAACAAATATCCACAGTTAAATACTTTTATCGTTTATAAGTGTTTCTTAAAACTGAAATGAAACAAAAATATAGGATAACTTGTTCTCATGAAAAAGAGAAAAACTAGATGTTCAACATACCAATTCATTTCCGTTAATTTTTTACCTTGTTTAATAAAATAACAATAAAAATTCGAAATTTATTAAAGCAAAAAACGTACTTTTGATGGGACTTTTAAAAGAAATATGAATTGTCATCTCACCTACGTATTCTGTTTCGCATAGGCGCAAAAAACGAGTATACATAATTTTCAATTTAGTTTTCAAATTAGAAAGATTTCTGCCCTGGGCTTACTCTCTCTTTTACTCTCCGTTCTAATTCGAATGATATTCGATTCCTTTAAGAATCAATAGTACCCGAGTACTTTGTTGAGAATCGGTTACTGATTACTAAATAATGTTTACGTGTCGGGACTTAGAATCGACCTTAGACTAAGGCATCGGCAGTCAACAACGCAACACCGCGCCGCTATTGCTCCACGTTGTAATGGCAACTGATTACCGATTGCTTAATCAGTTCTTAAGTATTGAATATTTTGGTGGTTGATTATGTTTAAGTACCAAAACCTAAGTAAGTAAGTAAAAGTTTACATCATTCTACTTTGGTGGGTTACCTCATTTTTTACATCCATGAATTTTGATAAATCCTGAAACACGTGTTTAATTATGTATATTGAAGCGGCTGAATTCCCTAAAATTATTTCTTATTACTTGCTTAAGTCACAAAAGAAATCTACAGTCCAAATCAGTCAGTAATTACCTCTTTATAATAATGAAATAGATTTTACGAACATGATAATATTACTAAAGAGACACTTTAAGCTAATAAAAAAGAAATACGTATATCTATACCTCCTAGTATATCCATAATATGAATTTGGAGCCTTTAGAATTGTTTTTTACTCCATAGAATGGAATTACTAAGATCACTATACCGGAATTCGGCTCGCTAATGTACTTGGCTTTACGGTCTCCATTTGAAATTAAAAGGAAAATACCTAATATTTAGGGAACTTACGGAAAGTAAATTACTTCTAAATAATAAAATTTCCAAGATTTAACAAGTTGAGAGGTTAGTCATAAAAACGGTTAATGTAGGGGTATCAAGCATCACTTTTCTCAGCAACTTTTCTCATGCTAATTAACTCGCTAGAAAAAGGAAATATTCTCGTTTATAAGGATATTTAAATTCATTTTTTATTCAAATTAGGCAACAACGGAAAGCGATGTTAAAACGAGCTTTTTACTGCTGGTTCTTATGTTACGTCCGCTCACGATGCATTCATAAATAATATATTGTACAGTGAGTTCAGAATTCCAGTTTCTGTTAACACTGCTTTTATTTCATATTAGAAATTTGGTCAAAGATTAAGTTTGTAAAACTTGCTGCTATTTCAAATAAGTTTGTAACTTTGCAAAATATGAAAAACAATTCAAACTAGTGCATTATTAGAGAATTTTTTGTGTATAGATGATATTCCTTAGTATATTTACAGCTTAAACCATAAGATATTACAATTAGGAATGAGCGGTATTCGAATTTACCTATCGATAGGCGGTAGTACACGTCACTTATCGATATATTTTATTTATGGATATGTCGATAATTGACTTATCGCTAGAAATGTCTACCTATCGATAGTTCATTGCTATCTATCGGTATATTTGCAAAAAAATATTGAGAGAAGATAGAAAAAGATCCTCATCTTTGTAAATATATAATCCGTTTAACCATAACTATCAATATTATCAACTACACATCGATATCATTGGATATATACTATATAATATATAATACTGCACACCTATCGGCACTAATCTATTGTTATTCGATACGACGCTGACCAATCTATAAGTACCGATATATAGATAAAACGCCCATACCTAATTACAATTTAGTGGAAAAAGCATAATTCAGTGAAAAATTTACTTATTACAATTAACAAAGTAAAACATTAAGAAAGTTTTCTACGGTTGTGGTTTTAAGTATGACTTTTACGGCGCTTATGAAAGAAAAGAATCTGACAGTTAGGCTCTACGGATGCCAAGAACCCAGATACTTTTTATAGCTAAAAGTTTAGTGTAAAAATAAACTAACAAAAGCCAATACGGAAGTTAAGTCAGAAACACGTATCTGTAGGTGGCCAAATTTCAATGTGCTTTAGCGGTCAAAAAAAAATCCTTCCTTTTTCTACTATATAACAGAATTTACCTTACATTTACCAAAATGTTACAAATGCCATGCCTCATTTAACTGTCAATAACAAGACGTTTGATGATATTTTTATTAATAATAATCAATTAACTTATATACGTATTTTAAATAATTTATACTAATTGCTAGAGTCCAGAAAGTTTAAGTTTAAGTTAAGATTCATAATGAGGTAAGTTACGGGTAAAGTAAATTTACTTAGTCATGTTCGATTACGATCAAAGCGATACCACAACGCAACTAATAATTCTGAAAGTTTTTGTTTGTGGATTAAATTCTGTTATGATTCCTTATATGGAGATTTCTTGGCTATCAAATACAAGAACAATAAGTTCTTCTCAAAGTCCAGAAAGTCTCGTGAAACTCCTTGCAATATTTATTTATGATATGGTCAATTCAAGACAGTTTGCACTTTTCTGTGCTCTTTCTTGTTTCTGATCTGACTGGTATAGTATATCTAAAGTAAACTGAGACAACATAAAATCTAAATATTCGCCAACAGTCGGCGATTTCTTTGTGAAGCATAGGCGGTGTGATAAAAATGTAAACTTACTTTTGTAAACAGATTAACTGAATGAAAATAAATTTAAGTATTTGATATACGTCGTGTAGTAAATTGAGTGTACCACACATTTTCCGCGTTCTCAATTTACTTTAGATACACTTTACTCAATTAACTATTAGTTTTTACCTAACACCACTCAATAAATGATTCAGAAACTGTATCTTCAAAAGTCGCTTTTATAATGGTTTATGCAATCTATTGCAATTATTAAGAGATAACTGTCATTTTTTTTTAATAAAATATATTTTTGTCTCAAGGTTGTAGAGAATGGACAATGCAAATTCGACAAGTGAATTCTAATTAAAATATATTTTAATATATTTTTTTTTATTTTAATTAAGTTGAATAAACTTATCTTGAAATAACGATGAACTGATAAAATTTTGTCAACTCTATACGGCAAAACAAAATGGCGGCTTAATAAAGTATTTAAAAAGTAAATCAATGTTTGTATGTCCGTATGTATGTTAGACTTGAAGAAAAAAAATTGTGGATGAGAAATGTATATTAGTTTCAATCTGAACAATTGTTAGATATGTGAATAATACAGATGAATTGTCATAGAGTCTAATTTGCGAATGCAAAAAATAACTATAAAAGAGCAATGACTTTCGATACTAAAACACTACTTACAAATGTAACAACAACAGTGGAACTGAATACGAAGAATAAAAATATAAATTAAAAGAAATCGGTAAATATGCATATTTATTTGGAAGTACCTTTGTAGATATTGTATAAATTGTAATATATTTAACAACTCGTAACAAGACGAGAATTTTATTATAAGGTAAAATCAGGATCATTTGGTAGAAAAATATGCAGAACCCTTTTACTCCTAATTATCCCTTTTATCAAATAAAAGTGTAAGTTATCACTAAATAACTATATGTATATATCAACTATGTTACATGTGTGTGGCGGAATCCTTTAAGATGGAAGTTCCAGGTAAAAGCCAACATAGCGATTTTTAAGATTTAAATACGTCTTTACAATTTTCAACAAATTTCTGACTGAACATTCATTGAATTTAATTTTAAACAAGACACATTCGATTGTATCTCATTTTTGCTTAAAAGTTTAGTCAAAACAGTTTTCTTCAATTTTCTCAAAATAATTAATTGGCGGATTCGCAAAAAAATACCATCGAATATTTGTCACATCCGATGTAATATATCGAAAACCTAAATTGGTATGCGATTATTTCTAATAAATAAAACGAGCACTTAAATACTAACTAGAATTAAATCATATTCAATTAAATCTTATTAAGTTATACTTACAGGAATATGAAAATTGATAACGTTATTTATAGAAGTTAAGTTTAGAAATAATGCATTTTAGTGTACTAGGATCGTACGTATTTATTTAACCTATGACAATATATATATTATTATATAAAAAAATCGAATCTATAAAAAAATCATCCAGACATTTAATTTTTTACGGAAATCATCGATCAAGAAATTGAAAACAACTTATTAATGACAAATTAAATTAAACTTGATTTATCTTTTACACATATCTAAAGTTGAAAATAAATGATAATAAATCCATTTGATTTTTATTTAAAATTAAATGAATATTGCTACGTTCGATCTTTTTAGAGGAACTTTTTGGCATTTCGCAGAGTACGATAATACCTGGCAACGACTAGGCTTATTAGAAACAAGGGTATTAATGAATTACTGTAGAATATTTTTTCTTTCTCTTATTGAAACATAACATATATCATTAAAACTACCAACAGTATGGAAGACAGTAATCGACAAATCTAAAATCGCAAAAACTCGAGCCCAATTATCGCAACAAGAACAGCACCATCCGGAAAACATAAATAACGACCAACGCCTGCGCAGGTATAACCTTCGGCCCCGAGTGGGGATATAAAAGGAAGCGTCGCGGTCACCAACACTTCAGTCTCTATTCGGACGCGAGAAAGAAAGCTTCCAAAATGTCAAAAATGTGATTTTGGCGAAACGTCAGCAAAACTGTTCTTTTCAGAACGACAGTAGTGAACGGATGTACACCCGGAATGAGAACACATTATATATATATATATATATATACTATATACATTATATATATATATATATATATACTATATACATTATATATATATATATATATACTATATACATTATATATATATATATATATATACTATATACATTATATATATATATATATATATATATATATATATATATATATATATATATATATATATATATATATATATATATATATATATATATATTTCAAACATTCTCATTGGGCGCCATTTTGTTCCATCATATTGGATTCCTACCAGTATTTTACCAGTTTCTACTTATGCCACATTTGCGTTTTGGGCATAATTTAAAATAAATTCAATAAGTAGTGTTTACATTGACACGCACCGCTATTTTGTTACATCACGTTGAATTCGTATCAGTTTATGCATACATTAAATTTAGTTTTTTTACAAAATTTGAAATAAATTGAATAGGATTTTTTTACATAGATTTTTTATTTGGTCGCCATTTTGTTCCGCTATAGCCAATGCATACTACACCACAACTCTACCAGTTAAATATTTTATAAGGCTGCCATTTTGTTTTGCTATCTTATATCCATACCAAAATGTTACCAGTTCATTCCTATGTAGCACTTCACAATTACAGGAAACTGGATAATTGGTTTTTAAGACATAATTTTTTTAACCTTTCAGGCCGATATCTTGTTCCGACATATTCGATTTTTACCAAAATATTACCAGGTCATCTCTATATTGTTGAAATTGTATAACCCAAAATGCTGTTTGTTGTTGCGCCACTGTACTTTATATAGGCGATATTATTTTAACACATCAGCAGAAATGCTTATTGATAATTTTCTCTTATATAGTTATTAATAAAATTAGTCTGTGCTGGAAATTCAACAAGCGTGTTTCATTTTTAATAGGTTATGGGCCCAGGCCGTCGCGAAGCCCATTGATAACCTCCGAAATTTGATATCGTGTTTTGTTAGTTTAATTTCCGAGTAATCGCACAAGAATGGCTGGTAATTATATAGTTAATGTTCCAAGATTGAAAGGACGAGAGAACTATGGGGATTGGGCGTTTGCTGTGGAGAACTATCTGGTTTTAGAGGGTGTATCTAAATGCATATCAGAAGTTGTAGCTGACGATGCCGCCAAGGCCAAAGCAAAACTTATCTTAACAATTGACACGTCACTTTATGTTCATATTAAAGATGCAAAAACGACTTTAGAATTATGGAATAAATTGAAGACGTTGTTTGACGATAAGGGTTTTGCAAGAAAGATTAATTTGTTAAGATGTTTAATTTCCTTGCGTTTGGAAAATTGTGATTCTATGACAAATTATGTCAATCAAGTTGTCGAAACAGGCCAGAAACTACGAGGTACAGGTTTCGATATTAATGATGAATGGATTGGTTCACTTTTGTTAGCCGGATTGCCAGATAAGTTTCAACCCATGATTATGGCAATTGAACACTCAGGGATTGCCATTACAGCGGATTCGATTAGAACTAAACTATTGGATATGGAAATAGATGTCAGTAGCAGTGGAAGTGCGTTTGCCAGTAAACAGGATTGGCGTGACAACCGAAACGCTAATAAAAATCTGAAATCGGGTGCGAATGTCAATAAACAGATAAAATGTTATAAATGTAAACAAATTGGACACTTTCAGAATAAATGCCCGAATAAGGATAATAAAGATACTGGTAAACAGAAGACTTCAAACGCTTTTAGTGTAGTTTTTCTGAAAGGATCATTCAATAAATTCGATTGGTATATTGACTCTGGTGCTAGTGTACATCTGGCTGCAAATAAAGAGTGGCTGGAGAATATAGAAAGCTCAGCGAATATATCACAAATTATGGTGGCTGATAAGACAAATGTTCCTGTTATTTGTTCGGGTGATGTAAATTTAACGACTGTTCTTGGACATGATAGTTACGAAATAACTGTTAAAAATGTGTTGTGTGTTCCCCAATTGGCAACGAATTTATTATCGGTAAGTCAACTGATAAGAAATGGTAACACTGTTTATGAATAATCGCTGTCAGATTTTCAATAACCAAAATAATTTAGTTGGAACAGCTGATTTAAAGGATGGGGTATATAAACTAAACACATTGACTATTGATACGTGTTTATTATCGACGAAATCGGTTATTTCAGGAGAAGTTTGGCATCGTCGTTTTGGGCACCTTAATAGTGCTTACCTGAATAAAATGAAGGATGGTATTGTCGAGGGACTTATTATCCAGGTGTTCTAGATATAGGGCAGAAAAATTGTGAAATATGCTGCGAGGGTAAACAACCTAGATTACCATTTAAGAATAAGGATCACAGGGCTAAAGATATTTTGGAAATAGTACATACAGATGTATGTGGTCCAATGAACACTGTGTCTCTTGGAGGATCAAAATATTTCATAATTTTTGAGGATGACTTTAGCCGTATGGTTTTTGTTTATTTTGTAAAGACAAAAGACCAAGTGTTTGATTGTTTCAAAAATTTTAAAAACATGGTCGAAAATCAACAAGGCAAAAAAATTAAGATCTTGAGATCAGACAATGGGGGAGAGTTTTTAACAGGGAGTTGACAAATTTTTAAAAACCTGTGGAATTATCCATCAAAAAACAAATCCATATACGCCTGAACAAAACGGAATGGCAGAACGGATAAATAGGACTGTAGTTGAAAAATCTAAGTGTATGCTGTTTGATAAGAACCTTAAACAGAAATTTTGGGCAGAAGCAGTTCACACTGCAGTCTATTTACGAAACCGGTCATTAGCTTCTGGAATTGATAAAATTCCATTCAAACTGTGGAGAGGCAGGGTGCCTGATGTGAAAAATCTCAGAATTTTTGGCAGCACAGTAATGGTACATGTTCCCAAAGAAAAAGGCTTAAAATGGGACAAGAAGGCTGTTAAATGTATTTTAGTAGGATACGATGATGAAATTAAAGATTATCGAGTATATAATGCTACGAAAAATACAATATTTACGAGTCGAGATGTGACCATAATGGAAAATATCAAAGATAAAGAGAACATCATGGTGAACAGTATAGCAAACACAGAAGCAGATAATAATGACCTAATATCAGTTCCAGTGGGAGATCATGTTACAAATGGAATAATTGAGGATGACTTACTCTCTAATAGCTCAGGTGAACTTTGGGAGAATGCTGTCAGTAATGACAGTGATGATTCGTCTCCTGATGAAGAGGCTCCTATTGTATTAAGAAGATCTGAGAGAGTGGGAAAACCAAGAAATTTTGAAAATGGTTTTAGTTGCATTTACTCAGAAAATTCTGATGTGAACACTGATCCGGAAACTGTTAAAGAGGCTTTATCACAACCTGATGGTGACCAGTGGAGAAGGGCAATGGAAGAAGAGCTGCAATCTTTCGAGGAAAACCAAGCATGGGAGCTGGTTGACATTCCTCAAGAACAGACAATTGTGCAGTGCAAGTGGGTGTTTAAAAAGAAAATTGATTGTGAAAACAAAGTGCGGTACCGTGCTAGGTTAGCTGCGAAGGGTTTTTCTCAAAAACCAGGTATTGATTTTGATGAAACCTTTTCACCTGTTGTAAGACATTCCACCCTTAGATTGTTAATAGCCTTATATGTGAAATTAGAATTAGATATCATACATTTAGATGTTACCACCGCTTTTTTGAATGGCATTCTAGAAGAAAATGTTTTTATGATGTTACCAGAGGGATTTAAAACTCATGATAAAAATAAAATTTTGAAATTGAATAAAGCTATCTATGGACTTAAGCAGTCTGCTAGGGCATGGTACATAAAAGTTGACGTTGTTCTTAAGAATTTAGGTTATAAGAAATCTGATCATGAACCTTGTTTGATTACTAAGAGCAGAGGTAATTTGTTGACTTTTATAACAGTATACGTTGATGATTTTTTTATTTTTTCCAATGATAAGATCGAAACAAATAATTTAAAACTTGAGTTAGGGCAACATTTTAAGATTAAGGACTTAGGGCAAGTTAAGCAATGTCTCGGTATGAGAGTTAGTATTGATAAAAACAAGAAACCGATTTGTTTAGATCAAGAGCAATATATAAATCAACTTTTAAAACGATTTAATATGTTGGATTGCAAGACTGTTTGTACGCCTATGGAAGTCAATGTAAATCTTACAAAAACAGAAAAGCCATGTAACACGGAATTGCCATATCAGCAATCGGTTCTTTGATGTATCTCGCTGTTTTGACTAGACCTGATATAGCATTTTCGGTAAATTATCTGAGTCAATTTAATAATTGTTTCGACGAAACTCACTGGAAACAAGCTAAGCGCGTTTTAAGATATTTAAAATACACTAAGCATTATGGATTAAAGTTTTGTAAAGATAATACGAAATTAGAAGGTTTTGCTGACGCAGATTGGGCTGCAGACTCGAATGGTCACAAATCATACACAAGATATTGTTTTAAACTTTGTGGTTCCGTAGTATCATGGGAATGTAGAAAACAAAAGACTGTAGCGCTATCAAGTACTGAGGCAGAATACATGGCGGTCTCAGAAGCTACAAAAGAGGCTATTTACTTAAGAAATTTAATAGCTGAGTTAACAGAAGTTGTTAATTGTATTAGAATATTCAATGACAATCAGAGCGCAATTAAATTGTCTGCTAATTCAATGTACCATAAGAGGACAAAACGCATTGACACGCGTCATCATTTTATTCGGGATGCAATTTCTGATAACTTAGTAGAAGTTAAGTATTTAGATACAGCGAACATGCCAGCCGATATTCTTACAAAGGGTTTGGCATCAGTTAAACATTATAAGTTTTTGGATTTGTTGGGTATAACACACCCATTAAAGTAAATTTTTGATCATCATTTTGTGTTAGTGGGAGTGTTGAAATTATATAACCCAAAATGCTGTTTGTTGTTGCGCCACTGTACTTTATATAGGCGATATTATTTTAACACATCAGCAGAAATGCTTATTGATAATTTTCTCTTATATAGTTATTAATAAAATTATTCTGTGCTGGAAATTCAACAAGCGTGTTTTATTTTTAATACATATGACCCTTAATTTTTTACTAAAATTTCATGTCACTCTGATAAGTAGTTTTTGAGACATACGGACCGAAAAAATTGATAAAAATATTTCTTGAATATTTATCTAGGGACGCTAAAACCTGAAAACATGTAAAACCAAGATTATAAATATTTTATCTGGCCACCATTTTATTCCGCTATCTGGAGTTAGTATCACAGTTTTACTAGTTCATCTCTATACCACAATTAGTTATGGCACAAAATTTGAGACCAGTTCATTACGTTTTTTTTTTCAGGTTGAATTTTTAAATATTTTATTAAGCGGCCATTTCGTTCCGCCATCTTGGATTCGTACTAAAATTTTACCAGTTGATTTCTACATAATACCTGATATTTGTGCAAAATTTGAGATAAATTAGATACGTAACTTTTTAGTAATAATTTTTTTGACATTTCATTTGACTTTTATTTTTTTAGCTATGACAGACAGACCAACAAACCGACAGACAGACCGACGGAATTGAGAAAACATTTTTTTTCGGCATATAGGGACCCTGAAATGAAAAGATCTGAAAAAACCTTGGAGGGTGATTTTTTTCATGTTTACAATAATTCCCTTTTACGAGGGAAGTAAAAAAACAAAAATAACTTTTCGAAATGATGATGATGCCTAAATCCCAAAATTATTTCGGATGTCATTCTAATTTCACAAACCTAGTAAACATAATCGGCATAAAAAGGAAAGTAAAATATAGGTGTAAAGAGTTCACTCAGGCCACTTAACTTCGGCAGCAAACCCTGAACACTTGTGGGAGTTGCGACATTTTAAGAGATTTGTCGTAATGCGCTAATGTCAATCTTATGTATTTCGTACTCTTAGGAAGTTCAAATAAGATTATTCCGAGCTTTTATTTCTTTATTACGTTAAAGAGTTATTTGACTCAGCGGCGCTTTGGATTTCGGTCTATTAGAGTATTAATAGGAAAGTAAATGTAAAATCTTTTATAATCGAAAAACAGTACATTAATCTGAACCTGGAACGTACATAGAAAGTTTGATTGGCAAGAAATTATGTGAAATAGTTAATACCTTCTGGGTTCAAAATGCTTAAATTAAAATCTAAAACTCAATATCTTTAAAGACGTACGCCTAATGATGGTGCATATTGTGCATATATGTATTTTCATCCTTAAAAGCGGTTATATTAAATTTTTATTACTTTTTGTTTTTTAACATAGTTTGTACTTTTCGATACACAAACATGAAGTTTTAATTTTTTTTTCTATGAATGAATTGATTAGCCGCTTGAGAGCGACAAACATGTATGCTCTCTAGTTGTTTAAAGTTTACATCATGTCTTTACGTTATAAATTCAGGCAAGGCTGGAAAAACATTTTATATTAGATTGATGTCAAGATCCATTAAGCTTTTCTCTCTTTAGGTCGATCTACTCCATTTTTTAAATTGTGTAAAAGAAAAGAATTAAATAGATGAGTCGTATTAAGGAGTTATTTCTGGCAAAAACACTTTAAACTAACTCAAAAATACCAGGGGTTCACTACAAATATACTACAAATAACACCTTCAAAAAAACGATGCAATTTACAATTTTTTGTTTACACACTTGTAAAATTAAAACACCATGATTAATATATCAAAGGATATTATCTATAATTGGTACAAAAATAGCTTGAAATAACTGACGTTATCTAGCAGATATATTGGAGATACTAATAAATATAAACTCGTTAGGAAAGATAATTTAAAAATGTTGACATGTTTCGCATGCTTTTTTATAGATTGTAACTTTAGTGGTTTTTTAGTAACTGCCAAAGGCAGCTGATATACGGGCTTGTCTGTCTTCATAGCATCGTATGACACAAAGTTTGATTTCAGTACTTGAGTCAACAGAATCCTCTGAGGTTACTGCTCAGACAACCTTTCCAACAGATGATCGGCACAAGAATGCACCTTAGTATTTGAAACCAAATACATGTGTTCGTTCTTATATGCTGATACTGTGAAACCTGCAAATTCTGTATTTCTTTTTACCTATATACTTTTACCAACATTTCCAACGAACATTTTCCCTCGTTATATTAGGAATAGTGAAGTCTGGCCCAATTTAGTTTTGCACATAGTCATTTAGTAACACTATATAATGTCTTTTCAAACATTTTGTTTCACCATATTGGATTCGTAACAATATTTTACCAGTTTCTACCTACATATTTTATTTTTGGGCTTTACAATAACTAATTAAGTAGTTTTTACACCGATTTTTTAAAAATTTTATTAGACCGGAATCTTTGCGATCATGTTGAATACCTACCAAAATTTGACCAGTTTATCCCTATATAACATTCATTTTTGTGCCAAATTTGACCTCAATTGAATATAAAACAAATTTGACGTTGATTTTTTAAGCATCCTATCTGACCGCCATTTTGTTGCACTATCTTGAATTCGTTCCAGAACTTTACCAGTGTCTCTCTATATCACACCTAATTCTTGCACAAAATTTAAACAAAAATTATATCTAACAAGTAGTTTTTCAGGTTGATTTTTTAAATATTTTATTAGGCCACCATTTTGTCTTGCCATCTTGGGTTAAATAGTACCAAAAACTTACCAGTTCATTCCTATGTAAGATTGTTGTGCCAAATTTGAGGTAAATTGGATAATTCGTTTTTTATTAATAATGTGTTTAACATTAAACTAAGCTGCCATTTCGTACCGTCATATTGGATTTTTACAAAAATGTTAACACGTCATCCTTATATGACCCTTAATTTTTATCCTAATTTGAAAAAAATCGGGTAAATAATTATTTAGCCATACCGTAAACACACAGACAGACCATCTGTCTGTAAGTTTGATAAAACCTTATTTTTTTGTCACCTAGGGACCTTAAAACGAGAAGATCTGCAAAAACTTGACAGGGTGATTTACAAACATTTTATATAGCAGCAACTTTGTTTTGCCATCTCGTATTCGTACCAAAATTTTACCAGTGTATGCCTATGTAGGACTTGATTTTGCGAAAAAAATCAATGCCGGTCATGATATTCGCCAGCGGAGTAGTTGTTTATGTGAGTCAATTTTGTTCCTTACCCTATACGATGAGGTTTAAAAAGTGCAAAATCGCGCTCGTCATTTGACAAAAATCGATCATTGTGTCTACTGCGATGCAGAACATGTTCCAGGCAGAGATCATAGCATCCTTGTTATGACGTTGATGTAAAAGGAATAAAAATGTATTAAATTTCTTAAATGTTAATAGTTTACAAGTTATTTGCAATAAAATACATACTCATTGTTTAAATGTTAATTTGTTTGAGCCCTCACTCATATTTGTACTAACAGTAGTAAAAATTAGCACCATTTTGAGTTTGTGAATTAGACGAAACGCGGACTTTTGCAACAGAATTTATTATGTTATTTTTAATATTAATTGTTATTATTCTTATTAAGAAGCAACATTTTTTTGTGTATTAAAATAAACCAAGCATATCTTTCATAATAAAATTGAAAATGGTGATTTATTATAATGTTTTAAGTAGATATATTTTTAAAGGTTTCAGATAACGGGCGTACGCATACTTTTGCAAATCACTGTATGTGCTTCGTACTTTTTATTTAGTAACTAGAACGATTCCGTACGTATATTTTACCTATCAAATTTTTGCTTACTCGTGATGCAACTACATAAGATGTATGCACACAGCACAATTTACAGTGTAGTTTTATTCGAACAGTTCAGAAACCGTTTCAATATTTACTCTGCATATGCAGGTTTCATCTCATGCGTAATTTAATCCGGTCAAATCTTTTAACGGCTTAATTCATCTCTTATCAAACGTAAATATAAGAGAGCCTTGACGATATCAATCTCATATAAAAATTAAATTTAGAATTTTATTTTCTTAATTTGCATATAATTAAGTTTTTATTTAGATGTAGGAATGTGGTTATTATCCAACCATTTAACCAAATGAATCTGCTACTAACGGTCAGCTCAGATATATATATATATATATATATATATATATATATATATATATATATATACATAAATTTAAAAAATCGGTAAATTTCCTTTACCCGGAACTCCCCTCGTTATGAATTTCCTTTTATTAGGAATAGTGGTCCTTAATTAATTATAAATTGTGTTTTCTTTCATTTTTGTAGACGGAAAACATTTCGATTTAAGTTTCATTACAGATTGGTTTTACTCAATTACACAAAGTTCCCTCATAAGGAATCGTCCTCTTGTTTAGAATAGTGTAAGAAAACACAATTATATATTTAACATTTAACTACTAAATAACTGTATGTAAGACTAAACAAGATCTTATTTTATCTTAATCGTACTATTCTTAATAAAAAGAATGATTAATAACAAAGGAATTTTCGAGTAAATGAAAATATATCGATTTTTTACATAGTTTTTTAATATTACGCAATTTTGTTCGACCATATTAGATTCATACCAATTTTTTACCAGTTTCTACCCACGTTACGCTTGATTTTGCAGCAAAATTTAAAATCAAATGCATAAATAGTTAATTTGTTCCGCGATTTGAATTTGTACCAAAATTTTGCCAGTTTATCCTTACCGCCAAATAAACTTTTCCTGTAAACGGATTCCCGGAAAACGATCCATCTCCAAAACTGACTTCCACCAAAGCAAGTTAAGTATTCGCGAAACTATGGAACATTAGTTCTTATCGACTCTAAACCTGCATTTCGTTTTCATGAGGTCAGTTTTTGGTGTGGAAACTTTTTATAAAAGGTAATATTTTAATAAATAGAAAGGTTTAGCATCGTTTAAAGAATCTAAATCCCTTACAGCAACTGACATGTAGCTCGCTGATATGCAGCTTAATGCATACCAACATAATTTCAAAGGGGTTAACAAAATAATATCCTATGCAATAAATGAAACGCATAGAAAATCAGTAGATAGTTTCCCGCGCATTAAAAACAATGACCCCGCGAACGACACAATTATTATCCAGGTTATCTTTTATAATATGTTTTCATTTTGATAAATATCTTTGATAAGCACTTAAATATTCCTCAAGGAATTATTTTCAAATTATGCAGTTTGACAATATAACTAAGCTGAAAAATGCTTGTTTAAATTGACATAAAAACTTGATATTAATATGTATATTATAATATTATTATTGACAGTTATTTAAAATTTTCTGCAAACAAAAACCATGCACATTTTTATTGATTCTAAATCAACATGTCATGTACTATGCAAATTTTATTGTTTTGCAAAAATTGGTCCCTAAAACTTAAATTTTAACCATAGTTGTTTTAAATTCTAAAAACTGAAAAATGTCCAGAGAGTATATGTTAGAACAGTTAAATTTATATTTTCGAATCTAAAATGTATAAAATTTTGTTTTAAATTTTTATTTCAAATTTGAGATTATTTTAGTGATAATAAAAATAATTGTAATTAAGTAGTGTTGAATTAAATGATAAATTTTGTTAATAATAAAACTGTTGAATTTTTATTCGATTCGAAAATCTGGGCTTTATTTAGTAATGAATTTTCATTGTTTTAAAAACAGTTGAGTTTATATTTTCGATTCTAAAATATTAGATTTACACCTTCTATTTAGTACCAAATTTTCTATTATTTTATACCACAAATTTTAGAATAGGAAATATAAATTCAATTGTTTTAACGCATTACAAAATATCTCATTTAATTCAACACCGCTTAATTACAATTATTTTAATTAAGTAGCCCTAAAATAATCTCAAATCTGAAATAAAAATTTAAAACAAAATTTGCTAAATTTCGAATTGTGCGGCTTCATCTCCAGCTTTATGGAGAATTGGCTAATTTTAATCTTACAATGTTTTAAAAAAAATAGAGTAAAATAATCAATTTGACTCATATTTTTTTCAGAAAAATCTGTATCAAACTAAATAAAATAGTTTGCTGATAAAGAATAGTTTTTCACAACTTACTCTATAACATTGAACGGCTTTGACCTAGCTGGTTATTGGCATTAGATCGTGTCAAATTAGAATTTCAAACGACGTTTTGCCTTCGAATAATCGAGGCATCTTCGAGATCTGAACACTGAGTTGTCTACTTTGTATAAACGCTGGTAAAGTTCTCGGTAAATACGATATAATAGGGGTGAGAAAAAAATGTCTGTTCTAGCAAAAATTCTATTTTTCTCGGGATAAAACTAATTCGGAAAATTTTATTTCAAGCACTTCTAAAATTACTTTAGAGTTATCAGCATTTTATAATTAATTTTAACTCAAAAATCAATTCCTGTTTGGAGACATTCATTTAAAAAAAATTAGTTTTGCGACTCTTTATCTATAATCATTAATATGAACCAAAAATTTAACAACTTTGCTATAAATTCACCAAGATATTTTTTAAATAAAAAGTATTCAATTTAAATGTCAGGTTTTAAAACCTAAAACTTCTAATGTAGTCTCAATATTTCGCGAACCTAAGTAAATACTGAAAATTCATTTGGGCAAATAAATTTTTAATAATGTTTATTATAACTTAAAATGCAAGAAAATTAGTTATTAAGCAAACCCATTGCATGTTGGTTGTAGGTATATCAAATTGTTGCACGTAAAATTTGATATATTCTTGCATTTCTAATAGCAGTAGACAGAACAAATTCCAAAGGGACCTCTTTCATAAGAAAATACTATCTAAAAATATATATTTACCCTTAAAAAATTTCCTGCGGCAAACCGAACAAAAAACAAAACTTTTAAACTCCAAAATTTAAATCAAAACAGCACATGCTCTAAAAAACAATCAAAAAAAAAATCAAATAAAACGGTAATTATTTTGGTTTTTTTTTTCGATAAAAAATTACGTGCAAAAAATTTTTTTCAACTACGGCAACGGTCAAAAAAGCAGTCGAAGAGGGGCAAGCTCGATGTCCGAGCTTTTCCAAAGCGCGCAACGATACCCGCTGTTCAGTTGTTAAACGACGATATCGCGATGACTGAATGAAGAAAATCGTTCTATGCAATGTTAAAGCTTCAGTTAAGTCGAGAGCGCCGAATCATGACGGCACGCTGTTGCGTTCATTTTTTAATTTTGATTTGCGAAGTTTTTTACGAGTGGGATTTCTGGTATAATTATTAATGTATGGGATTAGTCGGCTTTAGATACAGTGTCATCAATAAAGTCGGCCTCAATTGCAAACATCTTTTATTCACCGATTTAAGTAAATTTAGATTTTGGCAATAGTTTGCTTATGATGCATAAAAACCGATCATGTAATTTTATTTTTCCTTCAATATTTACATTAGGAAAGCTCCAAAAACGACACATATTTAGTTAAAGAGAAAAATTGTTAAATTTTTAGTTTTGTGAAAAAATAACAATTTTGTATTAAGTACAAAATATGTAGTTTTAGTGTATTTTATGGATTATATCCATTCGTCACTTAACTGACGTTGATCATAATATCTTTATTAAGCAAAAAACAAAAAGAGCATAACATAAAAAATTGGCACGCAATAAAAATATGTGAAAAGCCCTTATACCTATGTATATATTGACTATTCCTAATAAAAGGAAAAATTCATAACCAGGGAGGTTCTCGGTAAAGGAAATTTACCGATTTTTTTATGTCCACCCATTTGTCTACTGCATTTATAAACTTATTAAACAGACATGATATAGGTGTTTAGATTATATCTCATAAGTACGGTGACTATATGTCCTTATTTTAGTAGGAGTGTGCATACTTTAAAATTGCGCCCTACCGCCTTTAGAAAGTTTACGTTGGCATAAGAAATAAAAATTAACGAAATCTGAACAACTAAAAGGATTGTTTGAAAAAAACGCCTAAAAGAATATTTTTCCTATGATAATAACTATCCGACAATTTTATTAAAACTTTTATAGAGGAAATTTTCATGTGGTTATTTTAAATCTATGATGCGACAAAAAGATGTTAAACGAAAATATTTATTCTCAGTATTACAGCCTGAAAAAACACAGAAAACTTATTTTTCCATAGAGCCTTACTAGTTAGACTAAGAAAACCTCTTCCCAATCTTCAGTTTTTCGATAAGAAGGAGAGAATTCCGTACCCACCCACTTAGAAATATATGAAAATGAAATAGTAATATAATTTTCTTAGAGGATAACGACACAAAAACCGAAGAAAAGAAGCAGCACAGAAAATATGTATAGTAGGAAAACTGTTTTTTTTTGCTCGTCGCTTTTATGCCGATTATCCTACTATCTCCCTTTACTGCGAAAAATATTTTTTTCTCTAAAAAAAAATAATTTACCGTACTTTTAACTGATAAAAAATTTGATATTTTCACATTTTAGGAAAGTCAGAATTAGTATTACTTATATTTGTAATTGGCTGCATGGTTGATCAGCTTAGAGTTAAAATACATGATACTGCCATTTTGCTCCCCCTTTTGAATTTGTATGAGCATTTTACCAGTTTATCTCTATATCATACAATTAATGCCCAAAATTTGAAATCAATCACAGTTTTTTAGAGTGATATTTTAAACATTTTATTGGGCCGCTATTTTGTTTGATTATCTTGGAGTTGCAGTAAAATTTTACGCGTTTACTGCTATGTCACACTTGATGTTTGTGCAAAATATGAGGTAAGTAAGGTTTTTACCATAATTTGATGTCAATCGGGTAATTAGTTTTTTAGCTATACCGTGAACAGCAGACCGACAGATATGAGAAAACATGTTTTTTTTGGCACCTAGGGACCTTGAAAAGTGAAGATATGAGTGTTTCTTAAAATAGGATCGATATCAAAATTTTGAAAATGACTTTTTTTATAGTATGCAAATTAATTTGGTCTATTTCAAACATAATTTAAAAGATATTTACGAATTCCCGGACCTGCAAAATTTAAAAAAAGTAAGTTTTTACACAGTACATACTAATTTTATATTTTTTCACACTAAACTTTCTGATGTAAAACCGGAGTCAAACGGTTTTCAACAAAAGAAAATCACTAAATTTCATTTACCTGGAATTTTTCTCGTCAGGAATCTTATCTTTTATTAGAAATAATGAAGTATAACCCGTAGTGCAGGTAGTCTTTTTGTAACACACACACTTTTCAACATTTTATTGGGTTCCATTTTATTCCACCGTATTGGATTCGAACCAATTTATTACATTTATTTAGCCGTCATTTTGTGTTATCATTTTACCAATCCTATTAAATCAATTTAATAGTTTGGTCAGACCGAATTTTTAAATATTTTTAGACCGCCATTTTGTTTTGCTATCTTGGATTCGTACCAAAATGTTACCAGTTCATTCTTATGTAACAATTGATTGTTGACGTAAATTGGATAAGTAGATTTTCAGTAATAATTTTCTTAATTTCACTAGGCCGCCATTTTGTTCCGATGTATTGAATTTCTACAAAAATGTTACGAGTTTATCAAGAATTGATCCCTAATCTTTGACCAGAATTTAAAATCGAGCAGGTAAGTAGTTTTTTAGCTATTCCGCGCACTGACGGACAGACCGAGAGAAATGAGAATACATGTTTTTTTCTATTTTGCATTCATAAAGAAGCATATTTGATATGCAAAAGAGTATCTTACTAGCTCTTTTTTCAACACTACTTTCTCTACAAAGCTGGCAATGATAAATCATAGCCAACTCGAATTTGAAACGATCAGATCTCAATTGAAAAATAAAAGTGGTGTAAATATGTTTGTTCAAAAATATAAAAAAAGTAGTATAAAATTCTCGTTTTATAAGACATTTCATTGCAATTTGCCTTTAGAAATTCTAACCTAGAGCTCGTGCTATAAAATCATGTCTTATGAAACTACTATTTTAATATACTATTTTTTCGCATAGAGGGACCTGAAAACGTAAAGAGCAAGTAGAAAGTACAATCCTCGAACTGCGATTTTTTCACACTACTACAATTTTAGCAGTTCGTCTCTGTATCACATTTAATTTTGGCACAAAATTTGAAATCAATCTAATAAGTAGTTTTTTCAGGCTGATTTTTTAAATTAAGTCGCCATTGTTTCCCCATCTTGGATTCGTACCAAAATTTTACCAGTTCACTCCTACGTGATATTTGATTTTTGGGCAAAATTTGAGATAAATTGGATAAGTAGTTTTTTAGTAATAATTTTCTAAAATTTCATTAAGACGCTATTAAGTTCCCTCGTATAGGATTTTCACCAAAATGTTACCAGGTCATTCCCGTATGATGACTAGGACAATTTGAACTGAATCGGGTAAGTAGTTTTTTAGCTCTACCGCAAATAGACAGACCGACGGTATTAAAAAAACATCTTTACGATTTATGGATCCTAAAACGTGAAGATCTGTAAAAACCTGGGAGGGAAATAATATAACTAAAAAATTAGCAAACAATTAGCAGATTCATTTTAATTAAACAATGTCAATAATTATTGTAACCTAAATATGTTCCCAGTGTAGCTAGTTAATTGTATTAATAATTGGGATTAGGTTATGACGTTATATTATATTAGTTATAATAATTATTCATACATAATCGTTTTTCTGAATAAACCATTTATCCATCATATTTTTGCGTAATTAAACATTATATTATTATTATTGTTAATAATATTAATATTATTTTTATAATCTGTATTACTATTAGTTATGGTATTGGGTGGTAGTCCATAATTTTATTTACAATTGGAAGCAGAGTGATTTTCTTAAATAATGCAGACATCTCGCGGGGTTTCTCTTTTAAGATTATCATATACAAAATATGCATTAAATCTATCCCTAGGAATATAAACTGACAAAGTGCACACCTTTAACCATGAATACGTGATAAACTCATGATAAACTGCTTTAATACCTGTATTTTGCACTACGAAATAATATTCATGTGATGCACCTATTGTTATCTGAACTCATCCTAATCATAAACATTAAAGGCGACAGCTATTATTTTCTTTAATAGTTTATACATAGTGTCTTGCAATTGTTGCATATACATGCATATGCCAAAGAAGGAAATAATTAGGATAATAACAGTAAAACAAAAGTAACCTAAAAACAGGTTTAAGTTGCTTCCACATTACACACATGTTAAAGTTAACTGAAAGTATAATTTAAAAAGACACAATAATCTTTTTAGTCCTTACTTCAAAAAAAATTGTATCTTGATTCTCAGGAAAGTCCTGTTTTTTTTTAGACCGCCTTTTCGCGTCTAGGCCAATTTGGACAGGTGTTACAAGTTAACGTCAGCTCCATCTTCGAACCATGCTCCTTGGGCACCCTAGTCAACCCTCGGCTCACACCCCACCCTCAAGTGCTTTACTTTCGAGTTACGATACAGCCTTTGGTTTTTATCAAGTAAACTAAATATTAGAGAGCGTGCAGATGCCTCAAGTATCTCTCGCAACTCCTCATGCAGCCTCTAACCGGCCCGCATACATGCCTTTCGAAGTTGATATATTTTACACTTAGGTATGTCTTGGAGGTATAAGCATAGCGTAAGGACGAGATGGGAATTGAACCTACCTTGAAATCTATATTAAGTCATCAAACTCGTCTCTTATAGAAAAATTTTAAAATATAATGCCTGTAAAATGTATGTCCAAATAGTTTTAACTGTAAAATGTATGTCTAAATAGTTTTAAACTTAAAATTAAAATAGAATATCACGTTCTTCTAGCAGTTTTACAAAAATATACCGTCTAAACTTACAACTTACATTCAAGGAAATTATTTTAATATAGCCGGAGCAAATAACACTGTGTTTATTAATAAGTAGAATAAGTATATATATCTAAAATTAACTTTGAAAAACAAAAAAAATATTAATAGTACAGTAACGAATTAAATCAGTTTAAATAAAAATTAACTTTAAAGTCAAAAGTATTTGGTAGACAGGCGTTCTTTGAGTTATCACTAACATTTCTTTCTGGAAAAATCAAATATAACAGTTCTTAGATATAATTCGAATACATAATTTTAAAATAAATATATTTTGAGAACAAAAATTTATATAAGCTAGACCAGGAAAACGGTATCTCATAAATAATTATATATTTTTTAGGTATCAAGTATTTTCTATTAACTAGAAGTATTCACGGTACGTCAAATCTAATATTATTGCTAAAATCCCCAGCTCATATACTGATCTTAATTATTGCCGATTCCTCTGGTGATAAACTTTAAGTCTCATATACATATAAAATACACACCTATCCTGTAAATTTTAGATGATATGGGACCTAAAGTTTATCATTAGAGGAAACGCCAATAGAGCTAGCCGATGACAAACTCATACGGCAGGGGCCAATTTTTTCTAGGCTGAGAAGGGAATGTATGGACCAGACCACCACAGACTTTGCTGAAGGAGTTGCGGGAATTAAACCTCGCGATATACAGTTCAGGTGACGGAATATAGTCAGAAAGGTTTATCAGTTTTGTCCTCAACATGGCTCATTAGCTCATAGCTTGTTCTCAACAAAGGTTTCCCATTTATGTGGACTGGCGCTCAACCAGGCTAAAGCACCAGATGACCCAGACCAAGCATAAATATCATAAAAGGGAATGAGTTGTGAGTAAAACTCTTTAACAAATAAGAATGAAATTGGTTTTTAGAGAAGCGACTTTACATTTTATATTAGTGAAGAAAGTTTAAAAAATTGCGATCTGTCGTAACTTCTGGATGGCTTAAAACTTTTAAATACAGTTTTTACAACTTGGTGTAACTTGGTTTAAAGAGTTAATTTAAAAAAAAAAGTTTGTGTTTTGTAGACAATTATACACATAGAATTTGATAATTTTAGAATGTAAAACATGAAGTTTACTTTCTTTCAACTATTTTAAAAGAAAAAAAGAAATAGATGAATCGCTCTTTCTATTAAAGAAAAAAAAACAAAAAGAAGTTTCACATTTTCACTGCATTCTCTAAATTATGACAGTTTTAAAAAAGGCTATCTTACAATGTTGGCAAACTTGCATTATAGTAAGCATCTTTAATAGTACTATGCGAGAAGTAATTGGCGCGCTATCACACGCTTTCTTTACAGCAGAGCTAACCAATTCTAACCTAACCTAACTTAATAATTTAACAATAAATTTATTGATATACAATTAAAAAAACTCAAAACAGAAAAAGTTTTGGTAATTTTTTCTTTTTTACATTATTGTCGATTTTGATTGTTTTTTATATATAGGTGGATGTCCTATCTCGGGGTCCTGATCACGAATCCAAAGTCAATTTTTTTCGGTCACGTTTCGTTTTTGTGTTATTCTTCCTCAAAGTTCATAAATATTCTCTAACCTCAATTTCCTTTTTTTTTCTTCTTTTTTTATAAAAGTTGACGGTTCTGTAGGAAACTACTATAAACAATTAAACGACGTAACAAAACTCTCTTCTCGGTTTTCTTGCCTTATTTTTATCTAAGAAGTTAAAATACTGGGAACACGTAAAAATAACCATACTTCATACTTTTTGCACTTGTAACTCTTCCTTCTTGACATCATGTAAAACCATAGAGGTGCAACTTTAAATTTAAAAAAAATAATTGATACAAATTACAGTAGCTGATAGGCACTATAATACAAATTAATTATCGATATTTTGTTACATACATAAGGTGGACCAGTACCAGTAGGAGCGCGGAAGCACTATGTGAATTGGTACCGGGTTAGCATTAGGTTAGGCTCCGTAGGCACCATCAATAAAGCCCTAACACAAAAGATGATCAACAGCGAAGTGCATCACAGGCGTAAGTCTAACATTCAGCATCGGCCCCCCAGGGGGGGCACTTCGCTGTTGTTTGCCTTTTCTGTTAGTGCTTTAACGATGATGCCCCAGGTGCCTACTGGGACCAATCTATCTATGCATGTAAAAAAGTGTCCATCAATAATTTTTTAGATAAATGTACCTCTTTATAGGTGTATCTCGATGGGTCTTCATGATGCCAACATGAAGGAAAAGTTACTGGTCCAAAAAATATGAAGTACGACTGTATTTTAGTGTTCTCCAATTCTTTAGATAAAAAAAGTGAGAAAAACGAAGAGTTTATTGTACATCCCCAAGGGGCCGATGACGAAGTTAAACTTCCGCCAGTGATGCATTTCGCTGAAGTCCAAAAAATATGAAGTACGGCTATTTTTTAAGATACATTTTAAAGATAAAAAAAGCCAAGATAAATAAAAAGAGAGTTTATTTTACGTCTTTTATAATTGTTTGTAGTAGTTTCATACAGAAGCGCCGAATTTTCATGAAAAAGAAGAAAGAAAAAAGTTATTGGGTTCGGGATGTTTATGAATTTTGAGGATAAATAACTGAAAAATCAGGACCCTAAAATCCACCTATATACAAAAAAATCATCAAAATCGACGATGGTGTAAATAGTTATCAAAGTTTTTCTTACATAATTTATATAATATCTATATAAAAGTAAACTTAGCAACATGGCAACCCCAACACATGAATTCTCTGTTTATTTATCACTCAGCTGAAGTATGTGTCATGCTGTTATGAAATAGGGTCAATAGAATATCTAATATTTTAATTAGGCACTTTTAGTTATTAGCACATTTTTGTATTATAAAGCATCAAATATGTTTTTAGCTATACTCGAAAAACAAGTTAAGTGCAACCTTCCAAAAACTTAGTTCTTATGATTCTAATTGGAAAAAAAGTAGTTCATCTATAAATTTGTGTGTGTTAGAATTATTAAAAAAAGGTAATCTTTCAAATATATATTTCAAATTTGTCAAATTCCGTGGGTATAATTCTTTACAAGAACCGAATGATTTATTTAAATAAATTATTTGTTGGTAACTTCTGAACTGCTTAAACTTTCTAAATACTTAAACCGTTTCAGGTCCATGCAATTTTTATGACGTAATTTATTTAAAAAAAAATAGCAGCTGTCTTAAAAAATCTATTTTAACTTTTGAAAAGCTAAACTTTCTTAAATGCGAATTAGATGTCAAAAAATTATTTTGCCTCGTAATTGAAATCGATTTATATATCGTATTCGGTATATAGGCAGGTACTGAAACTTGCCACACAAGCATCTCAACTTTATCACGACTTTTATTTTAATTTTAGTTATACGTATATGGTTTATAAAACATAAAAACTAAAGTAAAGTCGGATTTTATAGAGATTGTTTTTACTTCCGTCGTAAAAGGGAAGTATTGTAATCGTGAAAAAATCACCCTCCAAGATTTTTACAGATCTTTACGTTTCAGAGCCCGTAGGATACCGAAAAACATGTTTTCTCAATTTAGTCAGTCTGTCTGTGGGTCGGTCTGTGTTCGCAGCATAGCAAAAACACGACTCACCCGATTGACTTTAAATTTTAGTCAAAAATGAAGGGTCATATGGGGACGGTTTTGTCAAAAATCCAATATGGCAAAACAAAATGGCGGCTTAGTGAAATGTTAAAAAAACTATTACTAAAACACTGCTTCTCCAATTTATCTCAAAATTTGCACAAAAATCAAGTATAATGTAGGAATCAACTGGTAATTTTGGTATGAATCCAAGATGGCGGAACAAAATGGTGACTTGATAAAATATTTTTCACATTATGTGCCATAACTAATTGTGGCACAGAGATGAACTTGGAAAACTGTGGTACTAATTCAAGATGGCGGAACAAAATAGCGGCCAAAAAAAATATATCTGTAATCGCGAAAAAATTACCTTCTCAGGTTTTACATACTTTCAGGTTTTAGCGTTCCTAGACGCCAAAAAATATGTTTTATCAATTGCGTCGCTCCGCCTGTCAATTCGTGGCATAGCTTAAAAACTACTCATCAGCTTGACTTGAAATTTTAGTCAAAAATTAAGGGTCATATGTGGATGACCTGGTAATATTTTCGTAAACATCCAATATGCCGGAACAAGATGGCGGCCTAGTGAAATGTTAAAAAAATTATTACTAAAAAAGATACTCATCAAATGTATCTAAAATTTTGCACATTAAAATTATTACTAAAAAACTAATTATCCAATCTCTTCAAATTTTACACAAAAGCCTAGACGTAGATAACAAAACAAAATGGCTGCCTAATGAAATATTTAAAAAATCAGCCCAAAAAAACTACTTATTAGGTTAATTTTAAATTGTGTGCAAGCATTAAGTAGAGAAATTGTTAAAGTTGTGGTACGAATTCAAAATGGCGGAACATAATGGCGGCCAATATATATTTTTTTGAATCAAAGTAAAAATACCTTTTTAATTAATTGTAAATTTTGCAGAAAATTTAAATGTGATATAGGGATAAACTGGTAGTACGAATTCAATATGACGTAGCAAAATCGCGGTGTGTGTCAACGTAAAAACTGCTTATTGCATTTATTTTTAATTATGCACAAAAATCAAGTGTGGCATATGTTAAACTAGTAAAATATTGGTAGAAATCCAATATCATGGAACAAAATGTCACCCAGTAGAATGTTTGAAAATATAGTATGTGTCTAACTTACTATGTACTGAACTAAATTGGATCACACTTCACTATTTCTTATGAAAGGAAAGATTCATAACGAGAGAAGTTCTGGGTAAAGGAAATTAACCGACTTGTTACCTAAAGCTTAGCCGTATGGCTATGGTCCACAAAAATAAAAAAATAATATAATAAAGGTGGACATAACATCACAATCAGACATATACTTGTTTTATATATTACCCAGCACTCTGAAAACCGATTTTTTTGAAAAAAAAAATTTTTTTTAGCAAATGAGACAAGATCCAAAAATAATTTGATGATTGTCATTAACCATTGTTCGCTTTGCACACTACCTAAACTTATGTTCTTGCCACTTTGAGAACTATCCCTCCGCAATGACCAAAAGTTAAATCTGCCGTTGCGTTGTATATTTTAAGGCTTTCAACGGGTGCAAAAGGTATCAAAATATGATAAATTTATTTATTTATTTATTTAGCTAAATGGACTTTATTAGAAAATTTACTCATAATAAGTTTTTCCATTTATCAAAGAAAAAGATACGAAATACAATTTCTATATACACAATTATTTTATAACAACTACAAATTATGTTACTATTCAGTTCAATAATAAAATAAATGACGTGTTACGAGGGAAGTTCCATTTGTCAACTTTCTTGATATAAATGTACTATCTACTTCTTTTGACTGATGTTCGCTTTATTTAAAAAAATTAAGTTTGGTTCTTAAATCACACCAGATTATTTTTAATCAGTTTAGTGTAACATTTTAACTGGGACAAAAATGGCTTAAAACATAAGAAAATAATATAAAATAACCTGAACTTATTTTAAAGCTTCCATATGTTGCAGTTAAGTAGAAAGCAATATCGTTTTCAATGTAACATTTAACACGTTTAATGGTTGGTACTTATATAGTAATAAAATGTGCAAATATTCATTGTAACAGGTGGTTAATGTCTCAAGGGTCCCAATCTAATCATAAAATTTATACATAAATAATTAGCTGATATATTGAGAGTCTTCTTGTTTCCCGCCAATTTAGCATTTTTACTTTCCTCATAAAATGAAAGTATTGTTATCTTGAAAAAATAACCCTCCGAGATTTTTTCAGATTTTTACGTTTCATGGTCCTTAGATGGCGAAAAACATGTTTTTTTTCAATTCCGTTGTCAGTCTGTCTGTCTGTTCACCGCATAGCTAAAAAACTACTTACCCGATTGACATCACTTTGATAAAAAATTAGGAGTGATATGGGGATGACCTGGTAACATTTTGGTAAAAATCCAATATGGCAAAACAACATGGCGGCCTAGTGTTAAAAATTATTACTAAAAACTACTTACCCAAGGTATTGCACAAAAATCATGTAGTATGTAGGTATCAACTGATGAAATTTTGGAATGAATATAAGATGGCTTAATAAAATATTTAAAAATTCAGCCTGAAAAACTACTTCATGAACTGATTTCAAATTGTGTGGCATAACTAATTGTGATATAGAGATGAACTAGTAACACTGTGGTACTAATTCAAGATAGGGGAACAAAATAGCGGTTAAATAAAATGCTTGTAATTATGAAAAAGTCACCCTCTGAGGTTTTACATATCTTTAACTTTAAGTGTCCCTAGATGCAAAAAAATATGTTTTATCAATTTCGTCGGTCCGTCTGTCGATTTGTCTGTAGCTTAAAAACTACTTATCAGACTGACTTCAAATTTTAGTCATCAATTAAGACTCATATATATCGGAAAAAGATGGCGGCATGGTGAAACGTTAAGAAAATATTACTAAAATAACAAAATATCCAATTTACCTCAAAGTTTGCACAAAAAAGTATGACACAGGAATGAAACGGTAACATTTTGGTACGAATATAAGATAACAAAACAAAATAGCGGCCTAATAAAATATTTAAAAAATTAGCCTGAAAAACTACTTATTAGATTGCATTTAAATTTTGTGCAAGCATTAAGTGTAGTATAAAGATAAACTAGTAAAGTTGTGGTACGAATTCAAGATGGCGGGACAATTTTATACTTTCGAAAATTTTGCACGTTAAGAAAAAGGTTTACAGTGACTAAAAAGTTTGACTTTTTATGACTCGTTCCAAGGTTCTACTTAAGAATGTAGGTAGGTTAGAATTGTTTCATGTTGTTTTTGCGAATCAAATGTAGTAAAACATTATTATTGTTAAAGAATTTACTCTTACTCTGCATTTAACTAAATAAAAATAGTTTTTCTATATTTTTAATTTGCATACTAAAAATATATAGTTTGAAGTCCCCTATAATGTTGTAATCTTAAAATGTACGATAAAATGCATTTTTTATATCATTTAAAATTTGTCTAATAATAACCAGCAGCAATAACTACTATCACTGTTGGACATCTGCTTGCTTGGTAATCAAAATTGTATTTTCAGAGAAATGCATTAACAAAGTTAGTTGAAAAGCCAAATATTTGCATTTTCCAAGTCGTGTTAAAATATACATTTTTACGTATTTCGTCTGTTTTCCTCTGTTCTGTTCCATTTTTCAGGTACAATATGTTATATTAAAAGTCAAAAGAAACGGTGTGTACCCACATAAAACCTTATTAAACTTTCATTGCTTCCAGATGTGTCAAATTCCGAAAAATTATTTAAACTTATTTGTTTCACGTCGAATTCACAAGTCAAAATTTAAGGTCGTTTAAAATTTTATTTTTTACTTTTTTTACATTTTCTTTTAATTTTTATAAACAAACAGATTCTAACCGCTTAAAAATGTTCATATTTTACTATTTTTAAAATTGATAGATTTTTTATATGAATTTTAAAGGGGCAGTGCGAAAACTCTCTGTAACTGCACAATGCTGGAATCAACTGGTATAATTTTGGTATAAATACAAGATGGCGGAACCAAATGGCGGCTTAATAAAATATTTAAAAATTTAGTCTGAAAAACTATTTAATCGATTGATTTCAAATTGTATGTCATAACTAGCTGTGGTATAAAGATAAACTAGTAAAACTGTGGTACTAATTATGTCAAGTTTTACATATGTTCACGTTTTAGCATCAATAGAAGCCAAAAAATATGTTTTATGAATTCCGTCGGTTCGCGGCATAGCTTATAAACTATTTTTCAGATTGACTTCAAATGTTAGTTAAAAATTAACGGTCATATGAGGATGACCTGGCAATATTTTGCTAAAAATCCAATTTGCTGGAACAAGATGGTAGTCTAGCAAATCGATAAAAAAGTGATTACTAAAAAAATAATTTTCTAATTCACCTCAGATTTTGCACAAAAATCAAGTACTAAGTAGGAATGAACTGGTAATGTTGTGGTATGAATCCAATAGAGCGAAACAAAATGGTGGCCTTATAAATTATTTAAAAAATCAGCTTGAAAAAACTACTTATTAGATTAGCTTCGAATTGTGTGCAAGCATTAAGTGTGATATAGACATAAACTCGTAATTCCTGATAAAAAGATATATTTCTAACGAGGAAAACTCTGGGCAAAAGAAATTTACCGATTTTTGGAACCAAAATTACCCATGGAATGTTGCTTTACACGATGGCGAGTACTCCATTCAAATCCGTTAAGTAGTTGCAGGGGTTGTAGGAGAAATTGCACCATACCAAATACACTCACATACACACATAGAAGAAATGCTTTAAATTGCTTTAATTCAAAACACTTCATTATTAATCACAAAGATCAACCTTGAGAAAAGATAAGTAACTGAACTTAAATATAAGAATCATCAAAGTTTATCATACAATGTTATATTTTATAAAAATATTCCGAGTATTTCACTCTTTTGTTTATGCACCTTTTTCACTAAATATTTAAAATAGTATTTTACTATTAGCTTTACAGATTTATATAAGCATATATAGGAGTTGCAACTAAATCATTAATATTTGAGTAACCGTAATTTCTATTTTTTTTTATAAATCGACAAAACATTCTCATGGCTTAGTGGGTGTTCAAATTTTCCTATGAAAGTCGATTTATAGTTTTTATTAGCTTCATATTTTAACAATGTGTAGTCATTGTTTCTATTAACAGAGTTCAGGCGCTCACTCATAATATGTATATTAATTTTTCCGAATATAAAACAAACTATTTTTCATTGTTTAAAAGCAATAAAAGCTTTTGTACGTGCGTTGAGTAGTTAGTTTAATCGTCCTACGTAAGTTATTTAAATAGAATGTTCTTAATTACTGTGGCATATTAACCTTTAAAGAATGGGATGAAACACAAATAGTTTCATGGTAAACATTAATAACTTCAGCCTTATCACTCGACATGCTAAAAAGTGATTTTAAAATTTATCATTTTCTATATTATTCAGTATCCTGTATTGAAAATATACAAATTTTCGCTCAAAAGCAACTATTCCTAAATCATTCTAGGGAATGCTTAACAAGTTGGTAGTACTTTCCAGTATGGATTCTTGAAAAAGTGAAATAAGTAATACAATATTGTTAATGGATGGAAGGTTTTTTATAATATTCGTTGTAACAGTGGAAAACAATTGATGGCTGCATTTTGCAACGTTACGATAAATATGTTTATCTTTCTGTCATAGTGAGCTCTGTGGTGTAAGTCACAATAAGACAGAATTAGCTGAATACAGAGTGTTTTTTAATTGATGACGAAAAATGGTGGCGGTTATTTTTTGCCTTATTTTAGGACTAAAAGTTTTTATAAACGTGCCAGCCAATTTATTTGTATGAACAAATTTAATTTTGTACTTGAGGCAGCATATACTTCTTCTGTCTTCAATACTTTTAACGTGTACCAAGACTACCAAGTGTCCGTATTCGCAATTTTGACTTCTAAAGAAACAGCGGCATTTTTAAACTCAAGTAAACCACAAAGTAAGTTTGTTTTGGTTTAAAAAAGACGTTAAAATTATTCGGCCTACGCGTTCATGAAAGTTTTGGGCATCCTGTATATTTCATTCATGCAAATTTGGAAATTATAGAAAAAAGTTAATAAATACCACCCTGTTTTAAAGAAAATCAGGGCCGTCAAATTTTCAAAAGATCCGACTTCACATATAGAAAAAACATATTTATATTAAAAACATTGGTAAATCCTCAAAAAACATCAACACTACGAAAAAAAAAGCTACAAATTAGTCTTGGCAAAATCAACATAGCTTAGTTTAATGCAGCACACAGGAAATAAAAACAATTCTTGTAAATTTTCGGGACTCTTAAAATTTTGTATATTGTGGAGTATCTTGGTTTCCACTGTGTATTAAAGATGTGTTACTAAATTTGAGCTTTATGCTAACACAAGCTTATTCTTCCTTAAATTTACGAAAGATATGTTAAAAAACTCATACTAATATCTAATATACTAATAAAAAATATGTTTGAAAATGAGCTATTATAAACCATTGAATTGAAAAGTGAAAAATATTTGAACTAACATAAACACAGAACTCTTAAAAAAATGAATATTTTTTAAATGCTTGCGGCCTTATTTTAAGTGTGATCACGTCTCACGCCTCAAGCTTTTAAGAAAGTTCTGTGTTTCTGTAAGTTTTACTATTTTTTACTTTTCAGGTCAATAGTTTATAAATAAAAACGTATTTACAAATATTTTTCATTTTTTTTTATTTTGTAGTTTTTAGCATTATCTTTTACGTACCCTGTATGAGACATTCCCGATTGGACACCATAATATTGTATTGTTATCGGGTCTATGTAGAGAACTGGACTGCTTGGAAAGTTACTTACAAGATTTGACCCAAACGTACATACCAACATAGAAGTGAAGTTAAATAAATGTTTTTAGCAATCACCAGCACGCCATGGTTTCGATAGCGAGTTGCTATTGGTCAAGCGGCCGTAAAATGTTTGCTGACGTGCAGTCAAGATGACACGTTCTATAATAATATTCACGGATCACTAGTGAATTTATTTTCCTAATACGCATCTTGGTTTTAAATATACTATAGTTACAAAAATATTGAACTTGGGAATATGTACAAAAATGTTTTTATTCTACTGATTATGTTCAACAGTTTATATAAAAAAAATCAAAGGGTAAGAAATCTTCCCACAAACTTCTTGAATTTTAGTTCCTTCGTGAGAGGGAAGTATTGTAATTGTGAAAAACTCAACTTCCGGAAAAACATGTTCTCCCATGATGTCATGTCTGTCTGAACGCAGCATAGCTCAAAAACTACTTATCTAATTGACTTCAAATTGTGGTAAAAAATCAAGGGTCGTAAGGGGATGAAATGGTTACATTTTGGTAAAAATCCAATATGGTGCAACAAAATAAAGGCGTCACAAAATGCAAAAAAAAAATCGGCAAATATTCTTTACCCGGAACTTCCCTTATAATGTATCTTTCCTTTTATTAGGAATCTGGACATGGTAGCCAATCTAGTTTCAGCACGTAGCCACTTATTAACGTTTATATACGGTCTGGCTTTTCAAACCATATTGGATTCGTACTATCAAATTTGATTTTTGGGAATAATTAAAAAAAAATTGTAATAGTGACATGGGAATGAGAAGCTTATCACGAGAATGATGGAAAATTGGCTTAATAAATTTCAACTTTACGCAAAGCTTGATATTAAACAAAACAACAATGCTTCAAAAAATATATTAAATAACATTAAAATCAATTAACAAAATAGCAATTTTATCCAAATACTGCTGATTTTCCCAAAAAAAAAATCAAATGGTACGCTATGAGTTTTATATTACAATTTATTTGGTAGATACGAAGGGCATTGAATAATCAAATAAAAATCCAGGTCCGCATTTAAATTAAGAAAGTTGATGATGGTTTTTCGAATCCGAAACGTCGGATTGGAAAACCTTGCCGTTTTGTAGAGGAGAAAAAATGACAATGGCAAAGTGGAAATTATCTTCATCTCTCATTTTAGTTAGTCCTAAAATTTTAGGAAAACCAAAAAACCGTAAAAAAACAAGGCTCCAATAGAAACTTTAGTAATCTTGCATAACTGTAAAGAACAAAATTTAACAAAAGAACAAAACAAAAAACTCTAAAACTCAATCTTATAACCACACAAGCATCGCAATAAAATAGCTAAAGCTAGGACGAGGCAGGGCAGGACTAGGTTGGGGCAAAAAGATTAACCCGCATTCTACCTTGCTTCAGTGACACAACAAAACACAACGACGAAATAATCTAATAGCTAATAATAAATTAACAACAAATATATTAAAAATTACTGAAAATTACTTAAGGTAAGACGATTTAGTATATGCAACTCGACCTACTGCAAGAAACGATATGGTGGACCGTAATAGGAATGCAATCAACACAAGAAAGATTGCAACTTTGTATTGATAATGACGGCCGGCATTTTGACCATTTCCGAAAGTAGTTTTTATTGATTTAATTATATTTGTTGTTAGTTGTTTGTTCATTTCGTCGTTTTTTTTTTGTGTTTCACTGAAGCAAGTAACCGAATCCTGCCCTGCCCTGTTCTAACTTTAGTTATTTTATTGCGAAGCTTATGTGATTATGAGAATGAGTTTTAGTATTTTCTGTTTTGTTCCTTTGTTAAGTTTGTTCTTTACAGTTATGCAAGATTACTAAAGTTTCTATTGTAGTCTTTTTTTACAGTCTTCAAGTTTTTCTAAAATTTTAGGATTAATTGAAATGAGAGATGACCATAATTTCCACTTTACCGTTGTCAGTTTTTCTCCTCTACAAAACGGCAAGGTTGATTTTCCAATCCGACGTTTCGGATTCGAGAGACCATCATCAACTTTAATTTAAATAGAGACCTGGATTTTTTATTTCAGTATTCAATGCTCTTCATAGCTACCAAATAAATTGTGATATAAAAATCATAGCGTACCATTTAATTTTTTTGAGAAAATCAGCATTATTTGGAGAACTCCAAAACAACGCCGTCTAGTGACCACTAACAAAATCATTACGGTATAGGTATGGCTCCAAGAGTAGAGCAAAAAAGGAACTTTTTTTCGACACCGGGTTGACCAAAGTCGGTTCATCTAAAGCAGAGATATCTACATTTAAAGGTAAAAATGTTTGACATTCCCCCACCACATTATTTTTAACAATAGACAAAAATGGCCTTAAGCAAAAAAGTGCGTAATTGATTGAAGAATACAATGCTTATATTTTTAACATACCTCAATTATGAAAATTTTAGAGAAAATTGGCATTTACACTTCTATGTTGCTGTTACGCCAACTTTCGAACTTGAAAATAATTTACAGTGCTTTCTCTTAGCCGATTTACCTATAAATATGTTTTTCCTTAAGTTCTGTTATTAATACAGCCGACGTCCTCCATTATTGGACCACCCTGTACATCTAGAGACATCCAAACTGCAATTTTGGTTAATTATAAGCAAATTTTAATTTTTTTAATATGTTTGTTCCACATTACTTGAATATGGGATCACCCTGGAAATAACTTGAATACTTCTTGAAAAATTCATCGAAACTGGTCGAACCGTCGCGGAGGTATGGTAAATTTCATTTAACCGAAACTTCCCTCGTTATGAATTTTTCCTTGTATAACAAATAGTGAAGTGTGACCCACATTAATTCAGTAAACAGTCATTTACTAAAACATATATGCTGTCTTTTTTTCGGCCCTATTATATTGAATTCCTACCAATATTTTACCAGTTTCTACCTATGCGACGCTTGATTAAGCATAATTTAAAATAAATTCAATAAGTAGGTAGTTTTACAGTGACACATATGGCCAATTTGTTACGTCATGTTGAATTCGTACCTGGCCGCGATTTTGTGCTGCTATCTAATACCACAATTTTACCAGTTTATCTTTATATCGCACTTAATGTTTGTACAAAATTTGAAATTAATCTAATAAGTAGTTTTTTCGTTCGTCGTTTTGCTATCTTATATTCATACCAAAATATTACCAGTTCATTTCTAGGTAACACTTGATTTTTGTGCAAAATCTGAGGTAAATTGGATAATTAATTTTTTTAGTAACATTTTTTTAACGTTTCACTACCAAAATATTACTAAGTCATCCCCATATGACCCTTAATTTTTTACTAAGATTTGAAGTCAATCTTATAAGTAGTTTTTAAACTACGCCGCGAACTGACAGACGGACCGACGGAATTAATAAAAGTTATTTTTTTTGCCTCTAGGGACGTTAAACCTTGAAGATATGTAAAACTTCAGTAATTAATATTTCACTAGACCGCCATTTTCCTTTGTCATATTGAATTTTTAGCAAAATTTTACCAGGTTATCCCCATTTTTTAACATTTCTGCCAGATCAAACCCATATGACCTATAATGTTTGACCAAAATTTGAAGTCAATCGGGTAAGTAGTTTTTTAGATATGCTGCGAAAAGACAGACTGACCAAACTGAGAAATATGTTTTTAGTTATGCTGCGAAAAGACAGACTGACCAAACTGAGAAACATGTTTTTAGGCACCTAGAAACCCCGAAACGTGATCTCAAAAAAATCTCGTAGGGCGTTTTTTCACGATTACAATACTTCACTTTTACGAGGGAAGAAAAAATAGGGTCGAATTGAGTACCTCCTCATTTTTGGCATTTAAAAAGGAGGAAACAAAATGACGGCGGTGGATTAAAAGTATTATTAAAAACAGGAAAATATATAGCAAAAGTAATTTGGCGCGGAACTTAAAGATCGAAGATTACAAATTGTTACACGTTTTTTGCAAGATCTTGCTTATTATTCTTGTTTAAAAAAAACGATTTTTATTATTCCATAAAAGCGGCTTCTCTTTATAACATTTTATTAATATTATTACAATATCATTTAACCGTTCTATTCCCAAAACTAAAACACAACACTTGGTAAGACTTAACTAGGCAAAACAAAATTAAATGAGCAAATTACGAATTCCTATCAATCCAGATCAACTAATCATAAACGCGTTTTTTCTTTTATGTACCGACAACTGCCGGATCATTAAAGAAAGAACAAGAGAGAGTGACCGTTTGGTCGTGCCCTCATGTTGAATGAAATGAACTCTAACACGATTTCGAAAAATCGACTAGATCTGAAACATTTTTCTACTAAAAATTCCACATGATTTTTTATTTTCACTAAAAAAAATTACTAGGTTTATTATCGATAAAAATAATACGCCATTATTTTAATTAGCGCCCTATAATAAGTTTCGTTTATTTTTGTTTTTTCTATTACATTATCTGGAATTTTGTAACTATTGCAACACAAGTTATATTTGCTTAATCCTGCTTTTATTGATAATATAACAGAAACACAGAATATAAAGAAAGTTCCATTCTATTTCTTAATTTATTTTTGATCAAATTCATTACTACGAATAATCGCTCGACATCCGCATTGGAACGAGGTGTTATTAAAAGTTCTAAAACAAATTCTACTACCGTTTTTGAAGTTATGTAACTCACACCAATTTTTTTTAAAAAGAAATCGTTGGCTGACGCGAAAGTCCCAAAAAAGTATTTTCATTTTTTTCTTGTTTTTGTGACCTGGGGTGATTCTTTGAATCGGCATAAACGGCTTGTCAAGTGTACCCACAAAACTTACAGTTTGCTACAGTGCCGAATGTGCTTTCCGCAGTTGCTAGCCAATTTTGTAATAGCTGATCCTCGAACCAGGCATCTCTAAACTTTTGTTCATACTGCTTTGATATCTAGATAGGATATAAATATTACTAATTTATTTTGATAAATTACAAAATTTACTTGCCTTTACGCTACACAATATTCACAATGAACACACAATGCAAAACTATTGGGTATTCGGTGAATCCCATAAACTTAAGCGTTGCCCAACTACCATATCCGCCTATTTCACAAAACGAAACCTTCCACCTCGATCTTTTTCTTCAACAATAATAATTTTAAAAAGCCGGGTAAATGAAGTACGTTTTGTTTCGTGATTGTGAGGCTAAGCGTGGTGTTTTTATTTGAATGTAGGTTTAGGTTGTAGCCGATTAATTTGTTTATGACGACCTAGTTAAGAATTTTTCCACTAAAAAAATCCACTAGCCACTAGGCACACTTTTTTTCACTAGGATCGACTAAAATTCTACGATCTGATAGAATTCTACTAAGCTGCAGGTGATTTTTTTGCTCTCATTCGCTCTTTTAGTGAGTACGCTCCTTATAAATTTCATATATTTTGGGGAATCTAAAATAATATCTTATAGCATTCATTGTTTCTATAAAAGTGATTTCTTCATTACTGACCACGGCATTGGTTTGGTGAGAGGAAGTGGCAACTTATTTTATAAGACATAAAGGAAAAGCAATTTTCTTTAGGGCCGGAACGTTATATAAACATTAAATAACTTAATTTTGTGGTTTAGATAACATATTGTGTTGTCTATTTTTTTATTAAACTTTTATATTGTTATTTAACCAATTAAAAAGTAGAAATAATATATTTACAGGTGTCCTATCCCGATTTAAATTCATTTTTTGTCGCCAAAATTATCATACTTTTTTTATTTAGGTATGTGAGATAGTCTTTGTTAAAAAGAATGAAAAGTCTAATTGATTACATAAATGAATAATATTCTTTATTCAACGGACTTCTCAACAAAATTTAGTGGCATCGTTTTGATACAGTTATACGACTGACAACTTGAAACAGACAGCAAACTAACAACAAAACATGTTCAACTCCAATCATATTAAAGCACTATAAATTCCATAATATTTAAACAGAAAGAATCACCAATTCGACAATGTTTTGCATCAAAATTAATTAAAGCCAATAATCTCACAACTCAAACACAATCTGTTTTCTGTAATGTAGACTAAAAATATCTTGTAGTTTCTATTGCTGCATTGGAAGGAAGCCAGTATTTTATTTTTGAACCCTGAATAACTATTAACCAATATATTTTTGATATTTTGACGGGCTATTGTAGAAATGACACAATGATTAACGGTAATCAAAGACCGTGATTATATTGAAGCATATTTATAGAAAAGTAATAATACAGAAGTCGAGATTTAAAGCAAAAGATTTATAAAAACGTTTTTACTCTACGGGATATGGCGCCCAATTATTTAAGTTACTTTAATTCGCAAGTGGGAACAGGAATCTATCATTATTGTCCTACACACATTACACTGATCGAATTTTATAGCCAAAACACACAAATTATTTTCAAGAGTTTACTAGTTTACAATACACTACATTATATTTACCCTGCCTCTGACTCATTTTTATTAATTATTAAAGCAGATATTATTTTTGCAGATTAAAGGACACGCACAAGTTAAACGTATTTTGGATTTCGCAAAACCTTCTTTAATATTTAGATGTTGTCGATGTTATAAGGAGTTCTGCCATTGCACAAAGTTGCTTATTTTATTTTTAAATATACTTCTTTCGGGCATGGAAAGTGGTTTTTAAAAAGATTTTAACATAAAATACTTTATTGAAAGACCTAAATTTATATTTTAGGACAATTTCCGAATTTATACATGTCACACTATTTAGTACATATTTTAATTTAATAAAAATGTATGTTTAATAAAGTAAAGATTAACCTGCTATTACGCTAATTAGCATGTAGAAAAAAAAATGTATTGTTAAATTAAAATAATAATACTAAAATTACTATAAGTTGCATATTTACACCAGTTTATACGGAGAAATCAAAGATATTTCTTTGATTTTTACTTCCCTCGTAAAAAAGAAGTATTGTAATTGTGAAAAAATCAACCTTCGAGATTTTTTCAGATATTTAGGTTTCAGGGTCCCTAGATGCCGAAAAACATGTTTTCTCAATTCCATCGGTCTGTTGGTCTGTCGGTCTGTCTGTTCGCGCCATAACTAATAAAATACTTATCTTTTTGAATTCAAATTTTCGTCAAAAATGAAGGTTCATATGGGGATAGTAAAAATCCAATATGGCAATGGAAATATTAAAAAAATTATTACTTAAAAAAATACTTTGCACCATGAACAAGCATTATGTATCAAATAAAATATTTGTAATCGTGAAAAAACCTCTCATGTTTTAAATATTTTCAGTTTTTAGTCCCTAGATGCCAAAAAATAATGTTTTATCAAATCCGTCGGTCTCTCTATCGGTTTGTCTGTCTGTCTATGAGTTCGAGGCATAGCTTAAAAACTACTCACAGATAGACTTCAAATTTTAATAAAAAATTAAGGGTCACATGGAGATAACCTGGTAATATTTTGTAAAAATCCAATATTCCGGAACAAGATGGCGGTTCAGTGAAACGTTAAAAAAATTATTACTTAAAGAACTAATTATTTAATTTCCTCAAATTTGCACAAAAATCAAGGGTTATATAGGGATGAACTGGTTACATTTTGGTATGAATATAAGATAGCAAAACAAAACGGCGCGCGGCGGCCTAATAAAATATTTAAAAAATCGGCATAAAAAAACTACGTATTAGATTAATTTCAAATTTTGGGGGGCCAAATAATTTTTGTAACCGTGAAAAAATCACCCTTTGAAATTTCTTCAGATATTTACGTTTTAGGATCCCCCCGAAAAACATGTTTTCTCGATTCTGTCGGTCAATATATCGAAACAAAATGGCGACCTAGTGAAACTAAAAAAAAAATTACTAAAAAACTACTTATCCAATGTATCTCAAATTTTGCGCCAAAAATAATACATATCTTCACGTATAGCGTCCCTAAATGCGAGAAAATACCTTTTTATTAATCCGTCGATTCGTCTGTCGGTCTGTCTGTCTGTCTATCTCAGTGTCTGTCTGTCTATGTCAGTTCGCGACATAGCCTAAATACTAGTTAACAGATTGACTTCAAATTTTAGTCAAAAATTAAGGATGGGAATGCTTGTAATATTTTAGTATAAATCCAATATGCCGGAACAAGATGGTGGCCTAGTGAACGTTAAAAAAGTATTACTAAAAAATCTTATTTACCTCAAATTTTATACAAAAATCAAGTGTTACATAATCAACAGGTAACCTTTTGGTATGAATCCAAGATAGCAAAACAAAATGGCGGCCTAATAAAATATTTAAAAAGTCAGTCTGAAAAAACTACTTAGATTAATTTTAAATTTTGTGCAAGCATTAGGTGTGATATAGAGATAAACTGGTAAAGCTGTGGTATGAATTAAAGATGGCGAAACAAATGGCGACCGAATAAATTGTTTAAACAATCAATGAATCATTCAAAGAATGTTTTTCAACTCTTTTTAAAGTATGCAAAAAAAATTAAATCTGATATAGGGGTAAACCCGGTACGGATTCAACATGACGTAACAAAATCGTGGTGTGTGTCAATGTAAAAACTACTTGTTAAATTTATTTCAAATTATACATAAAAATATAAATGTGGTATAGGTAGAAACTGGTAAAATATTGGTAAGAATCCAATATAATGAACAAAATGGCTCTCAATAAAAATGTTTGAAAAGGAAAGATTCATAACGAAGTTTCGGGTAAAGGAAATTTCCGATGTTTTTAAACTGAGCCTAACATACTCCTCCTCACTAAAATTAGATGTTGTGAAGACTGTTTGACTAGACAAATGATACATACAAAGCCGAAAATAAATTTTGTGTCCTTGTGCCATTATAACAACTGTTTTAAACTACTCCGCGAGATCTCTTGTATTAAAGGTTGTTTCGACTATTAGATCAAGCTTTTTGCATAGATTTGTTCCAAGCCATATGGGTTTTAATGAATAAACATACTTAGTCGTGTATTCGCATTAATTCCTTCTTATATTTAACGAAATTAATTTTTAGGGAAAAGATAGAAGTTTAAGAAGTTTGGTGAGCCAATAATTCCTTTGATAAATGGCATTAGGAGAACATTTCACTGTCGACAAAATCCTGATCACCAAAAAAAGGGTCATCATTTCCTTGTTTTGATGACAATTAAGCCTAATGCGCGCGTTTATGAAAATACACTGCCGAGAATATTCTGACGACCACAAAAGGTCTTCGTTCGCTTTTTGTTTCCTCATTTATTGTAATACCCTTTATTTTGTACTGATAAAGGCGCCTTTTAAATTTTTCTCAGCGCTTTTTATATCCCAGGCATTGCCTTTTATTTTGTATTCCTTCTCGGCGCCTTTAGAAGCTGGTGCCGCTGACCTTAAACATATGTTGACGATCACATATTATATAACAGTTAACATTTTTTGAAAACTTAACTATTTCCGTTTTAATGCTATTAAGAACATAAAAAAGGAATACATAAAATACCGCAAACTTAAAAAAATTGGTAAATTTTCTTTACCCGGAACTTCCCTCGTTATGAATCTTTTCTCTTATTACGCATAGTGAAGTGTAAGTCAATTCAATTTGATAGTACATAGTCATTTAGTAACACATATATACTGTCTTTTCAAACATTTTTATTTGGCGCCATTTTACTCCATATTGGATTCCTAGCAATATTTTACCAGATCCTACCTATACCATACTTGATTTTTGGGCATAATTTCAAATAAATTCAATAAGTGGTTTTTACATTGACACACACCGCTATATTGTTACGTCATGTTCAATTCGTACCATTTTATCCCTATATCATATTTAATTTTTCTGCAAAAAGTCAATTGAATAAGATTTTTTAACGCTGATTTTTAAACATTTTATTAGACTGCCATTTTGTTCCGCCATCTTGAATTTGCACTACAACTTTACCACTATATATCTACATCACATTTATTTAACGCTTGTACAAATTTTAAAATGAATCTAATAAAGTTTTTTCAGGCTGAATTTTTAACTACTTTATTAGCTCAACATTTGGTTTTACTATCTTATATTCATACTAAAATATTACCAGTTTATTCCTGTGTAACACTTGATTTTTGTGCAAAATTTGAGGTAACGGAATTGCTAAAACATATTTTTGGCATATAGGGACGCTAAAACGCGAAGACATGTAAAACCTGAGACAGCAATTTTTTTACGATAACAAAGATTGTATTTGACCGCCATTTCTTTCCTCCATCTTGAAGTAGTACCACAATTTTAACACTTCATCTCTATATCACATTTAGTTATAGCACACAATTTGAAATCAATCCATTAAGTAGTTTTTCAGGCTAAAATATTAAATATTTTATTAAGCCGCCATTTTGTTCCGCCATCTTGGATTGGCAAAAGTTTTACCAGTTACAGTACACAATACTTGGTACAAAATTTGAGAAAAATTGAATAAGTAGTTTTTTACTAATAATTTTCTTAACATTTCACTAAGCTGACACAATGGATTTTTACCAAAATGTTACCAGGTCATCCTCATATGACCCTAATTTTCGACCAATTGAAATCAATCCATTAAGTAGTTTTTCAGGCTAAAATATTAAATATTTTATTAAGCCGCCATTTTGTTCCGCCATCTTGGATTGGCGAAAGTTTTACCAGTTGATTTCTACACTATACTTGGTACAAAACTTGAGAAAAATTGAATAAGTAGTTTTTTACTAATAATTTTCTTAACATTTCACTAAGCTGCCACAATGGATTTTTATTAAAATGTTACCAGGTCATCCTCATATGACCCTAATTTTCGACCAAAAGTCAATCGGGTTTTTTAGCTGTACCGCCAATAGAGCGACCGACGGCATCTAGAGGACCTGAAATGTAAAGATCTGAAAAAAATATTCAAGAGTGATTTTTTCAATACTTCCCTTTTACAGGAAGTAAAAACGCGCACAACTGGCTAGTTTTGATTAAGAAATCAGTATCTCATATCTGAATAAAAGAAGTTACCCAGACTTAATCAGAAAAAAAAGGTTTTTTGTGTCTACTTACTATATTATTGGGTTGATTTGATATGATTAGGACTATCATCTTTAACTGTATTATTAAAAGTAGTATCCAGAACTTCAAAAAATAGTATCATTTTAAAAAGTATTAAAGTATCTAAGAATATTTTCCAGGCAAGCTCGTAACAACTGTCTGCGAGACTTATTGCGTCTGTGAATCCTGACAAGAGACAGTTTATACTCCTTACCAAGAGAAGAAATTTATCAGGATTTAGGGCACAAACACTGTACCAGAGATCCCCTGAAATAGGAGGTTAAGTAAGTACCTCGGGGTGATCTTGGACAACAAACAAGCTGGAAACCTCACGTCGAACAGGTAATCAACAAATCCATGACAGTAATGTAGTAACTACGTCGGATGGTGAGTCGGTAATGGGATTTATTCCCACAGGTTCTCCACTGGCTTTATACTACTGTCATTCGAGATCACGTATGGATCCGTGGTGGTATAAGATGTGTTGAACTGATCACATGTTTGCTACCAATTCTATGAACTTTTAGGAGTCCTGAGATAAACACGATTTCATTATTGGTTTGTCTTTCATTTCGAGATGTGCTTGAAACATTGTAAATTGAGGTGAATAACGCATTAGCGTACAAAGCTGGTAATGGGAATACCGATTCGTGAAAAGAATATAAAAAAATATAGAACAACATGCTAACTGAATAGAAAAAAAAACTTAAAATTTACGTATGATTAAGGACCAGAAAAATAAAAATGTATTTGCATCTGATTAACTCCATATATAAAACTAATAAAGCCAAATAATGGTTCACATAAAACTAATTATTTAAATACCATAGTAAAATATGATATTCGAAAATAATAAATAAAACATATGTTTTTTTTTAAAGAAAAAAACTAACATAAATTAAAACACTAATAGCACGCTGTAATAAAACAAATATATATGAGGCAAATAAAACTGAAATCCTATCTGTCGACGACATAAAAGTGCAGCCTTTAATAGCCCATAATAAATTCTGCATTAGGCTCATAAAAATTTTACTAAAATGCTGAAACGCTCATGATTGATAACAGGTACCAGTGACAGGATTTCGAAAATCCATTAAATTTTATAAGGTAAGTCTTGTTTGCCTACAACCTATCATTGCATTTGAAAACTACCATTGCAAAAGCATTGGATGTTATTGACGGATTATATTATTTTGATGTTGCCTTATTTAGTGATATAAATACACAAACAGCGCCCGTCTAAACTATAAATGTGCCGATATGCAAAACATATTATCAGTTATATATTCTATTGATGAAAATGGCTTAAATAATTCTGATAATAAGCGAGATAAATACCTCTCGAGTTTGAAAACATCCTACTCGCTATTTTCTTTGGTCAAATCGAAAATTTATGCTAGCATTTTATAATCCTAATTCATTAAAATTGTTAAAAAATTAAAAGGTGTACGTAAGTAGATATTTTATAGTGAGACAGTCATGCTTTTTTAATGGTAACCTTACATTTAGATATAAAAAATTAAATAAAATCTGGAACAGTTAAGCTTAGGAAATTGAGAACTTTAGTTACAATTTTCTTAAATTAAAAATAGTACATTCTGGTGACAAAAATATTGCAATTCTGTAAATGAGTGGACAGAAGAGCCCAAGGCTTTCCAATCCGAATTCCCAACATCCTCAGATTTAGTGATATTTGAGGCACTTTTAGGTTCCGTCGGGAGTACAAAATTTCATTTGTTATAATGAAAAAATAAATTATTCCGAGATTCTCGAATTTTTAATCCGGTGATAACTTATTTTATATTTTTTTTATCTGTGAGCAGACCACGAAGCTCGAAGGCCTAAGTACTAGGTACCGTGGTAACTTTAAGTGAAGACAGGGAAAGTTTATTAATACGTAGATTTAAAGACTTGCAGATCAGAAGAAGAGGGAAAGGCATAATAGAGCCCCTCTGTGAATAAAGGAGTGAACAAAGTGGGAGACCCTTGCCTTTGCAGTTGGACGATGAAAGGATGCATGTAGGTCGATGCTCGTGTCTCCCTGGCAGAAATGACTAAGGAGAGCATAATAATAATAATAATAATAATAATAATAATAATAATAATAATATTAATATTAATAATAGTAATATTAATAATAATAATAACAATGCGTCATCCGGAGGCAACCCCCCGCCTTTCTAATGCTAGGCACTACAACTATCCTATCCAAAAGCAATAGGACAGAAGACCCATCCCAGTACAGGCCCATCACCTTTTTGCCCACCATGTACAAGATCCTAACCGGATGCATTGCAAATAGCATCTATCATAATATTGACAGTCATAACCTATTAGCCGAGGAACAGAAGAGATGCATTCGAGACCATCAAAGATGCAAAGAACAACTTATCATCGACTCTGTTGTACTTAAGCAGGCACAGAAAAAACAACGCAACATACACACTGCTTTTATAGACTATAAAAAGGCGTTTATAGTGTACCACATTCCTTGCTCATAGACGTACCACGAATATACAAAATTCACCCTATGACCATCAATTTCCTAGGAACTATCAAACATTAGTGGAGAACGAACCTGAAGATCTATAATGGCGATCAATCTTTACCACCGATGATATACATATCAATAAGGACATTTCCCGAAGAGACTCGTTAAGTTCATTTTCCACGTTGTTCAACAATACAAAACATGGCTTCAACCTCAAAGATAGACAATTCCCGCACCATATCCCACCTTCTGCATTGTGATGATATTAAGCTCTATGGTGGAAACCATGACCAACTAAAAAAGCTTATTGACGCGGCACACACCTTCTCAAAAGACATCCATATGGAATTTGGAATAGAAAATGTAAATCCTTAAACATCGCAAAAGACAAAGTCATTAACGGTGATGTAGCTCTACCGAATGGAAAAATGGTTCTAGCGATGAACCAAGGAGAGATCTACAGATACCTAGGATTCCAACAAGCTAAACTGCTCCAGGATAAGTAAAGAAAGACGAAGCTGAAAGATCAGTACGTTCAAAGAGTGCGATCTCTACGGAAGACAGAATTGAACGCCGAAAATCTCATTATAGCAATTAACACCTATACTGTGCCCGTGCTGACCTACAGAATCTTGAAATGGACTAACACGGAGCTAGAAAGACTACAACAAACTACTCGCGTAATGATAACCAAGTGCCAGTCACACTACCCAAGGTCATCAACCCTCCGAATGACTTTACCACGAAGAGAAGGTGGAAGATCCCTTGTTGACTTGACCAATTCGCACTCCCGATATCTGCAAAGCTTGAGAGATTTCTTCACCAACAAGGCAAAAACATCAAGCCTCCACCGCATAGTGAATCTAAGTGACAACTCATACTCGCAAGTGACAACATGATCCTAAAGTCACTTTCAGACCTCGACAAATAAGAACAGTGGGCTCAAATGGCACTGCACGGCCGACATCATAAAGACATGAATCAGCCACACATAGAAAAGGAAGCATCCAATAGGTGGCTGACGGATGGACAACTATTCCCAGAGACAGAATGATTTGTAAAGCCAATATAGGACCAAGTTATTAACACACGGAATTACACGAAATTCATCATCAAAGACCGGTCCGTTGAATCCAATAAGTGTCGAAAGTGTAGCGAGAGATCAGAGACTATACAGCGTATAACATCTGGCTGCACTTACCTAGCAAACAGGGACTACCTCCAGTGTAACATTATACACCAGAAGCTTGTCAAGAAATACGGGCTCCTGAATACCTTTGTGCCCTACTATAAATGCCAAACAAGTTCTCAGTGCTTGAAAATAATTCCTTCAAACTGTACAACGACCGGGCAATTATCGCCGACAAACGGGTGACGGATAATCGGCCTGATGTGGTACTGTTAAAAACAAAGACAGCTTATTTAGCAGATGTCGCTGTACCCAACAATAAAAACGTGTTAGATAAATATCAAGAGAAAAAAGCCAAATATGCGGAGCTGGCCATAGAGAAACAGCAGATGTGGCGACTGAATAAGGTGATACCGATCATCGTATCATCAACTGGACTAGTTCTAAAGAGTCGAGAACAGAACCCGAAAATCATAGAACTACATACTAACACCTTCATTGACATCCAGAAGGCAGTCTTGCTCAGTAATTGCCACATAGTGAGAAAATTCTTACAGGACACACATAGAACTAATAGAAACCAGCCCGCTCCTTTTGATGCATGCATCCGGGATGGGTTCGGAACCCAACATTTGTTGAGAAATTGATTGTCAATTTCGATAATAATATAATAATTATAATAATAATAACACAAATACTAGTAATAGTAATGAATTAGGAGATAATTCGTGAGGTAGTAAACACTGAACCCTGTGGAACGCTTGTGTTGATTTGGTGAAAGTTTGATGAATGGCCGTCAAACACTACAGAAATATTTCTATACTTATGTTGGAAAGAAAATGTAAGTACAAAGTTTTGGAGGAAAACCGTAGGAAGGAAGTTTGCTAAGAAGTGCGTCATGCCAGACTTGATCAAATGGTTTGGATATGCCGAGGGCAAAAATTTGAGCTCCTCCGTGGAATTTGATAGATTTATTCTAGTTGTGGGTTGCGAAGGTAACCAGCTGTGGATGTTTGGTGGCGGAAGCCTGTCATGGATAACTTATACCTGTCAAGGTAATTTAAAAGATCATTATTAATATACTTCTACATTGCTTTACTCATAATTGGAAGAATGGATATGGGTCTGTAGTTGGAGAGGAGAGTTTCGGATCCCTTTTTGAGAACAGGCTTGTTGAATAGGTTGTCACAGTACACTTGGAATAACCTGGTAAGGATAGGGACCAATCCAGAATCGCACTTTTTTAGCACAATGGCCGGAATACCATCCAGGCCAGAGGACTTTTTGGTATGGTATGGCATAGAAGGTAATTTCGCGCATACTGTATAGCAAACTGCTACTTATGGAAGGGGGAAGCGAAGAGGAGGGATTAAAGTAGAATTTGCTGCGAACCATTTTGCAAAAACGTGGAGAAAATTTCATCACTAAAAGTTAGGGGTGGAAAGGATCTTTTGCAGAAGTTTTGAGTTAATATTTTTGACAAGTAACCAAAAACATTGAAGCTCAATTTGGCAAGAAAAAACTTTGCCTTTTATGCGTGTGTTGAAGATGTCGAGAATTTGCGATTTCAATGATTTTATGCCTCGTTTTTAAACTATACATTTTCTGAAGTAGGGTTTAATTCATATGAGTACGATTTTTTTTAGTCTGGTATTATCACAAAATTCTGAAAACCAATATTTATTATTGAAAGGTTTCGAATTCTTAAGACGATTTGAGGCTTTTGACTTCAATAGCGATCGATTGATCCATGTTTGGGATTCCCGATCCTTATTTCGATAAATCACAGGTCTCAAAAATACTTTCAAGTCAACACACTTGGGTTTGTATTACTTTTACAAGATAGCTATTTAGTGTTTATCTAATTAACGAAAGTGAAACAATTGTTTATTTGTCATTACTTTGGCCCAACTCTCTCTGGTTTGAACTAGTTAATTATTTATAATTATGAAAAATAGTTAATAATTACGAGTTTTTTTAGGTGTAGACAAAAATATACCAAGTTTATGTGAATATTCAAATATGTTGCTCACCAAATAAAAGCTGGAAGTCAGCAATCTGTATGTTTAAGTAAAAGTAACACTGCAAAATACAAAAAATTTTGATCAAGAGATTTTTCCACAAAGGGACATTTAACTCATTTATTTAAAAGAACACGAAAGGAATTTAAAGGATAACAAATTGTACAATTAAGAACGAATTAAGGTTAAAACCATTCAATAAATGTGCAGCCTCGTATCCTTTTTCAAAAGAAGAAGCTATCCAGAACAACGTATCTGACTACTCTGTTTTAAAAAAATATAAATTTTGGCAGATATGGTGGAAGTGGATAATATTCCAAAATTTGTGACATATATTGACTTTAGAAATGTATTAATTGTGGACTTTGGAAAGCAGCTTCCAAATTGGTTTACAACGATTCGTCTAAAAGTCATACAATTTTTCGAAAAGGCTCCATTAACAATTGTAAAAGATCTAAGAGCAAAATGGGAACAAGATTACTGTGAGCTTCGATAAGTGGAATTCTCCGTCGAATGTAAACGTACATCATTAAGAAAAAAAATGGAGATTTTGGATTAGTGCGTATTAGAAACTCCTTGACTTTCGAAGTTTGTTTGCATCTTTTAAAACAAAAGTTTGACAAATCCAAGCTATTTTTACGCAATACCATAGTCGGCATTACAAAGAAAAAATTACCGAGTAGATAACGAGGCGAAAGTTATACAAATTGGCAACTTGGATGCACATGTAGAACTATTCGATATGTGCATGTTAAGCTCCGTCGTTTTGAAAGTAACACGAATAGTCCAGCATTTTAGAAAATCTCCTACAAAACACGATCTGCTTCAAAAGAATTAAAACTTGAGTTGGATTGAAAGACTAGGCAGAACAGTTTTATGTTAATCCTGAAGAGATTTTGTCTTTAAAAGCACATTTAATATATCTAATTAAAAATCTTGCTGAAATCCAAGAACCAAAAAAATAACATTTGAAACTTGATGCCTCAACAATTTGAATCTGTACAAAGCGGATATTGCATTAAAGTTGTTGATTGATGAAATTTACAAATAATCATTTCCTTTGGGCACTGCTTACTTGTTAGGAATGGAATTAAATAAGCAATTCAGATAAAGCTTCAGCAACGTCTATCTATCTATCTATCTACTATTGCATAAACTAACTTATACCTAATATACAGGTCCAGTCTCTAAATGAAAATAAGCGTAGAAGTATAACGACTTCTATCAAAATATAAATTCAATGAGGAGGATACATCAATTGCTAAACTATTGACAATCGTGTTAATTTTTTGTGATATTTTTTAAAATACATATCTCAAGTCAAAACAAGAACGAATTTATTTATTTGAATATTTTTGTAGTGGGAACACTATTTGTTTTTGTAGTCTTCTTTTTAATATTTTATAAGGTTTTTGTTTTGAATGTTACAATATACCAAATTAGTATTAATGTGTTTTTATTTTAATCACAGGTTCAATCCCGGTATTAACAATTTAAAGGGCTGAGACTTGTCAATGAGCCTCTCTATATTTTACGACAGATTAACGAAACATTTTTTGCAGTGATTATTCAGTAAAAAATTACAAATGCAACCAATAATGTCTTTAGTTAAAGAAAAAGAAAATTTCTAACTACGTTTTCATATAAATTTATACAAAATATTTAACCGAATGTTAATTATAATTTTTGTTGTTTAATTTAGCGCTTGAAATTATTTTATATATTTTATGTTTCACGGTTAATTACCTTTCTAGAATTAAAAGGCATTTAATCAAAGTTTTATTAGGAAACTTTCTAAAAATGTTTTTATATTTAAGGCGATTCTCAAAATGTCTTCTTTCAATTTGGTTTTGTTAAATGTCACTGTTAGTCCCTTAAGGCTGAAATAAAGTGTTCAAAATGTTTAGTGTTTTAAGTAGTGTTCATCTTTTTTAAATGCACCGTTGCACCATCGCAATCTGCACTTATTTATAGGGTATCCTATCTAAAGATGAAGCTAATTAAATTAAAACTTCAAGTGGTACGAAAAAAAATGCATGTTAAAATTTTATGTATATCTCTTATGATTTTCCAGAAAGGAAAAAAAGGCACGTATCTCGGACAAGATGTATATGTACATCGGTCATATGACCACCTTAAAAATAATTTCGCAGGTTATTTACACTTTACATAAAAGCTCATGTAAGATGTATGCCTCGTCATTCTTCTTGACAAAAATATTATATTGTGGATTCGAATTAAAGGATTTAATCTACCACAAGCTCATTATTGACAAATAATTACATTATATCAAAGTAAGTTATGTTAATAAAAAATAACTCCCTTGGGCATTAAAAATAATAATTTAATAACCCCATTGGTCGACGTATATTCCTCTGGCTAGAGGCCCTTGGGAAACACTGTTTCAACCTGAAGCCTTATAATACCCTTGGTACCTTAATAACTATAGGAAGCATTTGGGTATTGTATATTATATTGTTGTGTTTTACTTTTCTATTATATTATTAATGCCCATTAATTTACGTAGTTCAATTAATAGATTTGATATATCTCGAAAATATTCGTATTCAATCTCAAATCAGCAATGTGAAGAAAAAGCTTATTTGTAAGTAGCAACAACCCATAAAATTATTAATTGATGGGCTAATGTATGGTAGAACTTGCCTAAATACAATTCGTACACCAACTAGAATTTTCAAAAACTGTTAGATGAAATTTAAGAAGTGGCTAATCGTCCCCCATCCAATTGAGGATAAATTGGACTGATTTGATCCGTACGGATTTTGACGATTTTCACACATCGACGAGGCATATGTGGCCAAAGCTTGTGGATTTTGTATTTATAAGTAACATACTCCAATCAAACTCGCATCGTTACGCAAACACAAAGTTTTTATCGCATATTTGGCTCGTGCTTATCAAATTATCCAAGCCATCCGCTGGTGTGTAGGTGCTAATGTATGTACAAAAACGATCACTATCATTAATGTGTTGCTTAATTGCAGCACCCTTCCTTTTTTAAAGAGCTGAAATGGTTCGTTTAAATACGACAAATATATTTTTTAAAAGCACCTCCTTGAAAGCAAAATTAACGAGTCGTGATTAAAAGCATATGTGTTTTGTCCCTACTTGACAATTCTGAATCAAATATAAAACTATTGTATATTCATTTAACACAACTCCAGAAAAACTTTAGGTTGTTCGAATACTCGATGGCTCAGATTTGCCCTCTTTATTCTTTTTATGTCAGCAAATATTTGAAAATATCTCAAGAATTTATATAAAACGGTTTTTAGATGACATTTACAAAAATGACAAATACAATATAAAGGCCTTTTTAAGTGATATTTTGTATACTTTTACAGTTCATTACACATCTGATAGAGATACACTTCTGAATACGGCATATTAAAAAAGTAAAATTGTCAATAACAGCAGGTGAAAAACAATAGACATAAAAATAACATCTAAACATTATTTCTGGTAACTATGGAAGCCAAAATAAGTTGACAGACTTATAAAATTTCAAATTATTATTATTGCAAGCCAAAACTGTTTACTTCATACCTATTGGTATAGATGGAAGATAGGTTAATAGTCAGCGGTTCCTGTATGTTGATTTCAGCTGTTAAGACAAGTGTGTCTATTTTCGCCTCGATGAACGCAGAGCCTAGTTTATACAAGTGAAACAAACGGCAGAGTAGAAAGAGACAAGTCTTAGAAAACTTGCTTGGCAATGGGCAAGACATTGCCCAACTCGACAAGTGTAAACTAAGTAAAACTAATCGAATTAAAAGTGGAATAAACGCGAAAGGGTTAATTATATGCCGTACTGAGCCCAGTTACTAGGCCGCCCAGTAGACTATTATTAAGTAAATGTTTCAGAAATTATTTGTGCCAATAAGTGATCCATATGTGATCTATAGTACGGAACATCAGTAAACAAATGCCAAGGCGATACTCTTTAAGACCAGACAAACTATGATATGAAATTAAAAAGCACCACTTGAGCAAGATAATTTATTTAGCGACAGCTCTAAAAATAGTTTTCGGTAAAAAAAAAACGACAGTTTGGATTAAACTTCCAAAACCCAGTGCCTCGTTATTTCGCTCTAGATGAAGATCGCTATATTTAGATTTATATTCTCCACACACCTGGCTAAGTATTTAATGTCACTTACCTACGTTCCAGTGCATCACGGGAAGCAGATCTTAACATAACGTAGACTAACCTATAAATAAAAACATATTAGGATTATCTTTATAATTAATAGAGCACTTACAAAAATTTTTGACAAAAAATATTATAGATCATAAGGAAACATGGTATTGAAACATGTATTAGCAAAAAAGTTAATTTTTTGTTCCGTGCAGTTGCTGAAAAAACTTAAAATAGCCCCAATACGATAATTATATCAGGCAGCCGACAATGTGCTCCTATAGGACCTGACGTCATGCAGTTGGATATTGCTGTTTTGTGCGCCACTATTTAAGTTACTTAGCAGTAACAATCAAATAATTTTTTTTAAAGTAACTATGTTTTGTTTACATTTTTTATTCATATTTTTTAGTTAATCTACAAGTCGAGTGGTAATAAAATGTAAGAACAGTTATTTTCACTGATAAATGTTTAAGGGACAATTATTCAATTCTTTAGGTACACAATAAAAATGTAATAAGTGTATGTAAATTGATTTGCTAAGCTTTATTTTAAAATAATTCTTTGTGTGCTTTTAATTATATTCATTTAATTCATTTAGACTTTAATGGATTTGAAAACTTTATTAAATTTGGTAGCTCAATAATTATAGCATATACTAATTATTATTTAAAATTTTATAGTTTATCGAATCTGCTAATATTTTTATAGGAAATAATGTGGTCCTAAATTAGTACTTGATTCTATATACATCACATTACATTCTACATATCTACTACATAAAGGAACAAATTTTGCAAAATAACTTGTACCACGTCCTAAAATATTTTCATTTTTATTTTTTAATTAACTGTTGTTTAATTTTGTATTTTACTGCCGGTAAGTTAAAACTAACAAAATTGGGTAAATTGGTTTTTCTTAGAACTTCCCTCGCGATGAGAACTGTAATCAATCCCTCCATTTAATAAGGGAAATAAATATAACTTAATTATATATATAGTGTAAATATCATTAAATTACTATATGTTTTACATTCCCTGATAATTCCTTGAGAATTCGTAACGAGGGAAGTTCTGGGTAATGCCAATTTACCGATTTTTTTTACATTTTTCAGAAATAATTTTCAACAACTTTTAATTTCTTTTAAATCAAATGCACTATTTCCACTATTTGTAAATTTTTGACTCTTTAAGATTTGAACATATTTTACGTAGTAAATCAATTAGTTCAATTCGAAATATAAAAGCCATTATGAAGTAGTAAGTGCAATTTTATTTTAAAACAGTGATAAATAAGACGAAAAAGCAGCCATATTTTTGTCAAAGGTTTCTGTTATTTATCTCTAAAAAAATATATATATTAAATGTTTACATTAAATTGGAAATTCAAAAACCGTTTCAAGATAATTTTGCAACTCATATCATTTTCTTAAGTTTCTTTAATCTAAAAATAAGTAATTTTTTTCTTATTATTACTTGAGAAACGTTCGGTCCGTTCCTTTATGTGACTACTTTAGCAAACAAAGCAGAACTAAAAACTTTACGACTGAAAATTTAGAAAAATGTCAGTGATAATCACCGAAATTTTTTTAAATTTTCACTCTTATCCGATAGAAACTCAAAATAATTTTACAAACTAAAAAGTCAACGAAAGTTACGTAAAAAGCCGAGTTCCGTCATAATTTTTCCCCAGTTGTACATCAAAGTATTTATTTCAAATGCTCGACTTATATAGATAAAGTGCTATCTTTAACGGTTTTTTTATAAAAAAAAATCTTTTTTTTATATATTGTAGCTAAATATGACCGTCTCATCCTGTTCGATGCGACATAAATAGACTTAGTATTGTTGCTTTTGTATGCGATCTTTAGTGGCGGTAAAAGAATTTACGCAAAAAAACGACAATTTTGGTTTTACGTCTCTGTCTTTTTAATAGGTGTTGCCGAATTTTAGTAACAAAATTTGACGACATTCACAATATGTAATTGTTTGGCTATTGACGTAAATAAAAAGACACATTTATTAAAATAAATATAACTTTCGCTTTTCCATTACAAATGATACGAGTTTTTATAGGTATTTACTTTTTTGATCCAAATGATTTATTTATTTGTCAGGTAGCGATTATAATAACGAAACAGTACAAGGGGCATCTGTCACCCATAACTTATAGAACATTAAATCTGTCAAAAAATGCTATTACAGAAGAAAAATATATATGCACATAATTATTTGGTTATAATTTTATATAAATCCCATAAACTAATTTATTTCAATTTTCTTTTAAGTTTTTAATTTATATATTACTATTACATATTATTTATCTACTATAACATTATTTACGTAGTCTACAAAAAATAAATTATATCTTTAATTATTTTCCTCCATAAAAAAGTTTTATTCTAATAAATGGAATTTACTTTATTTTATTTAAACATTTTATGCCACCTTAATGGATTTGCCCAAAAATTTTACCAATGTATTCCTATACCACACATTAATTTTGCGCAAATTTTGAAGCCTATTCGATACGTAGCTTCTTAATTTTTTTTATTTGTGAGGCCGCCATTGTGTTTCGCTATATTGGATTTTTACCAAAATGTAATTATTTCGTCCCCGTATGCCCTTTGATTTTTTATGAAAATATTAAACAAAGCACTTTTTGAGCTACGTCGCGTATAGGCTGACGGAAGAGGGAGAGCGTATTTTTGAAGATCCAGGGACTCAAAAACGTAAAGATTTGCAAAAATCTTGTACTTCCATCTTACGAGGAAACGAGGGTTCAATTTAAACACAAAACAATCTCATACCAAATTGTACCCCATGCATAATATGATATGCTTGCAAAAGGTCTCAAGTTCACATAATATTATTATTGGGATTTGAATTTATTGAGATAAAAAAAATAACGAAAATCGGTTTAATTTAAATATATTTTTACTTTAACCATCTTATGCAATAAAAGAATCAAAAATATACGATCTCGGCGGCTTATATTTTGTAACAGTGTAGGACTGTGCAGGTGAGATAGCGAGAAAAATCTCACTGGGCTCTCCTTAATTTCGGGTTCTTTCGACAAGAAAAAATAATGTGTAAACAAAAATAATTGTGTGTGTGCATGTGTGTGTATTTATTTTCAAAAACTGTATTATTATTTTTTAAATACTACTCACTTTTCTAAATAAAACGATTTATAATAATGGCAAAAACATTTACTTACGGCATATAAAATTTAATAATAATGTTTATATAAAAGCATGCTCAGTGCATTATATGGCTTCAGCATCCACGATGACTTCGCATTTAGCCTGCAGAGGACTGAACAGAAAGAAAAATCGGGCATTATAGGTTGGTGAAATAGGACACCATATTTTTTACACTTGTTCGTAAAAGCAGATGAAGCATAACGCAACTCAACTGATATAGCTGCGTGAAATTTTTATTCATTATATTATGGTGCCAATAAGTATACAAAAGGTCAGCTTTATGCAAATTAACACCTTTCGTATGCTACTTAGGAGATCCTGGTTGTTTTGCTTATCAGCACACCAGTATAATCAATAATAGAAATAGTAGACAATTTAAATTGCTAAGGGGACACAAAAGAGTTGAAACAGGCTATTTTGAAACCCTAGAAACCAGTCCAAAGCTATCAGAATGATTTAAATTGCATTCCATTAACAAGGGTGCCGTGAAGTCGGAAACCATAGTCTCCAAACAGAGCAGAGATACCTGGATACACCTTTTTCTGTGTCATACTTAAATTTTTACTATAATGTTATCAGGTCACGCGCATATGACCACTAATGTTCGACAAAATTTTGAAGTGAAAAGGGTAAGTAATTTTTTAGCTATGCCGCAAACTGACACACAGACACTCCGGCGGAATTAAAAATTCTAAATCGCACTTTATTTTTGCACAAAATTTGAAATCAATTTAGGTAGTTTTTTCACTCTGACCTTTCATTTCTACGTAATACTTGATTTTTAAACAAAATGTGAGGTTGGATAAATAGCTTTTTAGTAATACATTTCATTAACATTTCTGCCAGATCAAACCATCATTTTTGATCAAAGTTTGGCAATCGACACACACAGACAGGTAGACGGAATTGACATCTAGGGACCCTAAAACGTGAAGATGGGGAAAAACCTGGAACGGGTTGGTTCCCGATTGCAGTACTTTTACGAGAGAAAAAAAAGTGCATATAATCGCTTATTAAAAACCTTATTAATACCTGTCTTTACTGGATATCTCTGAAATATGCACTATTTCCTAAAAAAATAGCCAAAGTGAGGTAGAGACAGTTTTTAATTTTTCACTTCACCGAAACTCATTTTTAAATTATTGATTATGATTAATATAATAATAATAAGAATAAATAATAATAATTAAATGGCCGTCAGTTTCTAAGGTAGCAATACGCATAAGTGGTGGCGCAATTCCAACTATGTAAAAAAAAATAAGAAGTGCTGATTTCATCAAATCTGAAATTTTGTATACTTATTGCTTTAGATTGGCACCTTTTTTAAATATTTTTTTAGTTTCCGACTATTTATTATTTGGAAAAAAAGCGACAAATATGTCAAAGTTAGTTAGAAAACAAAAAAAAAAACACCCTAGGGCATTATTAGAAAGAAACGACCTAGGGCATTAAAAATAATAATTTGGATTATTATTATTAAAACTAGATTTTTCTCAATTAAAAAATATTTTACCTAGGCCGACATTAAAAGTTGAAGGCACCACGGGTGCTATAAGTGAAGACCTCAAGCGTTATCAGCCTGATAATAACTACAATGGAAAAAGAGGTCAAGTAAAATCTCGTTTTAGAGAATTTTCCTTACTCAATTTCCAAAGTTGCAAAAAATTTTAATACACCGTTTTCAAAAAGTGAGCAATTATAAATACCTCGTTTTCTATAGCTTCACATAAAATCGTTGAAGGATGGACGTAAGGCCTGGCTACCGTGTGGCTACTCTATTGAACCTCGATGACCAATCCATCTGTATATGCAGTAGTTAAATAATTTCAGACGTGTACAAAAGTGAGGAGACAAGAACAAGCAGATTATTTGTTTTGCGCAACATCTCGAGGTAAATAAGGACATAGTTATTTCCAAAACTAAGGGACCTCTATATTATGGTTTCCCGAAATGTCAGCCTAAAACGATAATGTTTGCGCTTGGCAAAATATGTGGTGGAGATTTGCACTATATATTTATTCTTATAATAAGTTTAATTTCATTTAGATTTAAGAAAAAATACAGTACTTGATGACGTTAGTACATGCACGACAAATCACCCTTAATTTTAGGCGGTATGAATACCCGCAGCAAATATCTCAACGGGTTAAAGTTGGCCAGTCCGACTTTGTTTTTTTTTGCCTTTTGATTAATATACAGTCTACAGAGTATACATATTTTGCAGTACAGTTAACAGTTGCTCTTATGACAATAGAGAAAAAGAAGAAATGATCTACGATATACTGAACTAAGATAAAGCAAAGAAATGTCACAGATACCATCATTTTGCTAAAATAAATGAGATGATCAACGGAACTGATTCGTAAGAAAAATTAGAGTCGAACTCTTTCAAATAGCACTAAACCTTTGACATATAACGTCTTATTTGAAAATTCTTCATTTAGAAACTGTTCTGTATTTGTTAAATTTGTTTTTTTTTAAATAGGCTAGATAATTAATTTATAGGTATAATAAGAGCTTTCCAATTTTATTCACCTATCTCTACCTAGGACACTTTGTTAAAAATCGGTAAATTTCGTTTACCCGGAACTTTCCTTGTTATGAATCTTTCTTTTTTATTAGGAATGGTAAATTGGATTTCTGAAGCTAATATTTCACCAGTTTGTACCTATGCCACACATCAAAATTTACACATCATGGGCAAAATTTAAAATAAATTCAATAAGTAGTTTTTACATTAACACACACCGCCATTTTGTTATGTCATGTTAAGCTCGCACGAGTTTATCCCTATATCACATTGTAATTTTCTGCAAAATTTAAAGTCAAAAAAATATTTGACCGCCATTTTGCTCGGCTATCTTGAATTCGTATCACAAATTTGCCTCAAAATTTCAAATTAATCTAATAAGTAGTGCTTTCAGGCTTTTTTAAATATTTTATTTGGCCGCCATTTTGTTTTGCTATCTTATATTTATACCAAAAGGTTCATTCCTAAATAATGCTTGATTTTTGTACAAAATTTGAGGTAAATTGGATAATTAGTTTTTTCTGTAATAATGTTTTAATCGTTTCACTAGATCGCCATCTTATTCCGGGGTCTTGGATTTTTACCAAAATATTACCAGGTTATTCCCATACGACCCTTAATTTTTGACTAAAATTTGAAGTCTAGTTTTGCTAGTTCATCTGTATACCACAATTATTTATAGCACACAATTTGAAATCAGTCCATTAAGTAGTTTTTTACGCTCAACTTTTAAATAATTTACTAAGCCGCCATTTTGTTTCGCCATATTGAGTTCGTACCAAAATTTTACCAGTTGATTAATACATAATACTTTTTTATGCAAAATTTGAGATAAATTAGATAAGTAATTTTTTTAGTAGTAATTTTTTAACATTTCACTAGGCCGCCATTTTGTTTTGCCATATTGGATTTTTATTAAAATGTTACCAGGTCATCCCTAAAGAACCCTTAGTTTTTGACCAAAATTTGACGTGGTTTTTTAGTTACGCCGCGAACAAACAGACCGACGGAATTGAGAAAACATGTTTTTCGGTATCTAGGGACCCTGAAATGTTAAGATCTGAAAAAATCTCGGAGGCAGATTTTTTCACGAATACGAGTGAAGTAATAAAATGTAAATAAGCTTTAACAAGTTACTTCTTAATCTTAAACATGTTTACTATTTTTTGTAAAACAAAAGAATAATCAGTTTATAGTAGAGATAACGGCATAATTTGAAGCTAACTAAAATAAGTTTTACTTCACCAACTCTCTGCTCATATAAAATCTAAAATTATACTAGTCGATAAATTTTTAAGAGAAACAACAATAAGTGTCAGCAAATGACAGAAATGTGCATGGAAAGTATCATGAAAAGTTCGCAAAGTACACAAAATTCAGAACAGCATCTAAAAAGGAGGATGGAAAATGTAGGAATTATTTTGATCGTATATCAAGAACTAATATTATCGGAAAGAGTCTTCTTAGTAACGTCGTTAAATCAACAATGGGAACATGCAAAAAGCTGTATTACTTGCAACGGTTTGTATTTAAGGAAAAGCAATTTACACAAATTTAAAAACCCGTGACAAGAAATTCACTAATATACATAATAAATGAAATATAACCGGCTCTGTCTAAATATTATTTAAAAATATTAATACGTTGTTAAAAGGACATTTAGTGATATTTGATATAAACTAACTTTTTAGGAAAATTATGTTTCCAAAAACATTATTTAGCAGTAATTTCTGCTTTAGGCTAAAATATTTTTTTTCACATATGTAGATCATTTTTAGTCTTAATGCAGACAAAATTGTTTAAGAAATCAGTTTTAAAGAATGGTATTTTCAGTGTATTAGGGTCATTACAAAAATCTATATTTTATACTAATCAACAATCTGAGGTTAAATTTAATAACAGATAATTAGGTTTAGATATGATCTAATAAAGTAGTTACATGGAAAATTTACTTTTTAGAGCCAACTAACTGATCGAGCCAAGGTGCTTAATAAGCCAATATTATTTTTTTGTATGTGTACAGTTACATCACATTTAAAATGTGCGTGTTATTTTCTAGGATGACTATCATGTAAGTATTTTAATAAGGAGTTTAAAAAAATATATATATATATATATATATATATATATATATATATATATATATATATATATGCCTAGGAATTAAAAAAATATTTTCCTTGAAATACTGGTACATATCCGTCCATTAAGCATTGCCTTTACAATCGGGGTTAGAGAAATGGATTCAAGAAGATATTCAGATATACCAGAAATAAACTATGAATTCTTCTAACTTTTATATAGAATTTTTCACCACCATACACCTACAAACCCATACATACAGTGGAAACAGCTGATGTCAATAAAATTATTGCCTAAGAATATATTGTGAAATTAAATAGATGGACGTGAGAAAGAGAGTTCTGAAAGAAATACAACATCTGATCAAAAGAATCAAAAGGTAACTGGTTAGACGCTTCGCAAAAGAGAATTTTTCATGTCGGGTTCCGGGTGCCTTTATCTGGGGTAATAAAATAACGACTACATGTACTGATACTGGTACGAACAGTATCAAGAATTTTTGTTTTTAACATACACGCTATATGTCACTTTACATTCTTGGAAAATTCAACGTTGTGTAATTGTTCCCAACATTTTTTTGAAAATAATTACCTACAACTAGTGGATTTCGTCCTTCATATTTTCTTACATTATTTTAAAAGATAATATAAAAAACAACTAATGCGCGTGTCACTTTTCTTTATTTTTTCTTGTTAGAATTGTTTTAAGATGTGATGAAGTACCTGTAATAGTTTCTTTATTACATTACTTTAAGTGACATCGAGAGATTGCTTTGCTGTTCCACAATTTATAAATCAGGTTTTTTTATAAATAATATGGGAGGGTTGCTCCTGCAACACAATAGCTCATCAGAATTTGTTAGGAAATTAAATTTGGCTAGTAGCACACAGCACCAGGATATTATAATACCTAATAATTAATAAATAATACTTAAATAATAATTACATATTCATAATAATATTCAAATGTTTATTACTATAAGCAATATTCTCAAAGCTATTCAATTTGTACATTAAGAATTAAAAACAAAGCTTACCATCACTTGATTTAAAATATCGGTTTATTTCCATATTAATTAATTCTGTATTATATGTAACTAAAAAAGCTATTAATGAAAGGCTAAATTGACGTCATCAATTAAAAAATGCTATAATTACAAACATCTACGTTATGTCATTAATAAATATCTACCCTAAGGTCAACAGACATAAAAATGTTAAAAATATTTTATGACTACTGCTTTAAACTTGATTAGATATTTAGAGAATTACAAATTAATCTGTTTATGAGGCAAATACAGTATATAGCAGCATCTACTATTGCGGTTTGACCGATGACAATATTTTTGTCGTTGGCCATTGCCAACGTTCGTAGCGACAATACAGTTATCTATGAGCACATATGTACGATACAGATTAACCCTTTTTATTTCACTGCTCATGGAAAGAAGGGTAATATGTTTAACAGTCATGTATGTAATTATGTATATATGTTACCACCTACAGGCTAAGCACTTAGACCATGAGTATGGCATCAAAGGTGTGTATCCCCCCCCCATTTTATGGCTTTCATCAATTATCTAAAACAAAATAAAGTGACGACTGCCTTGGGAGTTTATTGTTATCCATTATAATTTTTTTTTTCGGCTTACTTTAATCTATTTAAGACAATTCACAAACATTACAACATTTATGTTTAAGAATTTTTAAAAAAGAAGTCACACATATAGACTACTACAAACTTAAAATGGTATTGTATATTTATTTATCAAAAATCTATGTCTATAGATTTATTTACGTATGTTCTTATTATTTTCTTTCTTTTTGTGGTAAACAAAAGATTGGTTGCAAGAAACTAATGGTATATATACGACATTTTAAAATTTATATTTATTCTATTAAGTTAATCAGTTGATGGAAATTGCTTAATAAAGAATTTTTATAATACTAGTGTTAATTGTTTAAGATGTATACGAGTATATATTTTGCTTAGATTTTTTATATCTGTTTTATTGCTAATAGAGTTTTCGGATTTTGTAATATAGATCTTCTCCAGGAATTCTAGTTTTTTTTTATTATGTTTAACTACAATTTTTTGTTTTCCGAAAAATTGAGTTTATGATTAGTTTGATTTTGATGTTTACTTAAGGCTATTGGAGCTCATTATAGTAAATTACAAGATCAAGATCTATTATCAAACAAATTGAATTGTGTCTACTGTATTTCTTCTAATAATTCTAATAAAAATATATTGGTCAAACTTCACAAAAAATTACTAAAAGAAATGCATTACATAAAAGTGACCCAAGATTAAGTAAAAGATCTTGCGCACTATATTAAAACATATGATTGATACAAGTCACACGTACAATTTTCAAGAATTAAAATATTACACGTAGAAAATAATAGCACCAAATGAACGTTTTTAGAAATGGCAGAAATTAAAAAAAAATCTTCAGCAATGATTAAAAAGTTTGCTTTCCTTTATTTTGATTTTTTGGGAAGACCGCTAAAACAATGAAATTTGGCCAACTATAGACACGTGTTTCTGACTTAAGGTCTTCATCAGTACCGTCTACTTGTTGAACGAGTACAAATAGTACCAAAATGAATACATAAAACCATACCAAAGTCACCAACAGGAACAATACTGACATTTTTGGTTACCAAGAGAACAACCAAAAGTTGTAATTGGCAAGTTCGGAATGGTTCTATTGTCATATAATACATATGCCATCTATATAACGCACTATATGCCATCCATACAACGAACTATGTAATAGTTCTAACCGCGTTCATTTTTCCTACTTCCGATTTAATTACTCTTGGGTTCTGAGTTTATATGCTGCTCCGTGGTAATAGAGTATCAAGTCTGGCGAAGACTTCGGATGTTCTCTTGGTAACCACAAATGTCTTTATTGCTCCTGTTGGTGACTCTGATGTAGTTTTGTGTATTCATTTTCAACTAGTTGACAGTACTGATGAAGACCTTAAGTCAGAAACACGTGTCTATAGCTGGCCAAATTTATATATATATATTAGCGGTATATATATATATATATATATATATATATATATATATATATATATATAAATATATATATATATATATATATATATATATATATATATATATATATATATATATATATATATATATATATATATATATATATATATATATATATATATATATATATATATATATATATATATATATATATATATATATATATATATATATATATATATATATATATATATATATATTCAGGATCACGTGATTAAGACTCGATCATACGCCTGCCATATTCTAAATCAACAAGTCAAAACCACTAAATGCAGACTATGCAATAACAACGAGGAGACCGTGCAGCATCTATCCTCTGGGTGTTCAACCATCGCTGCAACCATGTACTTGGAAAGACACAACAACATGGGCAAAGTAGTTCACCAGCTGGTGTGCTTAAATAGGGGACTTCTTAAAAATTTCATTGCTCACCACCAATACGTTCCGCAAAGCATAATCGAGAACAACGACGCAAAAATATATTGGGACTTCACTGTGATTACCGATAGACCAGTGGAACACAACCGACCAGACATGGTTATCTGGGATAAACGCAAAAACTCGGCAACTATAATTGACTTCTCAGTATCCCAAGACTATAATGTAAAAATCGAAGAAATTGTCTATATTGCTCAAAGAGACCTAGTTTTAATAACAAACATAGAAAAAGACTCCAAGTCTCGGTCTCATTAAATTATAATTTTACAATTCACAACAAACATGACACGTGTTTCGCCCTTTCGAGCATCATCAGACCTACAAACAACAGAGAGAACCTTAGTAAATAATCACACTCACAAATCCTAAAACAATAACTTACAAATAGAATAAAACACACTAAAGCACAACAAAACAAACAACTACTTATACATATTTGATGGACATTAAAATGAGGTTAAGTCTCACGTGAATAAACAAAATAAAATATTAAAAAAGTATTAAAAAAAGATTCATGTCTCTAGACGGGATCGAACCCAGACCACCCGAGTGAGACACCGAAGCAACCAACCACAGGCCACTGGACTAGTCGAAGAAGAGAACCAAAAACTCTCACTCTATGAATGAAATGAAGGTTGCCTACAATTATTATTACATTAAATTGTTAAATATTAGGGTTGGTTCAAAATTAAAAACATCGTTAACGCAAGTGAGAATGGGACTTTTTATAGCTTTGGTTATTTCCATTTTTTCTAGAAGGTCAAGCTTTTTCCCCTTCGGACATTCATGTAAAACATCAACGTCAGAAATGGAAAATTCATGACCTGACTCCAACAAATGATTGGCAAAAGCCGAAACAGTCTCAGTTACATCCGTATTTCTGAATTTGTTGACAAGGCTTAAATGTTCTCTCACCCTTGTGGAAATTTTTCGACCTGTTTGTCCCACATAGGTCGTGGAACATTCGCTACAATTTAGTGCATAAACCCCAGATCTGGACAATTTATCGGTTGTGTCCTTCGTCCTTACTAAATGTCTCTTGAGAGTATTTACTGTTTTGAATGAAATATTGACATTTTTAATATTTTTAAAAAATTTTGCCAATTGGAGAGAAATACTTCCGAAAAAAGTAATGCACTTGAAAAAATTTGTCTCATCGCTAAGTTTTGAATTTATGACAGTATAGGACATTTTGTACTTGTTTATAAATTTGTAATATAATTTGGTGATGGACTCCAAAGGAAAACCGTTATTCATAGCAATCTGCATTATAATATCACGCTCCTTAGTAAACGCTTCCCTTGACAATGGTAAATTACACAACCGATAGAAAAAGGAGTTGAACGCGGCAAATTTATGTGTGTAAGGAGAGTTTGAAGCATACTGAATAACATTATCCGTGGACGATGTTTTCCGGTAAACCTCAAACTCTATCCTACTGTGTTTCCGAGATAGTAAAAGGTCAAGAAAGGGTAGCTTTCCTTCATCTTCCATTTCCAATCTAAACTCAATTTTAGGATGCAAGGAGTTAACGAATTGTAAAAACTCTTCCAACTGATTTCTGTTTCCATTCCACACAATGCAAATATCATCCACGTATCTTTTATATGCTGTTAGAAAGGAGGCAAAATAACTATTCATTATCCTGTTTTCCAAATTGTTCATGAAACGTTGATATTCCGCACAATGCATTATTAGTTTCATTGGATATCAAGAATTTGTTTCCTAGTGTGCCTCCCGCAGACTGTATTCAGTTGGTAAGGGATTTATTGGCGAGATCTTCTTTGCCACAGTTACTCGTTGATGGCCTCACTTCTCTTCTTACCTTAGTTTTAGACCAAAATTTTTTCATATTTAATGGACAGTTATATAGGCAAAGGTCTGGGCAGGCTATGGGTTCTTGTTTGTCGCCATTTCTGAGTGAGGTTTTCATGAACAATTTGGAAAACAGGATAATGAATAGTTATTTTGCCTCCTTTCTAACAGCATATAAAAGATACGTGGATGATATTTGCATTGTGTGAAATGGCAACAGAAATCAGTTGGAAGTGTTTTTACAATTCGTTAACTCCTTGCATCCTAAAATTGAGTTTACATTGGAAATGGAAGATGAAGGAAAGCTACCCTTTCTTGACCTTTTACTATCTCGGAAACACAGTAGGATAGAGTTTGAGGTTTACCGGAAAACATCGTCCACGGATAATGTTATTCAGTATGCTTCAAACTCTCCTTACACACATAAATTTGCCGCGTTCAACTCCTTTTTCTATCGGTTGTGTAATTTACCATTGTCAAGGGAAGCGTTTACTAAGGAGCGTGATATTATAATGCAGATTGCTATGAATAACGGTTTTCCTTTGGAGTCCATCACCAAATTATATTACAAATTTATAAACAAGTACAAAATGTCCTATACTGTCATAAATTCAAAACTTAGCGATGAGACAAATTTTTTCAAGTGCATTACTTTTTTCGGAAGTATTTCTCTCCAATTGGCAAAATTTTTTAAAAATATTAAAAATGTCAATATTTCATTCAAAACAGTAAATACTCTCAAGAGACATTTAGTAAGGACGAAGGACACAACCGATAAATTGTCCAGATCTGGGGTTTATAATATAAATTGTAACCGAATTGTATTTACCAAATTAACGTAATTATAATAATAATAGGATGAACAGTTCATGCTCTTCTACTCTTGCTGATACACCATACACGCCTATTAGTTTGTCCATCGTAAAACTTTTCACAGGCCTGGTATGCTTCATTGCTTCCCAATTTACAGGTATTTTATTTAGGTTTCAAAGTACTTCTTTGCCTATAGTTGTTTGTGACTTACGTATTGCTTAGATGTTGTACATCCTCAGAGTTCTTTAAATTCTGTCTGTCGTGCCTTTTACATATGGCAATACTACTATTGTCTTTACGGTTTAAAATCATTGGCGTTCCGTGTTCGGAAACCCCGTTTATTAATAGCTGTCTCAATGATGCTATTTTTGCATTTTTCTTTTCTTCTTTTTATTATATTCAGTTTTATTAATCTCACTGATCAATATATAAGCGTATTAGGTACGGTTTGAATTTGTGCTGGATGATGGTGTTTCTATAAACAGTGTATTCGATATGTCCGTTATGCAGTTTTGTGACAAGAATATCTAAAAATTGTAGCTTGTTTTCTTATAAGTTTAAGAGTAATTTATATCCTGGGGTGATTTGAATTTACGGGGATTAGAAGACCAAGTTCTAATTGTCAAGCTCGGAATGATCATATTCTCATATAATACATATGCCGTCCATATAACGAATTCATTCTCTCAAAACTACCAACATTATAGAAGTCCATCATCAATAAACCTAAAACCACAAAAAAGTCTAGGGGAATTAGGTCAACAACATCAACATTCAGAAAATATAAATAATGACGAACAACCACTGAAATATAAGAAAAGTATTGTTGGTATGTAGCCATCCAATATAATAATAACAATAATAATAATGCAAAAAAATTTCTTTGGATTCTAAAATCAAATGTCAATACAAAAAATTGTACATAGAAGAAACCTCTTAGGACATTAGCCAAAAGAATAATTAAAGACCACTAAACTTGCGTCAAAAATAGAGAATTTCAAAAATCAAACATTTGCCAACATGCATTATATAACAATTATAAAATTAATTGGAATGTTTCTAGTATTTTGGCAAGGGAACCGTGTTCCCAAAAACGTAAAATTAAACAAAGTACTTTAATATTGTTAAATCGTGTAGCATTTTGTTTAATAACGCATGGTTACATTTGCTAAATTTTGAAGTAAAAAAACACCTTAAAATACAGTAAATTAAAATAAACCTAATCTAGGTATACATAATATTTTCAACTTATTTAAACAATAGAGATAATACTTTGAAATTGACATTTAAATAACATTTTGTCAGATTTGCCATTTCGGTTGAATTTCTGTTATAAAAAATAATATTTTACTGTTTTTAGTATTTTATTTTCTAGTCGCTAAAGACAGGGATTGACTTTCCCCTGAAATGTCCGAAAAGCTAGATATTTTTCAATCTCGTTCTCGGGGTGAATTTGCAGTGCACCTAAAACTTAAGACTGCAATTAAGAATTTATTAACGGTATTATTATACATTATGGTCATTATTATCTTGTGTGGCTAATACCCACAATTATTTTCTTCGAAAATCCTGTATTCCCCACTACATGTTTGTAATTATTCTCTCAGATATAACCTTCGGCCCCAGATAAGTGTATTAAATATTATATAATATGGTAGTAAAGCTTTTCTTTTGTTTTTAGCTTTTTTAATTTATATTATACAATTTTAAATATAATTAAATGAAAATGGGCACTTCTATAAGTTTTTGTAGGGCCTATTAATAAAACATATTTATTGACATTTGAAACAATTTAAAAGGTGATTCTTTTGGGCCCTCCGAAAATTGTATGTGACGACACTGAGCTTACTTACTTCTCCATACTATTAGGGAACTTTGTTTCTTGCATTTTTTTTTTAAATGTGGCATTGTTGACGTGTTTTACATACAAAAACACAATAAACAAAAACGTTTCTAAATGAAGCAGGAAAATTGATGAAGATACTAAGTTAAGTCAATGTCGTTACAATAAATAGGACACTAAAAGGATTCGTGAATCTAAAAGATCATACAATTATTCTTAAAGATGTAAAATATAACAAAATTAAAAAAAAACTAAAAACACAATGAAACTTTGCCACCAGCTATCTTATATATATGGACTATTATACTTTAAATAGTAAAATAATCAACAACCTGAATACTGTACAAAAATGTGAAATTTTAAAACGTCTCTAGTTAAGCCTATAAAATAATTTTCGTTGCTTAATATCGATATTGAAAGAAGTCATTAAAAGAATATCAAATGTCATCGTTAATGCACATCTTGACAGAAAAACGTCAATAGTCTTTTAGTTCCAACTTAAAAACGGTTAAGTTTATTTTTAAAAATTGATATATTGAGGACGCCGAGACTAAAGAACGTATTTGTTTATGCATTCATTAAACTTTAATAGACGTTAGGCGCTGTCTAAATTGATAGATCGTTAGATTTAAACAAACATATTTTGAATATGTAATAAATGTATTAATCACAATTATAAAGAAAATTACACTATAAAAGTATTATTGCGCATTATAATCTATTAGAACAAAGTCACTGAGGTATTTTTCTGAACTGTAAGTAATTTATTTCGGTTACAGACATATGGCAAAGTTATTTTTGTTCTCCTGTATTAGTAAACATTGTCTTTCGTATAGTTTACTCAACAAATAAAACCATTCTTAGGCGCCGCAATTGAGCTCATTACCTTTGTTTTGATTTTTTTGCCATTTTTTATTGGTTTTATTGACCGCTGACGGCGACATTATTTTAGATTTTAGGATCAAATCGATAATAATTATTTATATTATTTAAAACGAAACAGCGCATTACCCAGTATTTTAAAAATAGTCGTAAAAAAAGTGTAGTACACAACTTGAATGGTTAATTAGTTTATTACCAACTCACTAGATTACAGGCCTCGCTCGTGCAGTAATATTTTTTATTTGTAATAAGTACCATTATCTTTATGTAATATACTATTACATTATTAGTGAGGTATAAACCAGGTCGGGGAAATCACACAATAGCATGCTTTTCCGCACGTGTAATTATATAGCATTTTATATACGACATCAACACTTTAAATGCAAAAATAATATTTTTCTACGTCCACTTACGAAACTGACAAAACCAACACTGATACGGGATTAGAACGTGCACACTTTTAACACTTATTATGTAATATACTATTTTATTTGTCCTTAAATGTTTACGTTAAAACAAATGTGCCACCGACAACTTTATTACAAAACTTATACTTTTGGATTGAAATAAATAATTCTTAACATTTTTAGTATTTTGAACGAGTTAAGTAATAAGCTTATTACATCATTACACCACTAGTGATGGAACTAAACGCATTACTGTTAGACTCAAGTAATGGACATATACCCGGGTCCCAGACTAACTTGAGATACCCATATACCTATTAAAACTTATTGGTGCCAACAAATATTCCAATATCGATATGAGTGGTCATCAAAACCAATGAACTAAATATAAGCCATTGAAGTTTGAAGTGTTAGTAGTTTGAGACAGCCTCAAAGAATGCTTTGATATGTACGCATATATTTTAGCACTTTGGGAGTAGACCTTTTATTTGGGTTATCCTAATAAAGTCAGAAGTGTGAGATAAAAATTTCTGCAAATTACGTCACGTCTTTATGTATTCCTAATGCCTTAAAAAAGCTACACTCCATCTTTTTTAGTCAATTGCTATTCTGCTGCTAAGGGAAAACTATAAGATTAAAGAAACATGTGAAACCCAGCTAAAAAAAGAACTATACTTGGGAGACCATACCAGACTTTAATCCGACGCGGACGTTTAAAACATTTGCGGAAATAATTATCCAATTATTAAAAAAAAAAGGTGTACGATTGGACGAAGTAATTGTTATGAGAAATGTTGTGAGTAAATTATAACAGCGACCCGCAAGCTATCGAGACACTCTTTGAAAAATTACAATGAAAAAATTTAAACTATTATTACAAGAAATTAAAAAGAGATTAATCAATATTAAATTAAAACCTATATGAATAGTATGTATTATATTGCATGTGCATGTAGTAATTGATAATGACGTAAAGTTGGTACACAAAAAAAAATTTTAAAAAGAAATTAGTCCATATTATATTGAAAGTTGAAGCCCACATAGTATATATTATGTTTTATCTGTGTCTAGTTGACATAATGACATAAGGTTTATGCACAGAAAACAAGTATATTGTCCTGGGTGGCACTCCCGACAACAATAGGACCAGGAAGTCTCTTTAGTTTAGAAAAGTAAACAACCCTACCCTAAGGACTGCGATCTGCGGGAGAACAGTGGGTTAAAGAAGGCAGATGGAGAAAAGTTGATGATATATGGAGGCGGGGCACTATGGGTCTCAAAAGTGAACACCCTGTATATTTTATCAATCGGGCAATTTTACCAGGAATACTTTAAGACCAACCATTTTGCTATGGCTTAGTCGTGAAAAAACGTAGGACAATCCAGCATCCAAATTTTTTAGATGACCTACTGGAAATTGTAGACATTTTGGCTAATCATAACATTCGAGTTTCCATTAGAAAAATGTTCATTGTTAAAATTGAATGCGTATATAATATAAACCTTTCAGAAGATTCATATAAGGGGACTAGTAAATAAGCATAACTGCCGTATTTAGGAAGGTGGGAATCCACGAGCCTTAAATGAATTTGAACGAGATTGACCAAAATCGTGCGTGGTGTGGCATTTCTTCGACTAAATTTTATGTACCGAGGAGCTAATTACACATATGTGTAACAAAACTGTTTTTATCCGCAAATTAGGACAGAATTGAAGATGTTGTTTTTCAACAAGATGGCGCTCCACCGATTTTTTTTCTATGGTTGCTCGAGAATTTGTCACCTTATTCTCCTGATATATCTGTCTCCTGATTCTTTTTGGAATTATATGAATACGTGTTATATTCTGATCCCACATACACTGCAGGAACTGATAATAACATAATAAACATAAGAAAATATTCCTCAAGATAAGTTGCGAAACGCATTTGTTCATCTGGTTGTAATTTTAAATGAGTGCATAAATGTTAATGGTGGGCACTTCTAATAAATGATTCATTAATTAGTGTTTTTAAGTTTAGTTATGTTATTTAATTTATTTAAGTTAATTCGAATTGATAATAAACTAAATAAACTAATAATAAATTAAAACAACTGTTAATAAAATATACAGGGTCAGGCACGTGGCGAGAAATTCTGTTCGGGGGGGGGGGGCAGTCCAAACCAGAAATTCATTTCGGAGGGGGGGTCCGAACAGTCAAATCTCAGGAAAATTAGGAGAAGCATACTTATATTAAAATAATTTGAGATTCGGGGGGGGGGGTACAGTTCCCCAGGACCCTTCCTTAGCTACGTGCCTGTACAGGGTATTCCACTTAAATTCCATTATATCTTATAGATGATTGCAGTGATGAAGCGCAAAAAGTCCAAACGGTTTAAAGACTTTTTTTAATTAATACATTTTGCATTTTACTTAATTTGATATTTGATGCGTAATGGACGTAGATTTTTAATATTTTTTAGGGGTCTAAAATATTCTAATTACATTTTAAGAATACTTAAGCCAAAGTTCCATTAAATGATCGCATCATTAGCATAGATACTTGGTATTTTTTAAGGAAACTATTTTTTATAAATACCTTTTAGAGAACACATAAGCCAATTTCAATGAAATATATTCATATTGTAAAACAGAAAACCGTCTCACTCATCGACCACTATATATGTAAAACCGACTCCGTTAAAGATGATAAGAACAAATTTGGCATGTTATTGTTTGTGACGTAAGTGCATGATATGAGAAGATTTTTTAAAACTGAAAATATAAGACGATTTATTCGCTAATGACTTTCAAAAATAATTTTTCAAAATCCCACCTTTAAGGAAGTGAAATGTGTTTTTAGTTAATTTACAAGATTTCTTCAATCGTATGACGATTCTTTCTTCAATATATTCTAAAAATTAATATTCAGCAATGTATTTCCGAAATTCTACTCTTAAGAAGTTGAAAAATGATGAAATTTCCTCACCGGCATGAGACTTTAACAAATTCTTTTGTTAATGGCCTTTAGAAACAATTATTTAAAAACAGTTCCTGCATTTTCTTAAATTCCACAAAAATTGGAATCTTTTTTGAAAATAGACAAAGGTTATAGAGCTAAATGTAAGGCCCATTCTCATATGTTATAACACAAAACATCAAATTAGTTACCATCTTGGTTATTATAAAAACTATTGCTCGACACAATATTTAGGAGCAGTTAATTATTAGAAATCTTGAGGAAATCATTGTTTAATCAAAAGTAGCCGTTCTCTTTTTAAACATCTGAATATTATAATTATTTTTTTTTGTATTTATAATATCCTTTTATACTTTTAAACACCTATTAAATATATTAAATACAATTTAATTATTTTCATTACTTACTTTTACTTATCTTTAAATTATTTTTATTAAATTAAATCATATTTAATACTTTTCATGCCTAAATAATTAATTATGGTGTACAACATTATGGTACTTGTGCACCCCTTGCATTTGATAATTAATACATTTATTGTTATTTGAAAAAATGATATAAAACATACTATTTAATTACTGGGTTTTAGATCTGTTTTCCTTTCCATTTTATTAAAAGCCAAGGCTAGACCCAGTTAGTGGACTGTATAATTTAGGAAGCGCTAGCCGATCTAAAGTCGCGTTTAAATACTAATTTCGGATCTTGCATGATAAGTAATTATTTATAAAGATGCAGATAATTTAAACAATAACTTTTACAATAACTGTTTTTTAATTCTTTCTAACTATGGCATGGGATAAACCAAAAATATTATCTATACTATCCGTAAGACAAGTTTCATTGCTATGCTGACTTTTTTTCATATTTAAAATGAAACTCGAAAATCTAAAACTAATTTACTAATTTTACGAAATACTACGTTTTTTCCTTCATTAAATTATATTAATGAATGCGTTGTAAAGTAAATAATTACAAAATAAAGGAAACAAACAATTTATTCGGCCATTCGAAATTGTGTTTCCACTTTAATCAAAAACTCCCCAATATATCCGCATTAGAGTTGCGTGTCACCCCTTGTAACATTTAAATTCATTTTCCCTTCATCGCACAGACAATATAATATTTTGATGATACGATCATTCACGATAGGTCTAAAGCTATTTACTTATTTCCTATTTTAATATTGATCTTGACAAGACATGCAAATTTGTCAACAAGCGGTAATGCACATTTATCATTGTTAAAGCAACTAGACTGTATTTATAGCGAACGTTCCACAGAATAAAATATATACTGTGTTACAGTAAATTAACTAGTTGCCAATCCGACTATCTCTTTGATGTTTAGGTTCTTAGAGCTTTAAATATCAATATAATAACCGGTGGTCCTTACCAGCATCGGCTTTAGCAGGATGCAGAGGTACTCATAGTAAAAATAATTTTTTTATAATTTGTAATTGTTTTAACAAACCAACGAAAGGCAAATGTAAAATTAAGAAATTGTAACTTTTGGGAACAGTGCGTATCTAATTTATATTCCAACCGACGCTTGGTAACGACTATATTATACAAAATTTTAGAGAAAAAGGCTCTCTTGTCTGTTCCATACGGTTAAGTTGAATATGTCGACGATATATTTATTAAATCGCCTTCGAAATTGTCTCGGTAATGTTTAATCTTTAATAGAAAAATTCCATCTTACAATGATTAAGTAAGATCCCGCAGAGGAGCTAGTATGTGATCTGCTTGAAAGTGGTCATAATTCAAAAGAGAGTTGAATTTTTTGAGGAGACAGGACGCACGGAAACTTCATGATGAAAATCCAGGCTTTTTAGAATTAAAAGTGACCCTATTCTTTAACAATAGTATTCTAGTCGTTCGGATGCAAAAGTGTTGGGTCACATTGTCCCACGGCAAAAGTAGTGTGGATCCGAGTTCAAATATTATTAACCTTTAAACAACGTCCAAAAACACGAAAGCATTTTTTAACATATTGCATCGACAATTCAAAATTTTTAGTAGAATTGACAGCAAGCCAAAATTTACATTGAGAGTGTGCGGGGTCTTTTGTACCATACGATCATCCTTCTGTAATTCGGTGGTTTTCCTAAAAACTCTTCTAACGGATATTAAAAGATTATTTCATTGAAATTTCTCCGTTTGGGATTTGCAAAATAAATGGAATAAATCGTAATGATGTATCCTAGTATTTGTTCATTTTTATTAGATAGTTAATACATTTATTGTTATTTGTTTTACATCTGTTTTCCTTTCCATTTTACAAGGAGCCAATGCTAGACCCAGAAAGTGGACTGTATAATTTAGGTAGCGCTGGTCGATCTAATATCGCGGCTAAATACTAATTTCGGAACTTGCATGATAAGTAATTATTTATAAAGATGCAGATAATTTAAACTGTTATTTAATATCCAGGAACTTACCTCAATGGTCAAGAAAAACAGCATTAATCCCAGCAGAGTATTAGCAATTTTACGGCATCACAATGAATATCACTGCATACTATTGGCTAGCCAAATTATTAAAAAATAAATAAGAGAACCCATTAATGTTATCATTCGACCGATTCGTTGGTCGTTTTAGATTCTTCACAGGGGCGTAAACAGAGGTGAGCTAAGTGAGCTACACGCACGTGTTTTAAGAAATACTTCTGTAAATAGAGAGTTGAGTTACATAATCATATAAAGAAAAATGCAAAATACAACATTTAAGTAGGAAATAAAAACGCTCGCATAAAGATCTTTTTTTGCGGTAGCAAATTTTCATTGACACTTTACAATTAGCAGTCGACTGGATATGAGAAAAAAATATATCGGGCACAACCGAGTTGTCTCCCAACAGTCACTTTATATTTAGGGTTCGAAAGAGATCATAGGAAAAATTATCTTTGGAATCACAGATAGCGGCAAATAAAGTTATATACTCACGATTTGGAGATAATTTAATAATAATAATAATAATGATGTTTTTGTTGACGAACCTCCGCTAACCTAACGCAAACTGGAGGGTTATCAGGTTTTGTTAAAAATCTTTGTTTTAATATAGACCAGGAATTTTGTTGAATCCCCATTAAATTGGCGAACTACCGCGCACTTTCTTTACAGCAAACCTAACTAATCCTAACCTAACCTATAAATAATCCACATTTTTATTGTATTGTTATTTTGATTTAACTTTTACAATAACTAAATCTACAGTGATGAGAAATGCTACAATCGGACAAGGACATGGTACAATTAAAAATTACCCGACTCAAAAGATGACCTATCTGATAGGCCTCAGAGACAACTTACCTATTATTGGCAGTGAATGTACTTTATTAAGGCCCTTCAGTATATGGGAGACAACTAGTATACGCCGAATGCATTGAGGGTATCAAGACATTTTTATTATATATGCTATTTTATGCTTAGTAGATTGGGAACGAACCACATACAATAAGCAAGATGATTTGTTGCTAACCAGTTTACAGAGCACAACAACACAAATCAGTCGTTAATTTCCCATTTACACGAAAATGCTCGGAACCACTAACAAACTTTGAATCTTTTTTTACCTATGAGCCGACCACTTACTAGACACCGTGGTTGCTCTAAATGGAGGTACCGTTGTTCTTCAAAGTGAAGAAGTTTATTGATGAAGAATTTGAAAAACTGCAGATCAGGGGAAAATGAAAAAACCTTTGTGGTGTCTCTCTAACAGGAATGGCTAAGGGGGGCATAGTGGATGATAAATCATCCAAACAAAATCCAGGGTAGAATTTTTAAAATAAAAACAAATCGGCCACAATTCAACAATATTCCAGTGAAACAAGGCTCCTTGTGACACTTAAACCATCAATCAGGCGAATAGCTGATTTTAAACAGAATTGATAATATTAAAGTTTGAAGGAGAGACTGCTTTCCGTGTGGCAACAGCAGAGTCTGTCGCCAGCTCCAAAAATAGTTGAATAAAGACTTAAATTATGAAGACTCGTAGTATACGATGGACAACCATAGATCAGAACACATTTAATACTATTAATACCACTAATTATACCCAGTGACTTTCTTAGTTCAAGCATCGATAGAATTAACTGATGTTCGATTTTATCAAATCGACGAAAGGGTTTTGTATGGAAAAAGATCTTGGGGAAAAATATTAATTTAAATTATTTTGCTTTATTGAATGTGGACTTGAATTAGGCCTAATTGGGATACCACATGAAAAAGGGTAAATTAGCCTTTTCCTGGAACATGCTCATAACAATTTTTCGTTTCTTAAAAAATTGATACTTTTCTGGGCAATTATGAAAAACTAGAATTCACCCATGGCTCATATGTAGGGTTCATTTTAGGACATTAAAATAGAGATCTCCGGCAAAAACTAAAGTTTATTCAGGTGTTTTTGGAAGTTTTGCCCTTCTTGTGGCTAATATTGCCAATATATTGAATAAATATAGTAGTAGTTTGCTAACACAATGAATTTTTTTTCTATAAGCTTTGAAGAATTCTAAATACCACTAAACATATTTTTTTAATATTTAATTTACCTATTTGCATAGTACGATTTCTCATTGCAATAAATAAACTGATGAGTCAGTAGTAAAACTGTGGTGTCCAGCTTCATTTCAAAATATGCTTTTAGCAGTTTATTTTTAGTACAGTTCAATTTGATACCGATAGTAAATCGATTGTTCCTAAAAATTTTGTAGCCAAAACCGAGGCCTATAAAAAGGTTCCTTAAATTTCATTGCTACTAAATATAAAGTTATGACAGACAACCGATCACAGTGGAATGTCCTATATATCAAACATTATTCGTATTTTATTAGATTATTAATTTCTCAGGAGCTAAATTTGCGCGTTATTGCGCTTACGTTTATAGAATATTTTTATTACAAGAATTTTTCCAATATTAGTTATGAGAATAGAATATTTTTACTTTGAAAATAGCTTTATTGACTCCAAGAAGATACACATTGGCGGCCTTATACTAGGAATCACTTTACTCTATACATACAACGTATGACTAAATTATCTCGCCGATGCAAGAGCTCATTTATTTAATGCGCGACCCTGTTTCTTAAACCACTAATATAATATATAAAAAAAGCACCTTACAGAACAGAGCCCCAGAATACAGCCCGTGCATTCCGGGACGCAGCCTACATAGTATCCTTAATACTTTTTTAATTTTTCGTTAAAATTTTTTGGGTTGGTTAAGCTTTTTATTGAGGTAGACAAAGTATTGTAAAATTTTAGACCGCTATGGTAAATTAACTTCAGTCCTACATTTGACTGCATCTATGGGAGATGTGGCTGTGTGTTTTTGTACAGAACTTATGCTAGTAAAATCTACTGAAAAATGCTTGGTTTTAGTGATGATAAAATGTGTATACAAAATTATTTTATATTTATAAACGTTATTAATACTTATCATTTTAAACATCCTGTACAATTTGTTCGTGGGTTATCTGAGTGGTAATCTAAGAACATTTTTAATTGCCCTATTCTGGACTGAAACAACTAGTTTCATAAGACACCGTTTCATCGTATACGTCCTATAGCCACATAGAAGAAAGTATTTTATGTGAAAGTCTTATCAAAGGAAATACAAAATAAGTCCTAGAAAATAAAAATAAACTCCGCTCGCCCATAAGATTGTAAAAATACTAGTTATGCAAGAAATAAAAAAAATAAAAAATAATAGTTATGTCAAAAGTCATCACACTTTATCCAGGCTTATACTAGTCTAAATTGTGCTTCAACATAAACTGGAGCGTGTTTAAAGGCCAGCGGATCAAACGAATCACAATAACAATAATTTAACGAACAATAACGATTCAAAACACTAACAATATTGTCAAGATAAAAGCAACTGCAGAGTATAAATATTTTTATAATTGTTTTAGTAAGGCGTGTTCCCTCCACGCGCCTCTATGACAGCAGTCATTCGTTTCCCCATACTCCTTATGACATTATCAATCATCAATCCTCTCTTGAGACAAATTTTTCCCATATCTCAACCAGAGCAGCTGCTACTTTTTCGGGATTTTAAACTAGGGTAATTCTGGACCTTAATCGTCTATCTAACATGTCCAAGACACATTCGATAGAATTAAGGTCTAGGGAACATGCGGGCCAATCCATCGTTCTTATTTCAACCAACATTCAAAAAGTCGGAGACACAACGAGCAATGTGAGCATGCTCTTGCAGAACATCTTGTATATAACTCTGTTCGTGGCCCTAAACATATTCCATCCCAGATAATTACTGAGCCTCCGCTATAGGAGGAGGCGGCGATATAAACTTTCCCTGTTCATTTTTTTTTAATTTTTAAGCTCCCTAGCGAAGCCTAGTGTCACTACTCGATGAAGTCGATGGAGAAGTTGAAATGTCTTTGTTCTATAGGTCTTTAAACTTCTTTGAGCCTTCTGCTGGTGGTCCGATGACTTATTCTTTCTCTGCGTACTTCTTCCATTTCGCTTCCTATTTTTGGTACTATTCTACGCCTGTTCAGTAATGTTTCCAAGTCTATGAATCTGTCATATCTAGCCGTGGTTAACCATTTTCTACCTTGACCTCTTTTCCTGGCATACTCTCCCGTTTTCTTCCAACGTCTTACATTCAGACAGATTGTGGATTTTGATTTTCTTAACATGTCAGCAACATCACTGTATCTTCTACTATTTTCAATCAAGGCTACAGCTCTCAGCTCTCACTTCATGGTGAATGTTGACTTTTGCTTGACTCTGAGAATGACATAAATGAAATTTTATTCTATACCAATAGATTACCTCTAAAAAAGTGTCAGTCAAATAAGAAGCGAATAGGAAGAAATATACAAGAGTAGACTCAAAGGTGTTGGTATCAAGACGAAAATTCGCAATTTTTTTTGTTCAAATAGAACTGAGATCAAAATCCACCTTTTCTTCCAAACCCTGTATTTTCTCTAGTAATTGACATATCAGTGTGAATATAAAATTAAAATGTTGAGAAAAAGTTAGGCTACAATTTGGTGTTATAAACTATTGACAGTTGTCAGTTTTTCACTCCACAGGGAGTTTTAAAGTTTTAAACACCGGAAATACTTTCTTTCTCTACCTGTATATGATATAAAGACGAATCGTTTAAAAATGGTAATAAATCAGACATATTCGTAAAGAATCAAGTGAAATTCATAAGAAAATGATGGAAATCGAGCAAAGGGTTCAAGAAGAAATTGATGTTAAACTTAGTGTAAAGTTTTCCTGGTCTCCTAAGTTTGCCGGTGTATGTATAATTACGTCAGTTTATACTTCCTATATAAAAATATATGACATGGTTTCTGTTATATTTTGCGGAAAAGTGTATTTTACCAATTCCGTCGAATATAAAATAATGCACGCACCACGCTGAGTGAGTTATTTTCTGGTCTCTTAAGGCATTAAGAGAAATCTGTTCTTTAGCTAGTCCCCCATCCATATGTATAAATATAATTTCCGGAATGAACATTGTTTGATAAAGCCCGGCCATTAATAATGATCAATCTACAGCGTATCTCGGCCGACAAACATGCGGCCAATTTTCATTGAAAGGCGGCAGCGGCGATTTAAATGTTTACGCTGCTCATTTAAATGTGCAATGCGTGTTCGTTAACTGCTTAGTATTATTAAACCGCCATGCGCCATATGACTTACTGGGGGTTAATAATTAGAGGTCTAATAAAAAATACCATTCCCGTATTCCCGATTTACGTTACTTTTACCTACTGCACTATATCACAAATTATACTCCGAATTAAAGACGCGGGGTTCAAGAAATGTCAAAAAAGTTTTCCAAAACTTTCCAAACAGGTGTTGTAAATATCGCAAAAGTAGAAAAGTTGGCACTTTTAACTAATTTTGAGAGTTTTGACATAACAATGTTATTTCGCTCTAAAATTAACGTTTGAATGTAAACTTCATCTAAATCCTAAAAGTCCTAACCAAAAATTATCTTAACTTTTTAGATTATAGGTGGGTGCATGTGACATGATTTTTTCTTTATGTTTTTCCGTAACCTCAGTAATAAGGAAAAGCTAAAAATTAAGTTCTATATAAGAGGGTTAACGAACTTAATCCATTTTTATTTTTTAAACGATTTTAGGTGTTTGATTCTGCTGTCTCTGAATCTGAATTAAGCTGTCATATGTCATTCTCAAAACTGCAAATAATCTAAACGTGAACACGGCCAACCATTAAGAATAAGATGTTACTATAGTTACTGAAAAAGAAAATATCAAGAAAAAGTTATGTTATATGAATCCACCTTTTTTCTTTAAATAAAATACTTTAAAAATGGGAAAAAATCAAAGGTCCCATTCTTGTTTCTCATAATAGTCATAGCATGTTAATTTTGCGTTATAAAACGTACTAAGTACGACGATAACTGATTATTACCTTCTCAGTAAAAGGTAATGCATATTTTATATTTTCATCCTTTAGATCAATTAAAATCATTTTATATATTTTAGAGTTACATTGCAACTAACTAAAGCAATATAACGAATATACAAAAATTGAAATTAATTTAATAAGTAATAAATATTTTATTAGGCGGCTATTTGGTTTTGCTATCTTGGATAATAAGTTTTTTTAGTAATAATTTGTTTAACATTGTTCCGCCATATTGAATTTTTACCAAAATATTACCAGGTCATCCCCATATGACCCTTAACTTTAGGATATAATTTGATGTCAACTTTTTAAGCTATGCTACCAACTGACAAACAGACCGGGGCAGACGGACGGACGGAATTGATAAAACTTTTTTTTTTGGCATCTAGGGACGCTAAAACATGAATCTATTTAAAACTTGAGAGGGTGATGTTTTTCACGATTACAAACATTTTATTTGGCAGCGATTTTGTTCCGCTATCTTTAATTGGCAACACAATTTTAATAGTTGATACCTGTGCTGCAATTAGTTATGTCACATAGTTCGAAATTAAACCATTAAGTCGTTTTTTCAGGCTGAATTTTTAAAGATTTTATTATGCCGCTATTTTGTTCCGCCATCTTGGATTCGTACCAAAGTCAGTTGATTCCAACAGTTTCAAAATTAATTAAAGTTAATCTGATACGTACTTTTTAAGTAACGCCGCGAACTGACAGACAGACGGACCGACGGAATTTATAAAAGATAATTTTTGGCATCTAGGAACGTAAAACCTGAGAGGATGATTTTTTTCACCATCTTGGATTTGTACTAAAATTTTACCAGTTGATTCCAACATAATTTTTTCATGTTTTTGCATAATTTAAGATAAATTGTAAAAAGTAGTTTTATAATATTTTTTTTTTAAATGTTACCAGGTCATCCACATACGACACTTAATTTTTAACCAAAATTTGAAGCCAATCAGGTAAATAGTTTTTTAGCTGTGCCGCGAACAGACAGACAGTCAGATCGACGGAATTGAGACAAAATGTTTTTCGGCATCTAGGGACCCTGAAGATCTAAAAAAATCTTGGAAAGTAATTTTTTCATGCTTACAATACTTCCCTTTTACGAGGGAAGTAAAAAAACATCAACCCCCGTATTTACTAAAAAAGTTTAATAATAATTAGACCAGGTCTAGTTGCCATGTTACTTAAAACTCTTAGTTTGCCAGTTATGTTTCCGGTATGTCGTTGTTAAAAATGTCATCTTAAACCTATAACTGTCAAGTTAGACCTGGTATAAATTTAAACTTCTTTAGTGAATACGGGTGTAAACGACTTTTTTATTTAACATCACCTTTGTTGGGTATCAATTCAAAGCTTAAGATAAAAGCAAACTTTTAGGCATACTTTCGAACGTTTTTAATAACAAGTAACCGAGTCATAAATGTCATAAGTAACTAATTTATAAATGACCGGTCACACACTAAATATATCATAAAATATTTTACTATCTAGCCTTAAAATGTCTATAAAATTTCAGTTAATCCAGAGCTTTTGTCTCATCCTCCCATAAATAACCTTGCTCATCATATCATTTTCTGACGTGTCATAATTATCGATTTTGCAATTTGAGAAAAAGATTTAACTTCAGTTACACCACTTAGAATGTGCCTTTAAACAAAATATTCCAATGCACTGCTGACCTATCTCAATGGTGTCTAATTTTGTTTAAATGCTACAGTTATTCGTTTGCCGAATAAACCGAGGTGCAGTATTGCGTGACTGATATGATTGTTCGTTAAAATTTTACAAGAGATATGCTATTACTTTGGAGTCCCGGAGCCAAAACCGACCTTTTGTCTTAAAGGAACCCAAGTAATAATGTTTTACGAAAAAGTGTAATGACAGAATATAAAGCCATATAAGATCTGATTCTTCAAAAATTATGTTATGCCGTTGGAAAAAATGATATGCTACACGAAAGTGATTAATCAAACAATTTAAGTCTAGCTTAATATATCAACCAGACGGAAAAGGGATGATTTGCGCCCATAAATTAAAGAAGAACTGGTTAGCAGCAGTTCCGAGGAAAAACTTGCCCAAAACAAATCTTTTTCAAAACCAGTCATCTTGACTACAAGTCGCCGTTAGTAACAGTTTTTTTAGGAAAGGAAAAATATTTCCAAAACTATTAAATTTACACACGACTAAAATACCCGACGAAAATTACTGATTTATAGTCGTGCAATGGGGAGACACTACAGATTAGACTTGATGAGCATAGAGCATTTTATTGTTCACTACAGGCTACAACACTGAAAGTATGTACATTTTCAGCAAATTCAGTTACATTGTTCTAGTTGTAGTGTTGTTAGTACTAGTATTAGTATTTTTGTCTATATCAAAAAAAGATAAAAATAAACAAGATCGTTTATTTTTGTCTTTTTTAACCACAGCACAATAAAATGTTCTTCAAAAAATAAATCTTTTGTAAAGTGTCTTTTTTCTTTTAGTTTCATATTTTTCATTCAAAAATGTTTTCATTTTGTATGTATTCTTTGAAAGTCGAAACTAAGAAATGTTTTCGTATTTTATATTTTGGAACAAATTAGTTTTTAATCTTTAGCAAGCACAGAAACAAGTTTACCTCCAGCGAATCCATTCTCATGTCACTATGATGTAAAGGATATGTTTTTAGTAGTTTTTGTTTACAAATAATACTCCGAGTTATTTACTGTTTTTATTTTACAACTAAAGCCATATTAGTTAAGAAATTCCCGTGTCTTTTTTTTTGTTTATTAGGTATAATATACAATAAAAATATTGCTTCCTTGGAAGTTTGCTTTCATTTAAGATTTAATAATCGTATCTCAATCCTGTATAAAACGCATCGGTCTTACAAACGGTCGTAACTGACCCTTTTCAAAAAACTTCAAGGTCAGTGATCCAAGTTGCACCTTTTTACTTCCTCTCGTGAAAGGGAAATATTGTAATCGTGAAAAATCACTCTCCAAGATATTTACGTTTCAGGGTCCTCAGATGCTGAAAAACATGTTTTCTCAAATCCGTCGGTCTGTCTGTCTGTCGGTTTTTCTGTTCGCAGCATAGCTAAAAAAACTACTAATCCGACTGACTTCAAACCTTGGTCAAAAATTATGGGGATAACCTGGTAACATTTTGATAAAAATCAAATATGACAAAACAAAATAGCGGCCTAGGGAAACGTAAAAAAAATTTTACCAAAAAACTACTTACCAAATTAACTTCAAATTTTGCTCAAAAATCGAGAATTATGAGAGAATAAACTGGTACAATTTTGGTTCGAATCCAAAATAGCAAAACAAAATGGCAGTTTTATAAGATATTTAAAAAACTATTTAATGGGTTGATTTCAAATTTTGCGCAATAATTAATTATGGTATAGAGATGAATTGGTAAAATTGTGGTACGAATTTATAATAAAATTATGATGAATTTAAAATCGCCGCCAAATAAAATGTTTTTAATCGAGAAAATATCACCATACATATCTGCACGTTTTAGCGTCTCAAGACGCCAAAAAAATACATGTTTTAACAATTCCGTCTGTCTGTCTGTTTGTCGGTCTGTCGCGGCAGAGCTTAAAAACTACTTACATGTTTGACTTCAAATTTTGGTTAAAAATAATATGGGGATGACCTGAACAATATGGCGGCCTAGTGAAGTGTAAAAAAAATATTACTAAGAAACTTGGATAATCAGTTTTTTTACCTCAAATTTTGCACAAAAATTAAGTGATATATAAGAATAAGAATTTTTGTATGAATCCAAGATAGCAAAACAAAATGGCGTCCTAATTCATTAATAAAAAGTTCAGCCCAATAAAACTATTTATTAGATTAATTTGAAATTTTGTGCAGACAATAATTGTGATATAGAGATAAACTCGTAAAGTTTTGGTACGAATTCAAGATGACGCAACAAAACGGTGGCCAAGTTATATGTTTAAAAAATCTTCTTATTCAATTGACTTTAAATTTTGCAGAAAAATTAAATGCGAGATATAGCGGTACGTGTCTCCTTATTCATTTTATTTTAAATTATGTCCAAAAATCCAGTGTGGCATAGGTACAAACTGATAAAATATTGGTAGCAATTCCATGCGGTGGAACAAAATGGTGCCCAATATAAATGGTTGAAAAGACAGTTTATATGTATTACTAAATGACTATGTACCGAACTAAATTGGGTCACATATCAATATTTCTAATAAAAGTAAATATTCATAACGAGGGAAGTTCCAGGTAAAGTAAATTTACCAATTTTTTATTAAATGTTACAAGAAGACAGTTTACACTACAAAAAAAAATAAATTATTGCCATTTCCCATGTTGCTTATACTGTACTCGTATATTAAATAATGCAAGAACTTTAAATTGCTCTCCAGTGAAATAAGAAAAAAACTAAATAATTCACTTTGTAAGTAAAACCAAAGTTTTAAATTCATACCATACACAAGTTTCCTATATTATCGATTTGCATCTAATTCAAATTTAATCCTTAGTTTAAAGTTGTGTTTCCTCCTTTCCTTTTACTGTAACTTACCCTGTATGCTTTTTGAATTAGGTATTTACCATTCCATTGCGAATTTACGAAACAAAAACATAAATATTGCAAACAAAAACCAAATTGCCCAATCTATTAACCCCTCCTGAGAAAATATTCTGCAAATTTAATCCAACGGTGCATTATTCAAGATCCGCATACCGTAAAGATTTCTCACAGGATAAATTCGGGCAGTTTTAGTGATTTAAAAAGCTAAATAAGTCGTGGAGAAATTCTCCCTGGGTTTCGTACCATACCGCGACTCGCGCCGTCCTCATGAATGGAAAACGTTTGGCTGATTTACTACTTAGCATAAAATATCGCTAAAAGGACCATTTTACCCTGCTTTTGTTAACTAATATGCTAAAATCCAGCCTTACTGAACGATAATATTCTCAATAGAGACCGGTTATGAATAACAGCAACTTCTTATAGGCCAAGAACGTGTTGCAGCTTATAATATACAGGGAGCTTATAAGAAAAAAGATATTTATCTTACAAGGATTAAGTTCCACGTCACCTCAAATCCTCTTTGTGGTAAACATACATTTTATTAATTAATGTCGTTAAAAATTCTGAGAAACCTATATATTTAAAACACACACGCCAGATTTACATGATTTTTTTTAAATGATGGTCTGGTTACCCAGACTTTTCAACACTATTTTTTTTATTGTTTCATTGTGTATTACTTCTATAAAACCAATAGGTTTTTCTTCAATAACATTTCTAGACGATGTGGTGGATGCGTTCCATATTCTGGAATCTCGTCGCGCGATTTACCGGAACAGGCACAACAAGGTCTGCCGGGCCAGCTAGTATATATTTAACTAAACTGTAAAACCTTGATAAATCATATTTTACAAGGAAAACAAATTTGAACTTCAAAATATTTTAGAGAAATTCGTCATTTACGACACTAGATTTTAAGTCTTTATGATGACGTTACAAGGGATTATGTCCATATATCGCATTGCAATCTGAGCGGACAATAACCGATCCACCAATATAATAAAGTACAGTGTATATTTTCAAGATGTTTTATAAAATATGCTAAATCAAAACTAACGCACTGAAAAGTAGGCAATTAATAAAAAAATCGGTAAATTTCCTCTACCCGGAACTTCCCACGTTATGAAAATTTCCTGTTAATAGATACAGAAAAGTATGACCTGATTTAGAACCACATATATAAATTGCGTTTTCTTACACTTTTTTAGACCAAACAAAAAAATTCGGGAAGGAATTTCCACAGATTATTTTCAGATATTTATATAAATATATTAAATCTGCGAAATTTGCAACTACCAAAAAGAATGTAATCAATTAAAAATATAAACTGTTTTTTGCACGGTTTTTCGTAACACTTTATATACCGTAGAACATTCGTAGAAAAAAAAAGTTCAACCTCACTAAGGAAAAAAAATAAATTAAGTCCATTTTTAGTGAATTTAGTTTTTGTTATGATTTACGTTAAAAAATATTTTTTATTTTAATATTCAATCTAATGTATAATAATGGCTTTTTTTTGTTGGCAATTAAGTCATATATCCCCACGCCATATAGTGATAAAATAATAAGATTTTAAAATTTTATTACGTCATGTAATAGAAACACAAAAAGATGAAAGTTTTCAATTTTTTTTATCCATAAACTGACATCAAACGTACAATTATCAAAAAGTGTTCTTAAAGCAGAAGCAAATCTAAAAAATGTAACTCAGTTAACTTGTTTTATTAATTATATATAGAAAATTTAAATTACATATAATGAATTCTTACAGGATGCGTTTCACTAACACTGTAGTTTCGTCTGGTGTATACTACGTACTTATTTTAAAAAGAATCCCACATCTGGCATTAACAATGTCTGTTTAGCCTACGATCCTTTTTGTTAAATTTTATAATCTAATTATTCTAAGCTACAGACTGGGTGTTTTTATAAATTCTAGAAACAATATTTGAAATTTCGGAAAATATTTAGTAAAGGAGAATTGTTAAGTTCCGTTCGGTCGTTATGTAATAAATTTGTATCTTTTAGTGGATTTATTTCTAAACTTTTCAATAAATTTAATTTAGGTCCTTTATTCTCTACATGAAGGATCTGAAAATCGTCGTTAAGCACATGGTCTTCTCTCAAATATGGCTTGCTAATGTTGAGTGGTGTTTATTGTGAATAAACCAGCGTTTATATTCGTTTACTTGTTTTTTAAAAAGTCTGCTAACTGATAGATCCCTGACTTTTCATTTCTATTACTTTTGAGCTTTGGGTTTTTCAGAAATTTTCATAGGGAATTATTAGTTTTGAAAGCTATTTTTACATTCTTCCTGTAAAGACAACTTTTAATTTTTAAAGAGGGCTTTAGCAGTATGTTATTATTTTAAAACATTTATTATAATCTCTATGGTTGGGGTAAATTTCATTAATAGGTTTGTACCTTAACTTGTTATCTTTTATTTATACTACTACTGAAACTGGGTAGCCATTATTAACTGCAATTTGTTTAATTAAATTAAGCTCATCATTAAAACTTTCTTCTAATAACGGGACGTTAATTCATCTTTGGAGCATACTGTGAAACGCTGCTAATTTATGTTCTATAGAATGTGAGTATTTGTAATGGATGACAGTATCAGTATGCGATGGTTTGTAGAAAATTTAAAATTAATGTTTATAAAATCCTCTCTTGATTGTTAAATCTAACGAGTTAATGGAGCCGTTATTTTCAGCCTCTAAGGTGAATTTAATATTCCTGTGAAACTCTAAAAATGTGTTTTATTGCCTGTTTGTGCCTGTAAAACAAGTAATAATGTAATCCACCTACCGATACCGATAGACACATTTATTACAATGTATGCTGACGAATCAATTTTTTCATGTTATCCATGAAATTATCTGCGAGTATGGGGCTTAACGAATTCTCATATTCAGACCTCCTCTACTATTACAGTAAACATTATTGAAAATTGGAAATATACCCCAGTCATAGAGAGGATAATAAAAGTTTTAAAATAATAACATACTGTGGAAAGTCCTCTTTACAAATTAAACTTTGTCTTAACAGAAAGAATTTAAAAATCGCTTTCAAAACTAATAATTCCTTAAAAAAAATTCTGAAAAACAAAATCCAAAAGTAACGGAAATCAAAAGTCAGAGGTCTATTAGTTAACATGTGGTTCATTCTCAGAAACATACATTGGACAGACGGGTAGAACTTTTAAATAGCGGATGAACGAACATAAATGCCGTTTTATTCACAACAAATATTACTCAACATTAGCAAGCCATATTATCAGGGAGTATCATATGTTTACCAACGATTTTAAGACCTTTCATGTAGAAGATGAAGGCCCTAAATTAAATTTCTTGAAAAGTTAAGAAATAAACCGCCTAAAAGATACAAATTTATTACCTAGCGACTAAATAGAACTTAACAATTCTCCTTTACTCAACATTTTCTGAAATTCCAAATATTGTTACTAGAGTTTATGGCGGTTAAAAAAAATCCAGCTTTTGTACCTTAGGATAACTAGCTTATTCAATTTAAATAAAGGACCCTAGCCTAGACAGACATTGTTAACGTACGTAATATACACCAGACGAAGATACAGTGTTAGCGAAACGCGTCTCCTGTAAAAATTTATTATATGTAATTTTATAATTAATAGATAGTATTTTACTTGTAATGAGATTCCATCACGGAACAGCCACTAACGTTCAATATTTATTACAAAATATTTATTTTTATTTATTTTTGTCTAAGTTTAAACAGTTTCACAATCTAACAAGTACAAAATTTGTATTTGCAATGTAATTTTGGATTAAATTACAGAAATGGAACCCTTTTGTCACCTATTTTTGTACCACAAATGTGTACTTCTAAGTTTCGTTTTTGTTGGTTAGTTCTTACATTAAACGCTTACGGAAGTTTCATTATATTCCAAGCATTACCAACTTTCTAGAGAAAAAAAAATTGTATCGAAAAGAGGGCCATTCCGATACTACTTTGAATATCGAAAAGGAAGACGTCTTTATGACTGAAATAGAAATAATAATAAAAATGACAGTTACAAATAACGTGCTATTTGATTTGTAACATTATTAATTATGATATTTTAAATATTAAAGTCAAAAATATGCAATTGGCAAATGGTTAAATAATATCGAGCGTCCACAATTGTCATGAAAACCGTAGAGTGTCGACTAAATTTTCAATTTCAAACCGGCCGGTGGCCGAACCGGTGACTCCTGCTAGTGCTCGACAGCGCGTGGCTGATGCTTTAGAGTAAGAATAAAAAGTGCTGATGCTATGTGACGGTTAATTAAAACTTACAATTTAAAAAATATTCATATATTTTGCTTTATTTTTAATAGGTTGCTGACGAGATCGAAGACGCTTGTACACGATCGATTTTTGTGACGGCAGCCTAATCAATAAGAACAGCTAAATGGTGTTCTGAGTGATTCTAAAAACAAAACCACAAATAATGTTGGTTCCAAGATGTTAAAATGCTAATAAACAGACTAAACATACCGAAAAAATACAATCTTTTGATAGTTAATATTAAAGAAATAAACAGAAAAACTAGATTCCTCAAATATTCAACCAGTTACCGTTTTAGTAAGAACAGTAAGGATTATTTTAATTGTATTTGTTCATACTATTTCTTAAAATTTATTTTTTTAATTATATTTCTGTTGTGTTTTTAACCCCCTGCATCAGGCACGTAGCCGGGGGTCCTGGGAAATACATTTCTGCCACGTTGCATAGAAGATGGCGCATTCTCAACTTTTGGAAAAATATAGATTTGTAAAGAACTATCCAAGATTTTCAGGAAGTTGCAGATAATAGAGTTGGGTTGGTAGTTGCTGATCTCGTGTATAGCATCTTTTTTAAAAGTAGGACATACCTTAGACTTTTTCCATATGCTTGGGATAGTGCAGAGCCGAAGACACATAATAAAGATTTTTGCCAGTCGCGGGGCTAGTACTGCACCACATTCCCTGACAAGGAAAGCGGGGATTTTGTCGAGGCTTGCGATTACCTTGGGATTTAGCTTTTTAATGGCAGTCAAAACCTCACTTTCGCTGATGCAGTTTATGTCAATAGGGGAATCAGATGTACGCATTAGCATTTTGTTCAGGTTCATCGAAACTTTGATTATTAAGATGCATCTTGTATGGAAGACCCGAGAAGCCTCTTTCAGAGGACACAAAAGACCAAAATTTTTTGGTCGTGCAGTATTCTGTTTTCGATTTGATTTCTATAATCTTTGTAAACTATATTGATAGTATTTTTTTATTTCTCGACGTAGCCTAGAAAATTCGCGGTAAGCCACGAAACGTCGCCTGATATAGTTTATATTTGCGTCAGAAAATAGCTTTTAGTCTTAAGTTTTTCTTGATATCAAATGAAAACCAAGGCGGATAGATTCAAACAAACAAAATTGTATTTACAGGACACTATAAGGAACTTTTTGTAAATGGTAAAATGATACCTCGTCCCCCATCTTAATATTTACACTTTATTTACGGCGTTAGCAGGAGAAGATAAAATTTTATAAAATATCATTACTTAAGTGAACCCTACTAAGCAATAATTTTCTTCCCAATTAAATATATTATTTTGAGACCACGCAAAGATTCCTAAAAATGCATCTCCATTTGACTTAATGTAAGTCCAGGCTTCGGTTTATTTTCAACTTGGTCAAACGTAACATATTTCAGAATATAGCGAATATTCTGAAAATTTTGAAAATAATTTAAGCTGAACAAACATATGAAATATGATAATTAATATCTAAAATAATGTTGTATAAATAATGCAAAAAATAAAGAAAAAAGTATACATACCTAACTGTTGTCATTGCAGCAGATAAATGTCAGACTTACCTAAAAAAAAATAAAATATAAATCTCAATTTACAATTTAATGATCCTGTTATGTATTGCGACATATGCAGCATCAAAAATTAGAACGATTTCATTGTACCTTCGCGGGAGGTTTAGAACTCGTTTTGTCTCCCCCATTATATAATTATGCAAAATATTAAACATAAACGTAGGTATATAAATTTATTTCGGATAACTTAGATATTAAAAAGCGAAATATAAAAAGTTAGAGTAAACCTTAGAGTAAGAATTAAAGTAGCGATCATAATTCATTCATAAATCACGTTAGGGGTACGCGCCAATATGGTTCCTCTATTTTTCACATTCTATCGACCTATGTTTACGATAAAACGAGAAGTGGGGATGGCCCATGCCCAAGCCGTGGCTAGAGACGGCGTGAGTTTTCACTTCCCGCATAAGGAAATATCATTAATCGTGAAAAAATTATCGTTCCGGGTTTTTACAGATCTTCATGTTTTTCCATTACTGTCGGTCGGTCGGCCTCTTCCGGTATAGCTAAAAAATCCACTCGATTAACTTTAATTTTATTTAATTTTCCACAAAAATTACGTCTGATATAAAAAAAACTTTGGTATTCATTCAATATGGCGAAACAAAATGACGACCTGTTAAAGAAGATGAAGAAATGGGCCATGCTTCATTATCGTTGACAAAAAGAAGGATTCTTACCTATTCCTTAATGAGGCAAATAGGTATTTTTATAAATTTCAAAGAAATAATCGTTCTTTACTTCACTATCTATGAAAATGTCATCTTAAACGTAACTGTCAAGTTAAACCTTGTCTAAATTTAAACCTCTTTAGTGAATACGGGTGTTAAAGTTAAAGTTCTGGTTTAGTTTGGTTCAAATCTCGTAATGGATTTTTCAACACTTCCATTACCGATTATTTTCAAATTTGACGTGCATACACTTTCGGGTATAAAAAATTCGAATTTTTTTAGTCAACGTTTACGGCCGACGAATTTTGTTACTTTTGTAGCTAAAATTGAAAATCGGTGCATAGGAAAACTTAAAAGTGTCTGCATTTAAACAATTCAAAATAGCGGTGTCAAAATGACAATGCCAACAGGTCGGACGGATGATTTGTGGGGATTATTTAAGAATGCACAACAAAAAACAAAATGGTGGCGCCAATATAGCGAAGGAATGTTGTCATTTGTACAGATTCGGCTGAAATATCAGTATCTAGAAGTATTTAAGAATAAAAGTTATAAAATTTTAGTCAATATTTGAGAATTAAAAATGGCGGCACCACCATAGCAGCCTAATTTTAAAATTTTTGCAGATTTGATTAAAATTCGGCATTTAGGGGTATTTAAGATTGCACATCATGAATTTTTGTCGACATTTTAAAAATTTAAGATTGTAATGCCAACATGGCGGGGGAATTTTAAGATTTGTATAGATTTGGCTGAAAGAAAGTAGGCATCTGGGGGTATTTGAGAATACATATCACACATTTTTAGTAAATATTTAAAAAATGGGAGTAGGAATGCCTAGAATGCGAGCGAATTTTAATATTTATACAGATTTGATTAAAACTCGATATTAAGTGAGCAATTCATACATTTTTAGTGATAAATATTCAAAATGGGGATGTCATCAATCAATCAATCCGATAAGTACTTTTTTCAGATATTTTTAAAAATTTAATTAGGCCACTGTTTTGTTCCCCATTTTGAATTTGTCTCAAAATTGTTACCAGTTCATCTCTATATAATATTTGATTTTTGAGCAAAATTTGAACATAACCGATACAGGAAAACTACTGACTGACATTGACTTTTATAACATTTTATTAGGCCGTCATTTTGGATTTGTAGTAAAACTTATCAGTTGATAGTCATGTCACACCTAATTTTTCTGCAAAATTTGGATAAAATGGATAAACAGTTTTTTAGTAATAATTTTTTAACATTTCAATAGGCCGCCATTTTGTTCTGCCATATTGAATTCTTACCAAAATTATACAACGTCATCATCATATGACCTTTAATTTTTAACCAAAACTTGAAGAAAATAGGACACGCAGTTCTTGAGCTTTGTCGCGTAGATATACAGACTAACCGACGGAACTTCGAAAACTGTTTATTGCAACCAGAAAACTTTTCCCTTGCGAGAAAAGTAAAAAAAAGCGAGCCCAATAAGATAAAAATAGAATAGCCAATTGTCATATTGTTATTCCATGTTAATAGCAATTTTTTAATTTTTAATATTCTAAATCTTAAATTCTAACCAGTTTAGAACATGTTTACGAACATATTTTTACTTTTAATTACCCAAAGAATCACCATTTAAATTCCTTTACCTCACAACACATAAAAAATTAGCCCAGCTCAAGTGAAAATTAAAAAAAGGCCCGAAATCATCCGAAACTTTATTATTTCCACAGACTTCATCCAAAATCTAGTGAATTTCGAAATCGCAATACGTTTTTTTGAGCGTGAGACGCCCTTTGACTATTTTAATATAGTATAGATATATTCTATAATTATTTTAATTCTCTGATAGGAAAAACTATTGTAATCGTTAAAAAAAATCCTCTTTCTTGTATCATTTTGCTTCTGAGGATTCTCACATGACCCCCGACGAAATAAAACCGGATTGGTCAATACGTCATGTGATCCAAAATAAGTGATCAAGGTATCTTCCATTAGACATAACAAGACCCCTGGAAAAAGAAATCTAGGTGTTTACTTAATGATTAAAAGACAATTCCAAGGGCATTTTTTTGCAAACTCACATTGCCGCACCATAGTTAAAGTAAATAAAACTTATTTATTAAATATACACAAAATCTATGTTCTTCTAATGTCACCGGACCTTTAGAACGCTGCTTTTTGAAGTAAGGCAACATATAATTAGAAGATTTGAACCGTATTAACAATTACACAATTATACATTAAAACACATGCAGTAGTGAAGCTAAGAAAAGGTTGGTACTTAAAGACAATTTTAATTGAATTAATATCTGGGTTAAAATATTTTTCAGCAAATTAATTTCTTTAATGTTAAAGTTTATTGTAGTACCACGACCCGCTATTGGTTTTTAAGCCACGCCGGTCACGTGACCCTGTATCAATCTTTGCTGTAGCCTATTATACTTTTTTACTATAAGGATCCCTTGTCAATGAACGTGGGATGGTCTAATAGTTGTCGATCGGGGTTGCCATATCTAACTAAAACTCTTGTTACTGGTGTAATCTGATCTAAGGCTTTGGGTATTTTAACATTATTTTTATTTTATTTTCTTTATACTGCTTAGAAACTAATACTGGAAAAACATTACTATTTTTTGTATGAAAATTTTGTTGCATCATGTTTAAACATATTCACCTTAATATAAATTGGTATAAACATTGGGGTGCCTGGCTAGGCTTGGCGTCGTCGTATGATCGACCTTATACTGTGAGGTAATCTTGGCAGTGGCTAAATATGTAAATAATGAACTCTATTTTTATTCTTACTCTAAGTAGTAAACCCCACATAAATATTTAAAAAAAAAAATAAATTATATGCCAGAAATAATGTCGATATTATGTGGTATTACATTTCTAATATAAAAACTTAACCAAATTAAGGTAAGCTAATTTTTAGCAGACATAACCACTTAACTAAATATATCATAGTTTTGTCACAGTCCATAAATATACACTCTCTCTCTACAACACTCTAGAAACAAGAATATGATTTTTTTTTATATAAACGTGGTTCCCCAAAATCCTTTTTCGATATACAGGCTGTTAAAAAATAATATGTTTAAATATGCTTAATATATCGGAAAAGTTTTTAGGTATTGCACTAAAGTCGGAAATATATATGAATGACTGCCAGGCGCGGATCTTCCATTAGGCTGAGTGGGCTGAAGCCTGGGGCCCCCAAGAAGATTGGACCCCTCAGGGGTCCCTTAAGCAATTTTGATATCGGAATGATTTTTGCCTTTATAGCTCATATCTTTAATTTATAAATAGGGCCACAGTTAAGACAATCACAGATGGATTTGCGTAATGCATAGCATCAAAATTCGTTCTTAGGAAAAATGTGAATGTCAAACAGGGATGGAAAACAATATGACCTCTTGTATACTGCCTGTGATTGGTTGGTATACCTATGGGCTTATGCTATGTCATTATGCGTATGTAGACTTAAAAAAAAGTGCATTTTAGCGGTTTCTGTTTGTTTTGAGTAATGACGTCATAAAATTGCGTAAAAACAAAATACAGCATCGCCACAAAAGCGAATTCGTATTAATGTATTGCTATTAGGGTGCTAACCAATTATTAAATAAAGGTGCCTCTTTTGTGTATAATTTTAAAATATGGGTTTGTTATTATAATCAACTTTGATGGCAGTGGCGGTTCTTCCATAGGGTCATTTGGTCAATGATTCCCCAAAAATATTTCAGAAAATAAATTATTCGTTTGACCGTCCCTCCTAATAGTTGTAATAAAACGCGAACCTTGGGAAAAGTTAAATACGCTACACTATTAGCCGCGCGCGGCGGTTCGAATGGTCTCGTTGCGTTCCTTAGGCATAATAAAATACGCTATACTAAGCTAGGCTGAGCAGTCAGAATTGCCCTGATTACCTTAAAGCTTGACGAAAGTACCCGAAGATTTCACAGCTATGGAGCGGCAGCCTAACGTGATAGCAATATGTAATCAGCCGGTCTCTCCTCATAATTCGATCGATCGCTCGCGGCATCACGTCGGCATGCGGAAGTTCAATTGTTCAGAGGTCTCGCGGACGATATTCTAACTCGATATTGTTTCGGACGTTTTTAATTGATGAAAATTGATTTATATACTGTTTTTGTAATATATATTTTTTTATTTTTATGATGTATGTGTGAGTTGGAAATATACAGGAAATAAAATGTTGGTAGTGACTAGTGCAAAAAAATAAACAACTAAAAAGTGTTTACGAACTTAATTTTTCAAAAATAACCAATTTCAAGGTGGTCTATGTTTGAGTTGTGAAAGTAGATGAAATAAAATGTCGGTAGCGCAAAAAATTAAACAACTAAAGAGTGCTAACAAACTTGATTTTGAGAAAATAACCGAATTCAAGATAAGTAGTCGCAATTTGCCGGAACTTACTATACGACAAACTAGTAAAGACAAAAATAAAGAGGTTCATGGAAACTTTCGCAGAAGTATGTACGATTTAGCTAACTGCATATGTGGTTTTGAAGTCTCTAACTCATTTTACTGTTATGTTTTGTTTGTTGTTTTCTAAGGACTCGTCGGACTCATTATGGTGCAAAACCGGTGTTAAAGACTTAAAACACTTAAAAGGAAGAATAAAAAAACATGCGTTTTCTGCAGATCACATGAAATGTTCGGTGAACTATGCTACGGTTGGAAGTGTTAATATTCGCACTCAGCTAGACACAGCTTATAGAAAATCCATTAGAGATTTTAATGAAAGTGTATCCAAAAATCGTTATATTTTAAACAAAATTATAGATTGTGTAAAATTTTGAGGGGCATTCGAGCTGGCACTGGCACTAGAAACGGCTTTGTCTGAAAATCCAAGCATTTTTCGACGGCTTAGGCCAATATAGACTCTCCGCTTGAGCAATGTTAAGTATCGAAAAATCGTTTATAAAATGAATTTTAAGAAACGTGTCATTCAGCATTTTTCTATTCTAATTCTAAAGAACGAAGAGTAGACCTGAACTTTCCACCACGAGCCGCCACTGTTTGGTAGTGCTTTAATATCTTTAGCGCCCCTTTTTGAACAAGATTTTTTTGTTTTAAATACAACGTGAAGCTGCAACTTACTATTCGGTTCAATTCGTTCATTCGATACGTCCATCTATATGAATGAACGAATAGGTGAATCAACGAATGGATGAATAATTCATCCACACTATTCATGAAATTTTATTTAATACGTTCACATGGGTTTCATGCGTTTCAATCTTAGAAAGTACCTACACAAAAAACAAAAGGTTAGAATCGGACGAATGGTGGGCAGAGATCAAAGTCAACTCGATTATCTACCAAAAAGATGAAATCGCCGCGCAACGAAACGAACGGATGAATCGAACCATCCACACTATGCGGACGAATCAACAAATGGACGAATCGACGAATAGTGAGTAGCGGGCTTTACTGTATTATCTGCAGATATCGTCCAAATTGAACATTTTTCTTTTTATTTATCTTATCTCGTAAATAGTGAAGAATGTGATCACGATCTAAACCATAAAAGGCAATGTTATAGGCATTTAACTTTAATAAGCACCTAAATTAACAGTTAAAGAACAGGTAGTGATAATTTTATAACATTGAGGTTAAAATTAATAGTACTTAGCGGAAACAGAATAATTCTGTTTTTTCTCTAAATACTTTCGCCATAATGACTAAACTATCAAACAGAACGATATGGTTTTGAACCGCCAATACACAAAAAAATACCCGCCCGCCCCTACCACCACGTTGCGTAATTCCAAATCAAATTTTTGAAAAATGTAGACAAAAAAGATTATAGTAGCGCAGTAATTAAGTGAATGTTTTCAATTTAAGAATTACTTAAATATTATCTCAAGAAGAATGCCTCTGTTATCCCTTCCAAAATGTTTAAGATAGTTCTTTTCATTTCAAATTTATATAGATTTTTTCAAATATATAATGCTTATAATTTACAAGCTGCAAAGCTGAAAGGTCTTTTTCGACAATGGCCTACGTGGATTATAAATACAGGTTTACAATGTCAGATTAAAGACTAAATAACTTATTTATAGTGAATCAAAAACGATATTACACGAACCATCTTGTATTATAAAATGATTCGCCAATATACCTCGAGAAAATTCATATAGAAACATAATTTTAATTTTTCTTTTTTTTTGTGTAAGATTGTGTTCAAGCGTTCCCTTTTTCCATTGTAATCGGTCACTTTTTCTGGATTTTGGTTTACAATGTCTCTAAACACGAAACTAATAACGAAGGCGCACCGTGCTTATGTATTTTTATAACCATTATAAAAATTATTCATATATAATAAAAAATTAAAATATAAAGTTAAAAGCTACAAAAATGACAGTACAAACTCACATTCAGTGGCACTAAACGCGACATTGCTACAGTTTGCAGATACAGCAATGTGAAATAAACCTTAACCACCAGTATACACATGCAATTCTTATTTCTCACAAAATGGTTTCAATATTTCAAATAATAAAAATTCAATAAATAAATCTTAATGGTTTTCACAATTAAAAAACGGATTCTGATTCTCAACGATACCACTAGACCCTGAAACAAATCTGTTAAATTTCTGGGCCATAAATTAACGTGAAATGGTCATATTAATCATAGAATGACGAAAGCAGAGAAAAGTTCAAAAATCCTGAGGGCCACTGTGGCAAATCATTGGGCGCAGATCCTAAAACAGCTTTAATGTTTTATAGGGCCTTTACTAGACCGTTGCTAGATAATTGCTTTATGAATCAGATTGTAGAACTCGATAAAAAAAAAATTGATTGCATTCAGCACGAAGCTTTAAGACTTATAACGGGTACCTTTCGATCAATCCCAATACAAGCTCTCCTTTCAGAATGTAATGAACCGCCACTATTGTTAGACGGAAGGGGAAGCAGGCAGAGTAGTTTGTGATTAAAAATATGCAATACAAAAACAATATTTTAATTGACGGGAAACTTTATAAGTTGGGAGTATTTAATTTGACCATAAGGTCCAGAACCTAAGAAAAATAGTCCTACCTTGGCTCATGCTTTTAGTTCAACATTTTGTTATAAAATTATAAAACATGATTTATATTTCCTTTCGAAATTTTTCTATAATATTGGTACCTGAAACTACACGTTGTTATGCATATTTCGTAAAATTGAAATGAAAGTGGTACTGGGGACGCCTTTGTAATTCAAAGTTACTAGACAATGAACTGGCAGATAAAGCTGTTAAAGCAACTTTTTTTCACGACTACCTTTAAAACTAATTCCCCAAACTTGTATCCAGTTATCAGAAAAACCTCAATTAGAGATTGGCAACGAATTTACAAAACCCACTCAGTTAATCCCCCAAAGCTAACGATTTGATTTTTACAACACTAAACAGCAGGGCATTGATTCAGAAACATGCAATTCAACGGCACTTATTTGTTTCCTACTTTAGAATTTTGTCTGGTCATGTGAATTTCAATAAACTCCTATTTAAAACGAGGCTGGTCGATAGCCCCTAAGTCCATGCGAACAATAGCAAGAACTGCCCTTGCTTACTTATGTTTCCAACTGGGTAAAATTAAATCGCATATAAACCATGTTACCCGAATGCGCAAGGTTATTTCTAGCGAAAATGTGGAGATTGTTTTTCTCAACTGTTTATAAATGTGCAAGTATAGATTTTTACGTAAAATTTTATATTATATAGTTTATTCAGTCTTGTTTTCTTTGTTGTTATCCTACCCGGGCACAATAGTATATGGTCTATATTTTATAATAAAAAAACAGTTTTTTTGTATACGCATATATAGCCATTTAGTAATAACTTTATGCACAAATGACTGCATATATTTTAACAGGTAAAAGTACACGTAATTTAGAGCAAAAAAGTCTTATATAACAAGGAGTCATCAGTTAAGGGCTGCTTTGGCATTATAGTTTTTTCGAAAACACGGAACATTGTAAATTTACCCTCTGACTGCTGTAAAAATAGTTAGGTATATATATATATATATATATATATATATATATATATATATATATATATATATATATATAAATTTTTGTTGCCCGTTTGTCTCTTTTCTAAATATAAAAACAATGCTTTTGAATAAATAAAATATAAAAATTTAAATAAAAACACTTAGAAATGTTTTAATTTTGCACTACTTCCACACTAACAAAAACTACATGCACGGCAACGACGAATTAAGTTTTTTACAAGCCACACGTCATAAGGTAGACTTGCATGACGGCAAAAAGAAAGAAATAAAAATATTTCCATGGAATTACGATTTCTGTCTCTTGTACGCATTTATAGTGATACAAATATTTTATCGTTCTTTTATCTAAAAATCTTTCGCTATAACTTGTTGAGCTAGCTACACCGTTTACCGTAGCAAAAACAATTTGTGCGGCAAACAAGATTTATTCTGTGTTGCCGGATTATACGTTTTAAAATAATGATTCATTCAATGGTTAAATATTTTTTTAATATTGCTACTATTTTAAACAACAATTTTATTTATTGAATTAATAATGACGTAATTAATAGTTTTGGATAATAAAACGAATAAAATATTTAGTACATTTATTAAATTCCACTGTTATATAAGATTATTTTCCGTAAGTGGCCCGTACTTTTCCGCGTTAAGATATTTGGAGTATTTTCCCTTGTAACATATTTTCAAAGTTTTGTTAAAAGTGTTTTACCTGTCTTTTACTCAAGTATTCGGAACTTACTTTATAATAAATCGTTTTCTAAAGAAACGATAAATATATAACAATGTATATAGGTACCCAATCTGCTACATTTTTGTGTTTGTCAAGATGAAAGTCAACGTTCTCTTAAATCGTCTTCTTACGCATGCGCAAATAAGAGTTTATGATAATAAATCTCCTTGATTCATATGTCATTCATAGATTCATGTATATTTTTGTAGACAGATCTAACATTCATTTATATAGGGGCATATAAACATTTTTCATCTCATCAACTTTTATCTGTAAAAAATTTTAAATCCAGATCGAACATACATACACCCATTCATTTATATACCATATCTACTAACCAAACCACTAGTTATATTCCAGGATACCAATTTCATTTCATTTTTATTTGTTTTTACTTTTCATAACGATATTAACATTGCCTTAAAAAAACCAATTATATCGTTTATTTAAGCAGTTTATTCAGCCGTCATTTTGTTTTGACATACAAGATTTAGCACTAACATTTTACTAGCTTATTTCTCTATCTTACTATATTATCTATAAATTTCAAGTCAATTGGCTATGTAGTTTTTTCACACTGATTTTTTAAACATTTCAATATGAAGCCATTTTGTTGCGTCATCATGGCTTAAGGCCAAAATTTTATCAATTAATCCTTACATCACTCTTAATCCTTGTGTAAAATTTGGATTGGAAATTGGATAAGTAATTTTTTAAATATGATTTTTTAACATTTTATTTGGTCGCCATTTTTTACGCCATTTTGGATTTTTACCAAAATAATAATATTTCATTCCCAAACAACTCTTGATTTTTGAGCCAAATTTAAAGTAAATCGGATAAGTAGTTTTTGAGCTATGCCGCTTACAGCACAGACTGACAGAAATAAGCAAAAAAATGTTTTTCGGGGTCCAGGGACCCTAAAACGCAAAGAAGTGTACAAATATATCGCTGGGTCATTTTTTCACAATGTGATGATAAATCCAACTCATATCAGATTTTTCTTCTAGTAGATTCCAAAAAATTTTAAAATAATAACCATACGATAATTGTTTTAAAATGTTGTCATTCACGTTTATTATTAACTGGCTTTATAAATACATAAAAAAATTAGTTCTTCAAACGCTAATGTCATGGAAATTTTTCCAGCGTATATACATCTTCAATTTTTCCGCTGAAAATGCTTTTTACGACGACCGTGCAAGTGGAAAAAGGCGCTTCTTTCGTTGATTCGAATCCCAAGTGCGAAACTTGAACCGCTCTTCATATGCAAATACGGCCCGTTTGAATATTCATTTCCAGTCATTATTCCGGTCGAACAGTCTCCGACATAATATTCTAATTCCGCTAACTCACCGAGACGTTGTCAGTAAGTATATTTTGGTCTGTGCCTGATAATAGTGAAGGACAACGGATCTGTTTTTGTATTGTCCTCAAGTTAAAGGAGCCAGATGAGCTTAGCAGGGAAAAGGAAATTGTACAAATATTATTTTAGGCACAATATATGTAGCAGACTAAACAATTAGCATGAATAGATAAGGTTATAATATCTACTTCCTCTAGAAATTACCTGCATTCTTAATTAATTATTACAACGGTTAGTTATGATTAGATTTATTTAGCAAAGAAAACTAATACGAGCCGGAATTCAGAACTCGGCGTGGGCGCTGGAAGACATAAAAAGATTTTTTGGTATACTTACATCCAGAGATAATAAAATTAACGAAAAAAATCTAAATTTAGTTGCCCGGATTTACGAAGAAGGTTTGGGAGGGAGAGATTAGGCATGCCAATAATTAGCATGAAAGCATGCCACTGGCTCCAAGTCACTAGTCACCAGCATGTCTATATGTTAAAAAGCATGATGGAAATGTATGGAAAGATTCAAACAAGAAGCGAAACGTCGAGCTACCTGCAGAAAATAAATTTAATTAATCAACCCTATACTCAAGAAAAATAATAAATTGAATGGTGTGGGTCTTGGCAAATAATCTGTAAGAGAGTAAACATGATTCTGTAGAAGTAAAGTTAAACTGAACGAGTTAAGGATCAAGTGATTACTCTACACTTATCACTCATTCCAGTGTTGGAAACATGTTTGCGAAATCGTATGTTGGAGTGGAATGTGTAACTATCGTCAACCCAGTTGCGAATATGATTCCTGGTAGACAGAGAGGAGATGACTGATGTGCAGGAGAAAGAGGATACGTGCCAACACTAAACCATATGGAACCACCTACTATAGAAATATTTTGTTGAAAAGAAAGCAGACAATCCAAATACACATTTTTGGAAAAAAAACCAACGGCAGGAAGTTTGTTATGGAGTGCGTCATGCCAGACTCGATCGGCTTCCCCATAAAATTTGATGGACTTTTCGTTCAATTGTGAATTACGAAGGTGTGATCTGGTGTGGACCTTTGATGGCATAAGCCACCGGACCTATCATGGATAAGTTTATATCTTCCAATGTAATTTAAAAGATCTATAATGGATAGGGGTTGTAGTTAGAAAGAGGAGTTTGAGATCTAATTGTGAGAACTGGTTATACACGAGCAGATTTTCAGTTGTTGGGAAAAATGCCCTTACCATACGACACTTGGAATAGCCTATTAAGTAGGGGCCAGTTTAGAGACGCACTTTTTTATGACTATTGACTGAAGTCAGGGGACCGCACGCAAAACTCATACCCTATCAATATGACTTTAGGTATCTACGACCAATAAAATTTAGACAGCCTGCGCCAGCATAGTATAGCAAAGTAAAAAAAAATCAGGTCATATCACCGTCACACACCGTAACTATAAAAATCATGTTCTTACTTAACTTGGAATAGAAAAATTTAGGTTTTTCACACATTTGACAAAGTTAATAGTTGTATGTATGTCTGTCTACCTATCCGTCTATAAACCTGTTTTTAAACTCCCTATCCAAAATTTTCTTCGGACATGAAAAAAAAATTTGTTTTTTGGACAGTCTAGCTATAAACAGAGCTGATACTTTTGAAAAGAACGGAATGTTATCGTGACTAGAAAAAAACCCAATTTACGATCTCGACTTGGTCGAAAATAAGGTAACTACGAGTTCAACTTTAAGAAAAATATAAAATTTGCGAGTATGTGCAGAACGGTTTTGGGAAATTGCCAGGTTGAAGCATTTTTTGTACTAAGAATACGTTTCCGCGAAAATTAAAGGAAACCACTCATAACATCAGTTACTGATGTATAACCATACATAAATTATATAAGCAAGGTTGATAAATATGTTTTGCAAGCGTCAATTCTGTTTAAATTGCACGATAAAGCCAACATTTGAAATTAAGTTTATTTACGAACTTTCAGTTCTCAATCAGAAGATGTCTGATTTTCCTTAAAAATATATTGAAAAGCGAAAAGTGAATAAAATAAATAACGTCAAAAATCTGCTCAGTTACTTCTACAGGCATTGGCTGGTGTCAATCTGTAAAGGAACAGGAAATTACCTCCTAAATCTTTCATTTTGTCTACAAAAGTGAAAGAAAACGCATTTTATATGTGTGTTACTAACTAAATGATTGTGAGACTTAGTGGAATTAGATAAGGCCATACTTCACTATTCTTAATAAATATAAAAATTGGTAATAAGGAGAAGTTCGGGGTAAAGAAAATTTACCGACTTTTTTATATCGATTTTGAAACATTTTAATAGGCTACCATTTTGTTCCACCATTTTGGATTTGTAGCAAAGTTCCTAGCTAAGTCACACTTGGTTTTTGGACAAAATTTAAAATCAATTAAATAAGAAGTTTTTTACAGTAATTTTTAAAATTTCAATTACGCTGTAATTGTACTCCACCATCTTGAATTCGCACAAAAATGTTACCAGTTCATCTCTATATCAAACACAGTGCTCGCGCAAAAGTTAAATTCAATCGAGTAAGCAGTATTATTAGCCCGTCACTTTGTTTCGCGCTCTTGGATTCGAACCAAAATTTTACCAGTTTCCTGTGATTTTTGTCCTAATTTTAATGTATCTATCTATATATATATATATATATATATATATATATATATATATATATATATATATATATATATATATATATATATATATATATATATATATATATATATATATATATATATATATATATATATATATATATATATACACCCTGTACCTTCGCACCGTCTCTTAACAAATAGTTCTTGTACTCAAGTAAAATAAGTATATAGAATCAAAAATAATGGATTTTTTTCCAGCTCGAGGACAAAACAAGATCTCCTTGCGCTCCCCAATGTAGTGTCCATTGTTGGTTTTCTCGCATTATGCTTTTAGTCTCCTTCTTCCGACATTCTTTTGTACCCGAATTTCCCTGTATTTATTTAACAGTAAAAAGAGGCTATAATAGAGATTATCTGGTTTTTATTGCGACTATATGTTACTTCCTATGCTTGTAAATTCTTAGATTTTTATCGAAGTGCTATTCATTTTGTAGGCTTACCCACATTCCTTTTTGTAGAAACATAAAACATATCATAACAAAATTAAAGTAATTTGAGTTGGAAAGAAAGAAATACTAGGCAAAAAAACGTTTTACATATATGCCATACGAAGATAAAATAGTTTAAATTTCAAAAGCTTCTTTCCGATAAAACTCTTTTCTGAATCTTGTAAAGCTTAAGTTCGGGATCTTGGATTGCATAATTGGATTATGTAATTTTGTTTAATTTTTAATATATAAGAATTGATTCTCCATTCATTTTGCTGAATAAATCTTCCAACATAATTTGAGAATACTTTGTTTCTGATATGCCTTATTTAAGTCGATGTATTAGATGCCAAAAGAGATTACCATCTTAAAGTAGAAGCTTTAATGGCGACGAATCGAAAAAGGTCACCTTTGTAAATCCAATTTCAATAAGTTATTATGAATTTTTCAAAAAATTGTTTAAATCAGTCCTTTATGTTTTATGTCGTATTTAAAGAATCAACGTTTGTCATCTTGGAATGGCCGCCATTTTTAATAGCTACAACTTTGACATGGCAATAATTTGTCACCGATATAACCATAGACATAATAAAAGGGAGATGAAATTGTTTTGATTTGAACGCATTCATACATAGATCAAAATTTATACTTGATGATATTAAAATTATATTTCAAGGTGGTCCTAAAACAATAATAATAACCTAGGTAATATTTCAACTTTATATAATTATTTTTACCTAATAATTATTCAAAGAACACGTTTTTTAATTCCATAAAACGACATTGCTTAAAAAGCGACAACACTGCTGCATTTTTCTGATTGGTAAACGCAAATATACGAAACTGATAAATCAATGAACCCAGCAAAGCGTTGTCGCTTTGTCGAGTCAACACCTTAGTATTTATTTTAAGGCGAATTTTGTTTGAATTTTAGGAATATATTTGGTAATTTTTGTGTGATTTCTTGGGCATTATGAAGTATGCAAAAATTTGAATTATTTAAGCTCCAACGTTTCTTTTCTCGAGTAAGTCAAAATGTTATTATTTTTCAGTAGTAATTAGTACGAGATAAATTATTCCTAATATTTTATTAATATTTAAGTACGATTAATTACTTTAAGGGTTAATAGGGTTTGTAGTTACTATTTTATCGTTCTTCAGAAAGCTAAATCTTATAACTGTACTTTTTCCCTAGGCTACATATTCATAAATACCGAAGCAAAACCGATGCATATAGATACAAAAATACAGGTTACATATCTATACATATTTGACAGAAAAAATGTACATTTCTTACAATAATTTTTTTTAAGTTCTGAGAAGTAGGTACCTTGCCTTGCAGTCAGAATAAAGTAAACGAAAATAAATGAGCTTAAGTATATGTTTTTATGAAAAAATATATAAAGTATGTTACTAAATATAATACATTTTAATTTTGATTGGCAGTTAAACGATTTTTATAAAAATGGGTTAATAAATATTACTAATATACACGATTTTATGAATGAAATAGTACAAGGTGTAGGATTTCCCCTGTTATTATGTTTATGGATACGACTGTGGTATAAACAAAAATTAGTGCCTTTGAATTATCTAAAAATCTTAGTAAGTACAATATAATAGCGAATAACGATTGACCTGCTTCAATTCGGACCTTCTTAAAATACTCAGTATTGTATTGTATTGGCAGTCATTTTTAGATGATTAGAATTCCCAAATTCTAATGAACGATTAAACAACTAAAATTCCAAAATTAAGAAAATATAAGTAATGATTAACCGACGAAACTTTTGATATTCCCCTCTACACAGAATAATTTTTGATCCCTTTAGTGTTCCCGGCCGACCGTATCAACGATTCCAACCATATTAAAACAACAAATGATATGAAATATGAATTGAAATAGTAGGTCTAATAAATCTGCAATGTTGCCGTCTTATTCGTCTTAAGCGATATTTGCCGATTTACCTTTCAGATGTGTCAATAACAAATGGATATTCAGGTCTTTTAGTGGGTAGGAGTAGTAAAATTTGTATTTAATAAGGTACAAATAAAAATTCTATTTTTATTAAAAAAAGCGTAATTTTGATGAGAGTTAAAACAAATATGGAACATTTTCATGGTACATTACATTTCAGTTGTACGCACACTATGCGCTGGCTCTCGGCATTGATTTTCCCCGTGAAAAATTATAATAAAAATAAATAGAAAGTAGGGATAACCAACCCATTTGTAAGTAGAAAACTTTACTAAAAACCAATTATTAAAATTGGTTAAGTGGAGGCTGCTGGCGAAACCTGATAAAAAATCGCTTTGTGTTTTAAATATATACATTCTTAGCTAGCCCGTAGATGAATACGTCACGTCCATGTCGATTGATAAAAATTTTATTTACTTTCTCTTAGATTTTAGATGTCCACTTTGAGCTAGAGAAAATACTTTCTTGCATTCTCCAAATACATTTCAGTTTAATACTCAGTAAAGGCCAGATTCTTAAAGAGGAAGAAATTTGTAATAAAAAATTTTTACTTCCAGAACTCTATATTAATTATTAATTACTTTAATATAATATTGCTCCAAAACCAGCCGTAACAAGTAGAAAAAAAAATAAACCGAAATTTAAACTATTAAGTATTAATTTAAAAAAATTAATACATATAGTGTTATCTAGACACTTCAAGGAAAAATATCCCGGTGAAAAAAATTTTTTTAGGGTTTTCGTTTATATTTCGGATAACTGTTAGACAAAAGCCACTAAAATTAGTTCGCGTCCTGGAGACTTTATCGCAACTATACTATATAAGATTATGATATTGCGATGTTTTTAATTGTTATAATCTATTAGTTATTAATTATTGAAACTAATAAAGAACCTTACTTTTTAAGTATTTTGTTAGTTTCAATAATTCAAAACTAATAGGTTATAACAACTAAAAACATCGCAATGTCATACTCTCATTTAGTATAGTTGTGACAGTCTCCACGAATTGAGATAACTTAAGTGGCTTTTGTTTAAGAATTATACGACTTGAAATATAAACGAAAACTCTATAAAAACTTGGTAAATAACAATAGGCACATTTTATGAAAAATTAGTGGAAAAACTTTTTCTCAGCAGTATCCTTCAAGTGTCTAGATAGTAGCATCATTTTTTTTTTTCATTTTTAAACTAATATTTAATACTATAACGGCTTGGCATTCGCCGCGCGGAGCTCTATTTTTAATAATAAAATAAAATTATTAATAACAAAAACAGAATTGCGGGAGTTAAAAGATTTTTTATTGGAAATTTCTTTCTCTTTAAGAATATTTTTTTTAATTTCTTAAAAATTAATAGTTTTCGAGTTATTTCCAAAAACTAAACTCTTTTTTTATCTTAATTTTCAATATTCGTTATTCCGAATCCAGTTAGTCCCTAGTCATATTTTTACTATTAGTAGCAAGAATAACACTTTTGCGTTTGTGAACTAGACTAAACATGCCAGAAAGTATTATTGTGGCAACAATAAAATTTAAAAAAAAATATAACTAACTATTCATCCCCTTATATTTTAAAACGCAAATGTATGCAAAAATTAAAAGCCAACGTTTACGTTGTCTGTTTTTTTACATACATTTCTACGCCAATTTTTATTTCTGCAACATGGAACACATCCTCAAAGGCATCATTAACTTAAAAAGCTATTTAATTTAATTTTTTTCTGGATTAAATAACTGCATTAGTGGGATGTAAAATACAAAAGGAAAGATAAAATTATAAATAAACTCCGCGGTAATTGTTCTTTTGGGTATATTTTCGTGCATGCCTCTTAATTTTAATATAGACATTACGTAAAGCATATAATAGTGTTCCTTTATTATCAAAATGTTGTCTTCAAAAATACAAAACTTCATTCCGATGATTGGAATATTTTGTAACAGGTTAACAAAGATATCTGTATAGACTAACTCTAGCATATTTTGTTCGTTTCTTTTTTTTTTGAGGAACTAAAAAATGATGATTAAAACAGCCATAAGTGCTTTGATATAAAAGCTGTCGATTTATAATTTAAGCTTAATATTTATTTGTTGTTGAATATTTGAAGGTATTATATCGAAAATGAATGTAATGAAAAGCCAATTAAGAACTGGATTATATAAAGATATGTAACTTAGTTAATACCTTCAACCAACCCAAATTATATCCGTATAATTTGACCTTCCTAAAATAATTGTTTTAATACCACTAGATTTTTACAAAACGTTTAATTAACCGATTTATGATATATTTTTTATTTTGCACATTCGAAGAGAATGGCATAGTTTGTACGTATGTAGCTATTTGAGGGATATTTTTCAGTACCTACATCTATGATGACATAGGAAATAATCTAGGAAAGTAATGTAAATACAATATAACCACAATATGAACAGGGTTGTAAAATATCCTAATATACATAGAACAACGCAAAATTACAAAAATATAAATAAAGCAGTAAACGAAGTTCTAGAAAAAGAAAAGTCACAAGTAAAAACAGATACATAAACACAGCTTTTGTACCACCTAAAACAAATATTTTTAGAAAAACGTGTAATAGGATATTGCATGAACCCAACAATTAAAGAACGAAGCAAGCCGATTGTGGACGTTCACGGACTTCAGCACAAACGCAAATGGGCAAGCCGTGACCGGATGAAGACTTCGGATTCAAATGATTTATTTGGTTCCGAGCACTACAAAAGTAGACAGAAACAAGTCAAAATAAAAAATTAAAACAGCAATAAATAATACGCTAAATTAACAAATAAAACGTCATATAAAGGGTGTCTGTTAATCGAATGATGATATTGAATGAGCTAATTCTTTGGATTACTTTAACGTTAGAAGTTCAAATAAACATGGGTCCGAAAATGTCTCCTTTCCGAGACACAGGGTGTTAAAATTGTATGAAAAAAATAGTTTTTAACCAATATTTTCAAATCGCCTTTTGATATTTCTTTCAATTTAGGTAAGTATTAAGCAGGTATAAAAGTACATTTTTTAGGCAAACATTTTTTTTAGAAGCACCTCATTTTTCCAAAATAAAAATTACTTTCCTATTATTTTTGAATAAAAATGACCCTCTTACATTTTCTCCGAACGATGACCGGTTTTTGATAAATAAAATGAAATTCATTTTATGGGCACAATGCCGACACATACTTTTTTCTTATTTTAATTAATTTAATAGCGAGTAAGCTTAGATTTTTGAATTAAACTTATGAATTATATTTTTAGTTTAATTAATTTTTATGAACAAGTTAGAATGTTACTACGACTTTGTAAGCTTGAAGCTTCGTTTTCGAATAAAACTTCAAATCAAATCAACTTCAATTTTTAATGAAGCACGTTTACAATTTAAAATTACAAGAAAGGACAAAACAAAGTAGAAACAGGAAATATTTACAGGAATTGTTGGAAGTGTCCTCCACCTACACGTATGCAAGCATCAACTCTTTTTCCCATGGACTGAAGTACATTTTTAACGATTCCTGCAGTGTTTCTTATGGCTTAGCAGGATGCTATTATACGATTTCGTAACTCTTCTTCAGTTTCGATCGGCACTGCGTAAACTAAACGTTTAAATTTTGTTTAGGGATTTTAAAAAAAATTGCGTACTTTTTACGTAGTTAAGCTACCAAAGTTGAAAGAAATATTAAGACGCGTTTCGAAAATATTGGTTAAAAACGATTTTTTTCTTAAAGTTTTAATAACCTGAATATCCGTAAGGAGGCATTTTCGACCCTTATTTATTTCAACTTCTAACCTTAAAATAATACAAAGAATTACCTCCTTCAATATCGGTATGCAATTAATAAACACCCTGTATATAACATAATATAACATATTTCAAATTATTTATTTTAAATACAATTAAACTAAAAAATATTTATCAAAATAACAAACATTCAAGACGATAGGTATTGAAAATATTACCAGTTACAAGAGCATACACAAAGCACCATCATCTAAGAGCTTCCCTATATCATATTTTCGTTGTTATTCTTTTCGGGCGCTCAACTGCCAAGTTCCTGCCTGTAATAGTGAATCTATTACATTTCCACCTTTTTAATGAGTGACCATGTGGTCATTTCAGGGTTTCTTTTCTGAAGACAGTGTGGTGATAAAATTAGAATGCGTATTAAAAGACCTTTCCTCGAAGCACACATTTTCTTTGATAGACTGACAGCAGGTGGATTGCTCAGAGGTGATTTATGCCTAGATTGAAATTGAAACTTGCTGCCTCATGAAGCTTCCTTTTGCACGGTTGTTCTACTAAATTTTAGAAATATAAATTTTTTTTTTCTTATATGACACGATGAAAGTAACTGTGGTTTCTCAATTCAACTCACATTGATGAAAAGAGTCAATCGATAAATGGTTTATATATTGTAAGGTGTAAAAAATAGATTTACACGTGAAAGCTCTAGATAAGAGTTTTAAATAAAGGTTAAAGAACATGTTTTTCTGTTGTTAAATTCAGAGATAGTTTTTTATGGAACCAAGGGGTGAAGTGAATGTACGGAAAATGTATTTGCTAAGCACCTGCTATAGCAAATACAAATCAAGCAGTTTTCAAACAAAAATTTTTTGTTTAAACGTTTTAAAAATATGGTAACAACTAGATTGCACTAATGAACTTACAATAGCTTTCTACAATTTAACTTAAACTTGCATAATGAGTAGTACCATTTTCGATGCAGAATTTTAAATAATTATAATAAGGAAAACTGGCATAATAAATCAATATAAAAGGAGGTTTCTAAACTACAGAGCCCATGAAATATCTTATTTAACTTTGCGGGCTCGTGCAATTCGTAATGTAATGAATTTCTATAATTTTATTGTATTATCGCGTGCCTGGGTGTTCCATTCTTACGTTGTTCTTATTTCTGTTAAAACAGTAAATATAACCTGTTTACCACCTAGCGAAAATTAAATGTAAATTCATATAGCATTCGTCTAGATATGTGTGCACTGTTTAAGTAGAGGAAATAGCGTCCTGTCACAAATGTCCCTTGTTTTCGGTTGAGATAAATTCCTAGGATATGCAGAATCAGATATCTAAAAAGTTATACATTTAACCTATATAGAATAGTAGGTAATTTAACTTTAAATTTTATTATATTCTTTACAACATGGGTATTACAATTTAGTGATGCAGAGGATATAATTATTTTTACGATATATCTACTTTAAAAACCCACAAAATGCATGCAACAGAAATCATCAGTTTTGACCTTGAAGTTTCAGGTTTATTACTGCTTCATAATTACCGTTGGCTACCGAGATACAACAATAATTGCTCTTCAAATGAAAATGCTTCAATGTTTTTTTTTTCGCTTTATTTATTGTAATTTAAACAATTTACTAAAAACTGTATTATCCAAGACAATTAGATTCATCATTATTAATTTAATAATTAATTTTTTTTAAGTAATAGTAAGCAAAATTTAAAAAAATATATCTAAGTATTCAATGATTCTAATTTTAGAACACACAATCCTTCAACACTTGACACTGAATTGCAGTTGTTTTTTTTTTTAAATTGCTACTCTAAATAGATAATAACTTCCTATACCTACTCATATATACTCCTATTTATTTGTACCTACTTATGTTATGTATGTATATCTAAATGCCTGTTATATTAATCGATTTCGAATAGTATGCTACAGTGAATTCGTGAGTGTTTTAAAATCTATAAACCAGTTATGCTTATTTACGGTGTTGCATGATAAATGAATAGATTTCCCGACAGAACTTTACGAAACGATAGAATATTTGTGCTAATCTCAACACGTACGAGAAACAGGAAACGTAATTTTAGCGAACTAATTACATTAAATTTTTATTTTTGGGATCATGTGAACATATTAGCGTTCTGTGATAGAAAAATTGTTGACAAAATCGACTTTCACAATTGACTTTTTACTGCAGCGGGACACAAAAAACACTCCATATACTCTCCAAGCAGGTAATGAAAATTTGGTTCTCTATTGACGGGCTTATGTAAATAGTAATAATGTCCGTTTTCAACATTTGCTTTTAAAGTTTTTCCTTAGAGTGTTGTTAAAATTACATTAAAATTGTTTCCTAGTGACATTCGGTCCTGTTTGTCATTGATTTCTTAGCAGTTATTGACAAATGTTACCTTTTTTAACCGCTTATATTAAATAAATATTTAGGTATTTTTTTTGCCTTATTTGAAATGTTGCGCTGACGATATTGCTATGGTTTTAAGCAGAATAACAAGTGCGGGTTTGTTAACAAGGAAATGTAATATTCCACAGTTGCACTAAGAGCGGTTATTTTATTTTTATTTTAGCATTTTTATAGAAACAGTTTCAACCGGTGTAAAAATGTGTCTATAATATTAGTGTAGCAAAAAAATCATCAAACGATTTCGCAGAGGCTCTTCATGTCATGCGCATAAAGGGGATATCCCCGAGAAAAGGGTTGCGGAAGCGGTATAGACGTTCCTGGTTGATACTATACGAAAAGCCATAAAAACTTATTAATGAGCAAAATTTTGCTCTAAGTTAAGCCGTTTAGACTTTGCAGTTTCCTAAAGTCTCAAATTAAACTTTGAGCAATTCAAATTTCAAAAAAAAAAACGTTATGTTGAAAAGAAAAGACGAAAAGGGAGAATAGTATTTTTATGTGTTTACTTGTACCAATGAAGAGTGCATACCATTTAAATGAAAATGGCCAACTACTGACATTTTAAAATTGCTGTTATCGACGTACAAATATGAGATAAAAACAAATCAAAACGATAATTATTGCAATAAATTTAGGCACTTCCCTATCTGGCTCGCTATTCGCTAATGATTTAATTTTTCGGATTTAAAATTAATTGTTGGCTACTGATTGGTCCACAATCATTCATTACACAGATATGAAAGCAAATTTATCCTGATCAAATCTATGTTAGGGTAAAATTACATTTACGTTTGCCCATTGTTACTGTGAATGCAAAAAGCTGCCCACAATTAAGCAAACGGATTAATAATTTAGTATTAGTTAAAATGACCACTATCAAAAATCACATTAAAATGAAGACAATAGCTTTAAACATTAATTTTATCATTATATTACTGACTGTGCCTAAATAATATATATATATATATATATATATATATATATATATATATATATATATATATATATATATATATATATATATATATATATATATATATATATATATATATATATATATATATATATATATATATATATATATATATATATATATATATATATATCGAATATCAAATATCGTGTTTGGCGTTTCTTCCGCTGTAGTTTAATCGGGCAACTGTATTTTTTTTTTCGAATGGGCATGTTTCTGTTTATTAGAAATAGGCAATTTCTACCAAAAATGGTAGCATTTATCCTAAACAATAAAAATAAATAAGCTAGGTGAAATTGTGAAATAAAAAGTTTTTCTTACTTTTCTCAGGCTGAATAAAAGCTTAGCATTCAGTATATACGAAATAACTAACTAAAGGTATTGTTCCGGTTCGTGACACTTTTACGTAATACTTTAATATATTTATATAAATCATAATAAAAAACAAAGATTAGAATACTGCTTAAAAAAGAAATTTCTATTTTGATACCCTCTAGCGGCTCCCTAATCAAACAAATAGGATAGTTTAGGTAAAACATTACGCATCCGGTAAACGGGATTATCCTGGAATCTAATAGATCATAGACAAAAGTTTACTAATAACATCGACTCTGGTTATCTGGCATATTGTCGAAGACAATCAGACTGTTAAGATTATAAAGTTGTTAAAATTAGCTTGATTTAAATTAAAAGATCTAAAACAAATAAGCTCCTAACTAAATCTTTATAAGTATTTTACAAAAAGAGCCATGCAGAGATTTAACATAACTCAGTCATACATTGCCTTCACCAGGATCGTCGGGTAAGGTGAGGGTGCGGGGAACTTTAGAATCTTAAGTTTTTTGACGGCTATTTCTGTGTTCTAAATATCGATTGGGGTTTATAAAAGGAGGCAACCCTATACATACCTATTAGACTAAGCTGACAAACTTTAAAGAGAGTCTTACTATAAATGAAATGTAAACGGAGAGGTCAGCATGGGTAGACAAAGTTATAGTAGAAAAAAAATTTTAATATATACATCTTTAATAATGATCCCGTCGAGCTGTCGCGCCCCGGTGCTTAATCTAGACTGTACAACAAAACGTTAAATTGACTTAATAAATCATAAAAACCTCTTAACACGACTATACAATTTAAAATCAGCAATAAGCAATAATCAAGGCATTCCATTAAAAAAACAAGTTTGATCTTCAGTGTATATTATATTTACATAGTTTTTAACGCCTATGAAAAAAGTGAACAAGAATACTAGGAACCAATATTTTTCAATTTTTTTTACGTGTCAAAAATACATATGTTAAGGGGGTGGCCATTATGGGTAGCCGTGTTCAAATTATGCTTTGCTGATTTAGCTGGACTTATGTTGAATTTTGTGTTTTGCCAACTTTTAACTGAATCACACACAGGTTGAGTTTTTTGTTGATACCCATGAATAGATTAATTTGCTATAGTTTTTCATTTACGTGTGATTATACCAATTAAAAAAATTAAACCAAACTCGAGCAAAAAAATGTCTTTTTCTCCACGGTTTAATTTTTAATTTGCGTAATGAATTATTTATTTAAGATGTTTGAAAAGTAAGACAAAATTGTTACTAGTTTGTTCGGTTATTTCATATATTTGTAAGAAGAGATATACCTAGCTTGTTTGTCTAAACTCCATATAAAAATAGTGAAGCCATTTTGAAGGAAAACTACCGAAGTGCCTCCAACTGCGCAGGCGCAAGAACATAAATAACATTTACATTCTTGGATTCTGGAATGGAGAGTGATAGATAGAAGTGTAAATAATATATTTATTTAATTCTAATAAAATTATATTAAAAACAAAACCGTTTTTTACTGGCGTAAATTCTAAAAGCCTCTCCTATCCAGTGAAAACTAAGGTAAAGTAATACATTAGTTTGAAAGTACAACCTTTTAGTATTATTTATTTTATCCATATTTGTCATGTATTCAGGTAATAGGAAGTAAGTTTTGTATCCATGAAATCTGAAAACCGCTGCAGATTATATAGGAAATACATTTTGATGCTGGTGGGATTTTTGAATTATTTAGTCTAAGAATATTTTTTCTTTTACTTAGTACAATACTAGAATTGAGAAAATTGTTACTTTTGAAGGTAGGTAGGATTAAGCCTCTTACCACCCAACTTTGATGGGAATCGTTCAATTCGTCTACAATTTAAAGCCTAAAAATTTGCAACTGTTCGATAAATCATCCTGTAAATGGAAAACCAAGAGAAGTTGATCATTTTTGGTAGCTATATTAAATGTAGCTCGTAAGATGCTATGTACGGTAGGAGTTTGTACGGGATATTTTCTTTTGTATATTTTGACATATAGCTTGCATTTTTTTGAGGTGCAAAATAAAGTGTAAATATCAAACTTGAAAATTTTCACGTGAAATATGTTTTTGTGAGATGTCATAAAACAGAAAAGCATCGAGAATCTCATTACGACAATCTTATTTATTCCCAATAATAACGTTAAAAGAAGCAAAATGGGTCTGTTTTACACCAGTATATATTATATGTCAATTTTTTTTTCTTAAATAACCTTTTAGCATTTTTTAAAATATTTAGGAAAATGCCTACAGAAAATGCAGTTATTTTACACGAGAAATGTTTAGTCATTTTTGCAGTTTTTCGATATTCTTATGGTTTTTGTCATATTACTAAAACACAATCAACCTCAAAATCCTCAAGTTTTGTATTTATACATTTAGATAATAGGTGAACGTATGTCAAAATAATGATTAATGTGCACAAATATATTGTGTTCTTTCACTCCTTTTCCTCACTAGCACAGGCCTCTTCATTGATGAGGTCAATTTGCTTTAAAAGTTTCATATATTTTTTTAATCAAAGGTAACATTTTTGAGAATTCTTAAAAATTAAATAATTTCGAGCAGTTCTATGAGATCATATGTCAACAAAACTGAAACAACAGAAAAAACAAACTGCTTTTATTACACTACAATCAGCAGTGGCAGATATTTTAGATAAAATTTAATCTACGAATGGACAAAACAAAAGTATGTATGCGTATTAGTTCCAGCATCGAGGGATATTTATCTTTCAACGCCGCCTCCTAATCATCGACCCCCGTTGCGAATGTAATATGCCGGAAACTTAATCATACTTTATTCAGATTGCGATGACAAATAAGAATTTTCACATAGTAAAATGCGTTTGCTGTATTGTAAGCATATTTTCGTTTAGTATCGAATTAAAACATAAGTAACAATTTTTATATATAAAACAAAAACACTAAAAAGTCAAATTTCCAAGATGGATTAAAATTATTTTTTCTTTGTATCGCTTTATTTAACTCAGTTTAATTTTTTTGGACGAGTTTTTTATTGTTTTAAGTTTTATTTATATGAGATTTTATTATAAAGGTTAGGCACACAGTGTTCGAGGTTTTAAAAATGTTGAACTTTTCTAATAAAAAAAAGTACTCGTATTGTCAAAAATTAAAATGATTTGTTGTGTTGCATTTCGTGCTTCTAAAAAACCATATACGAAATACAATATTTTTGGACTATCCCCTGTTATTTATTTCTCCCCTCCCCCAATACACATCTTATTTACTGGCACAAGAAATATATATCAAGGTTTATAATTACCTACCGAAATAACTCGACGAGCAAAAGTCTGACTACCTAATTCAGGAATGTACACCTAAGTATGTTCAAATTACCTAGCTTAGTCCATTTTAAGTTAAGTTTCTTTTTCTTTCCCTTTACTTTTTGAGGAAGAGCCGTTTCAATATTTATTATTAATAAATGATCGAATCTGTGGTAGATAATCTTAGGATAATATATTCTTAATTGCTTGTGTGTAGATACCATCAAAATTCTATATGATATTATATGATACCAAGTCCAACCCTTTCATTTGAAAGTACGTACTTGGAGACCAGTATAAAATATATATTGAGCAAGACTTGTGCTTTAGCTGCAATTTCACCATCAGCGATTCCATCAAAACTGACTGAGTGGAACACTTCAGTTGGATGTATAAAGCCTGGGTTATAGATTGAAAAAGTTAGCGTTCTTGCGTCGCCGTTTGCGCTGTCCTTGAAGTTTATGTAACTTAAAGCAATGGGTACGGTTATATTTTTGCCGCCAACCGTTTGAGTTTCCGCAAGCCGTCGAAAAGATGGCGATCTTTAACTTTGATGGAAGCTGCTAGCGTAAATCTGCGTTTGCGTTAAGCTGTAACCAATAAGATTGCTGGATTTTAGAGGGCCTTTCAAAACGTTCATTCTTCGTAATACATCTGACATTAATACATACACATAACATCTTCGTCCATTTAAAAAAACTGCTTGGTGGTCATTGTCAAGAAAATACTGGTAGAAGTTTTGAGTATTTCTACCCCAATTAAGCCACCTTCTTTGCAGCGATCTCTTTAACAACTTTACAGCTGAGGCACACATTAATATGTCTAAGCATCATTACTATTATTTTGATTATCCATTTTCAGCAAATTAAAAAACCGTTCATAAACTTAAAAACAAGCAAGACAAAATTGCATTACACAAAAAGGCTATAAATAGAAACATAAAAGTAAGGTTAGTTCCGCAGGCGACGTATAGCGCCAACGTTTTCATTCTATAAGACGGGCTAAGAACCAGCGTCAACAACTTTTTTAATCTATAACCCAAATGTATCTCCTTTATGGTTGTCTTCTGTCACAGGATGAATTACTATGACTTGTAATGCATCTTTAATATCCATCCTATATCCCCGATTTTTTTCCTTAGTTTCTCATTTCTTTGGTTGGTTTTTAGAATAGTTTTATCTTGATATAAAAATCGACAATTTCTGGCAAAGTTCAAATACATTTTGTGATGAATGATGGAATAAAATAAATTATTTATTTTATTTAACAGAAGTGTCTAGTTTTGCCTATTTTATTAGTTTTCTCATCCTGTAACGTAATTTTTTAACTAGATAATATTTGAGGGGCCAACAAAAGGTTGAGGGGCCCAGTCGGCACTGACGCGCCGACTTAACCAGGCCGCCACTGCCCCGCACTACCATAAATACTTCGAGAAAAATTTAAAGTTGGAAAAATCTTCCCGCAATAATCGGCGTATTGACGGCACTACTCTAAATACTAATAATACATTTAATAACAAATAATATACTGTTATTACAAATGGTTTATTGGGCGAAAAATTTGTTCCACCACATTGGATTCGTACCAATATTTTACCAGTTACTACTTAAGCCACACTTGATTTTTGGCATAATTAAAAATAAATTGGATAAGTAGTTTTTACTCTGATTTTTTTTTAAAACCGCCATTTTATTGCGTTATTATTTTGGGTGTTCAGTGTTCATTAGAGTTATTTTTTTTAATTACATATGTAGGTAGAAATAAGAATAGGACGTTGTAAAATGGAAATGAAGGTTGCTGATGGCTCTGGAGACGAAGACCTTGCTGTAACCCATAATAATATTCAAAATTGCAATCATATTGTCGAATTTCTTATAAAATTTAATTTTAGTAGTCTTTCATTGGATGAGAAATTGTTTATAAAAGACTTAGAAATTCCGCATCCAGACCTAAATAAAACAATAATTAAGCAGGGCAAGTCGTGGTGAAGTTTTGCTAATTCGTGGTACAAAAAATGAACACGATTAATCGTTAGTAAAGCTTTAAAAAAACTGTTTGTTGGCCTAAATTAAAGTTTAGTAAAAAAGTTTTGCTTAGAGTTAATTTTAAAAAAATTGAAAAATAAAATAATATTTAGAGTCCCCACTGTTAAATTCATACCAGTTCATCCCAAAAACACAAAATTAACGGCCAAATAGGACATTTTTTAATCATTTTATCGAGTTCGCCCTTACGTGGTAGAAATTTGTCACTAGTATGATAAATAAACAAACTATTTTTGTTTAATAATTTCCACTAACATATCAGCCTGACAGCTGTTTCGACACCCACACCACTTGAAGACTGATCAGTCTTCAGCTGTTTTTTGAAAAAGACACATGGTGTCGAAACAGCTGTCAAACTGAAATAAATTAGTGGAAATTACTAAATAAACATAGTTTATTCATCTTTTAATCGTTTACACTTTCAAAAAAAATACAGTTTATAATTTTAAAGTTTCAACGTAATTTAAAAAACACATATGATATAACATAAAATGGTATTTAATTTATACAAAGGAGTATAAAAGTATAGAAAATACTTGTATGCAGAACGGGTTTAAAAATAAATTTATATTATTTTTTCAAAATAACAAAAGTGCAGTTATGTTTAACAGTCAATTAAGAATAAATCATTCGAAAAATGTATATCACACTGAAAGCCTGTTTTTTTGTCAATGTAAAGATCTCAAGGCGAAAAAGTGCCTTGTTCAATAATAGTTCTGGAAGAATTATATAAAAAATGAAAAGCATTTTTTTATATGTATTAATTCTTACTAGTCGATATTTAATTGGTTCTCAATATTAAAACCTTGCCACATATTTATTTCTAAATAGTTTCAAATTGTGATTGATTTGAGAACATAGCCGCCCGTAACGATAAACTGTGAAATTTATATGTTTGAATATTAAAGTCACATATTATTATAGGCAAACCAAAATACACAAACACAAATGACAATAATAAACCTCTGACAGTGACAGTGATGTAATACTTATGTATCTATTCTTTATTAGTTCTAGGAAGTTTCATAGATTATATATTTTGATTAAGGTAAGTCTACTAATAAATAGGGGTAATTATATTACGTTAAAGATACGGTAGCAAAAATATGTAACATCAATTTCAAAAATCACGGCAAAAATGGACAATTCTAATGGCGGGAAAATATGCCGAGACCAGGAAGTAAACCTAACAGATTTTGTAAAACCCTCATAGAACAGTTGTTAAGACATCAGCATAAGAGTTAAATCAGTATTATTATAATACGTCTAAGTAAATATATCAGATTAGGTATTAGCAGTTGTTATTCTTCTTGTCTTGCTAACTTTCTCGTATTTAAATGCATTTTACTATCATTTTTCTGAAATCGTTATATCTTTTTAGATAATCAAGTGACGTCAGAAAGACAAATTCAAACCGTCGATAAAGAAGAAGTATTAATGGACCCAAGGCTAGATCTTATTGAATACATTAGCGATCAAAAAGTAAACATATCTAACCCCAAAATAGAAATGGAACCCAATGCAAGAATAAATTCCGGAAGAAAACAAGAAAAGTTAATATTGCAACAGTTTCTTGATGTTTCAGAAATCTCAAAAACCTATCCAAATCTGGCATTATGGAAAATGCCGGAATTTATGATGACAAAAGACCAGTCAAAGTCGGACGATTTAAAAAATCTTTCTAGTGGGAAAATCGCAAAAATTGTCATTAGGAAATCGGGCCAATCTAGGCTTAACATTGGTTCTATGCAATATGATTTTGAATCTGATGATATATGTACAGCAGATACAGAAATAATTAAGATAAATACTGCAGTTGGAAACTCAAAAGCAAATATTTATCATTTGGGAAGTATTAAAGAATGCTTTTCGTTATTTCCAGACTGGGAATATTTGTTGTCAAGTGACGTATAAAATATACCTTCACATGCCTGTGATAAGTTCCAATTACTAACCATTTAAATTTCCGTATCATGGTTGTAATGGAAGTGACTACATTCACGTGTAACAGACCATAGTTTTAATTTTCTGTTGATTCTTCACTGCATTCGCTGTTTTTTGCACAGCCGATTTGTACGGTCATAAATTGAAAGCCCACGACAAGGTCAAATATCGTTCTAACGCTTAAGCGTGATATTGAATCATTTTCAAGTCATAATCCTCCTAAGGGAAACAAATAATACCTGGAATGCATTGTAATTTATTACACTTCGGATTTGCAATAAAAATAGATCATTAGGATGTACTTTAATTAATTAAATATTATCAAAGTAAATAGTATATTGGTTTTCTATGTGTTAGTATAAAGGCTAGTAATTAAACTTTCAACTAGGAAAATTTAAACCAATTTTGTACATTTTTCTATTGATATGTATTATTTCAATTCCTCTATACCTCCAAAAATAGCAAAACTCAATATAGATTAGTTTGGAAACATTAAAAATTTGGTAGTCACCATTAGAGTAGATAATATCGATTATTTTAGAAACATTAACACCCGTATTCACTAAAGATGTTTAAATTTAGACCAGGTCTAATTTGACAGTTGTGGGTTTAAAGTGACATAACTAACAATTAAACAAATAATTTTTCGTAAATGTGACATTATAAAATGACAGTGCCATACGCAAAACACAACTGGCAAACTAACAGTTTCGTTTGGCGTGGTAATTAGATCACATCTAACTCTTAAACCTTTTTAGTGAACACGGGGGTAAAGATTTTGAAGTCACCATTAGATAGCTTACAAAGGCAGAATAAGCAATCTAATAGTCAGTTTTTAAAATACATTTTCTATGCCTAAAACATTAAAATTTAAATTACTTAATTGTTTTGTAAAAAAATATTTTTTTCTACACATTTTAAGACGGAAAGTTGTACGATAGTGGTGAACTCAATATCAACCTTTTTTAACAGATTACAGAAAATTTATTTCCACAAATATGCGTCAATAGGAATTGATATGTTAGCATAATTTATATTAAATCAACATGTTTATACTAAAAGTAGCTGAGATAAGTATTACTTTTTATATATCATATTAGTGTGTCGTTTTGATGCCAAAATACATAACTTATTCGTTCGCTATATATATATATATATATATATATATATAGGAGTCTGTAGATCAATTCCAAGAATGGAGAGAGTTTGCCGTAAAATCTCATTTATCGATAGGAAAACATACTTTTAGGCGCTGGCAGATATCGCAGACTTGAGAACAATATGTTACAGGTTCTAACAATGGAACCTGTGGTGGAAGATAGATCAAAATACAAGAGTTCTAACCACACTACACCACAACTTATTACGCTCTAGACGCGCGTTTCGCTAACCAAGTTAGCATCATCAGCAGATGATATAAACTAAAGTAACTTATCCTAACCAAGATTATTTATAGGTAAATGTGGTCACACTTGGTTGCACCTGACTGCACCGTTGTCAAGTAAACAATAGAGGGGACTATAGGAAATAGGCCATCTCTCTTTATTTAGTGCTTTCTTACCACATTTAACTATTTCTATACTCCCAAATGCATCTAATAATCTATTATTAGATACATTTTTAATGAACTTATATTATTTATTCTTATTCGGTTACTGTTTTCCAAAGCATGTTGGGCAACGCTGAACTTTTCTGTTCTTCCGTAGCTTAAATGTGCCATCGTTCTTTAAAACGAATGTTTATGGAGCGTTTAGTTTGCCCAACATATTTTAGATCGCAGTCATTACAGCTAATTTCATAGATGCCACTCCTCTCCCTCAAGTCGACTTTGTCTTTGGAGGTTCCAAGGAGATTTTTCAAACTGTTCTACGTTTTGTAGGCTACTTTAAAACCTACGTTTTTAAATACTTTTTCTAGACCTCTCGTATATCTGGGATTATATGGGATTACTATGAACTTATTGCAAGCCTCAGGTGTTTGAAGAGTAGTGGCATCTTTTAACATTTTCCTACGCTTATTACTAACTTACGTACAAAATTATCATTGTATTACTTTAAGCTATATTTTTAATCCGATTCATTTCATTGTTAAAACGTTCTTTACTTAATGGAAAATTGACTTACCTGTGAGTTAAGAAATGGAATGCTGCCATTTTGTGTTGACGGCAATGAAATGAGGCGGATGTTATATACCTATCAGTATTAGTAAATTTCCTATAAATATCAAATTCTAATTTATCGTTATTTCTAATAACTAATGTGTCGAGAAAAGGTAATTTCCCATTGTTCTCCTTTTCGTACGTAAAATTAATGGAAGGATATTTATTGTTTAATGTTTTTAAGTAAGTGTCCAAATTTTCTGTTTTAGTATCAAAAATAGCAAATATATCGTCTATGTATCTATATCACACCCTTGGGAAATACTTGAATTCTTTTTTGAATTGGGTTTCTAATCTACCCATAAACAAATTTGCAGTTTATATCATCGATGATGCTAACTTGGCTAGCGAAACGCGCGTCCAGAACGTAACAAGTTGTGATGTAGTGTGGTTAGAACTCTTGTATTTTGAAATATATTACAGAATCATTGTTTACTCGATATGTTCTAAAATTTGATACGATGAAAGAATAGCTTTAAAATATTCTTTAGTTTAAGATAGATATATTATATAGAAAATAAAAACAGATTGCACCCCTTTTATCCTTAAGTGTAGAATTTCTAAAATTCTAAAATACAGAAATTGATTTTCTGATCATTATTTTTAAAAATCATCGTCTTGTCTTAAAATCCCATAAAGAGGAAATGTACTTTCTAATGCATTTGACGAAACAATCGTCTTAAAATTTCAATTAGTTGATGAGATATTGTAAAAAGTAAAAAGATATTTCATCCCTTAATTGTCACTTTCTAAAGGGTGCAATCTCGAAAAATCCTCAATTAGGTTTTTAGATAATTATTTTTAAGTCATTGACGTAAGTATCGTTTAAAAATGTCGTTAAGTTAAACATATATTGTAAAAAAAAGGTAAAAAACACATTTCACCGTCTCAAGGTTGGGGTTTTGAAAAACTCAGAAATCGGTTTTTAGGTAATTATTTTCAAACGCATTGACAGAAAAATCGTCTTAGAATTATATATTAAATAATAAAAAAGTAAAAACGCATCTCCTCTTCTCAACCCGTAAAGATCGAATTTCTAATAATTCAGAAATGGATGTACTTTCATTAATTAAATATTATCAAAGTAAAGAGTATATAGTTTTCTATGTATACGTATAAAGGCTAGCAATTAGACTTTCAACTAAGCAAATGCAGGCCAATTTTGTTCATTTTTCTATTGATACGTATTATTTCAATTCCTCAATACCTGCAAAAATAGCAAAACTCAATATAGATTAGTTTGGAAACATTAGAGATTTTGTAGTCAGCATTAGATAGTTTATAAAGGCCGGATAAGCAACTTAATAGTCAATTTTTTTTAAATATATTTTCTATATCCAAAACAGTACCTACCAGTACCAGTAAATAATTACAAAAAAAATATTTTGTTCTACATATTTTAAGATGGACAGTTGTACAATATTGGTAAACTCAAAATAAAACTTTTTTTAACAGATTACATAAAATGTATTTCCACAAACATGCGTCAATAGTAAACGATATGTTAGCATATTTATATAAAATATGCTATGCTAAATCAACATGGTTATACTAAAACTAGCTGAGATCAGTATTACTTTTTTTATATACAATATGAGTCTGTCCTTTTGATGCCAAAATACGTAACTCACATCGTTCGCTAAATATACTATACTAACTCTATAACAGGCAACATAAAACTGATCATGCGAAAAGTCTGTAGATCAGTTCCAGGAGTGGAGAGAGTTTACCCTTAAATCTCATTTATCGATAGCAAAATATACTTTTATGGGCTGGCTGAGAACAATATATTACTGAATCATTGTTTACGGAATATGTTCCAAAACTTGCACTAAAGTTATTGTCAGTTTTTTTTCTACATGCTGACTCGATAAATTCCACATTTCAACTTATATGACTTAAAGAAGTCCATTTTCTGTTTCAAACATACCGACACTCTGCTTTATCCGAGTAATTATTTTGTAAAACTTACGATAAAAGTATAGCTTTAAAATATTCTCTAATTTAAGTTATATTGTATAGAAAACAAAAGCAGATTGCATCTCTTTTTATCCCTAACTGTCGAATTTATAAACTTTTTTCTGATTTTCCGATCATTATTCGTCGTCTTAAAATCCTATAAAGTGGAAATATTGAAAAGAAATAACATATTAAGGGTGGAATTTCCAACACTATATATAATGATTTTTTTAATAAATATTCTTAAATCCATTTGACCAAACAATCGGTTTAAAATTTCAATAAGGTGAAGAGATATTGTAAAAAGTAAGATCCCTTAATTTTCACTCCCTAAAGAGTGCAACATAGAAAAATCCTCAATAAGATTATCAAATAATTATTATTTTTAAAAGTTATTGACGCAAATAGCGTTTAGAATTTCGTTTAGTTAAACATATACGGTAGGCCAACGTAAACTTTACACCCCGATTTTTCGGCTTTAAAATGATCTGGAAAAACGCTCTGCCCGTCAATTTTTTAATTGAGGAGGAACTATTTTTCATCCCCGTAGCTTTAACCTCATGGCTGGGGGATTAGAGATTTGAGAAATTAGGCTTCGTTTTTACGTTTTTGGGAAAAAAATCGAAGGACTCTGAGACCCGTCGATTTCTGATACGAGGAGGAACAACTTGTCTGCTTTTTTTATCCCAGTAACTCCAATCTCCTAACGGGGGAAGCACAACTCCCTGATTTTGAATAGGGCTGAGTGGTGTTGCGATCCCTTATTTTGAAGATCTCATCGAATACTGTTTGACCCTAAAATTTCGCGTCAAAATTTTCATCGATAACGAAATGGAAGCTAAAATAGTGAAAGAGGCAATGTGAAATTTATTTCGACAGATTATTCTTATCAGACTGACATTTGAGAAGTTTTAATTTGTTGTTTTTTTATCCAAAATAGCATCACGTGTTCGATTTACCTCAGTACATCTCGAATTTTTAAGAATGTAATAACCGTATCAAATTGATTATTAATTTTTAGTAGAATTCAAATGGCGTATTCCGTGGAATAAAGGGTGGAAATTATAAATGTATTTTTTAAAAATAACGATTCTGCGCGAATAACAACGGCTTTATTTAACGAACTTCTGAAAACAATATTAGGCTGGTTACCTTTTGCAACTGGTAGTCAAATTTGATGCTACTGGTTTAGTCGGAAATAAAAAGAGGGTGCATGAAAGTGACGAAGCGAGGGAAGTGGCTGTTTTAGGTCATGTAGCAATGCATCCGACCCTTAGTACTAGGAAATTGTCCGATGTGGTGAATCACACAAAACAATCAGGAAAATCCTTAAACAACATAAGTTATATCTTCTTTTACAAAAGAAGTGAACATTTGTGTTCCCAAAAAATCGTCAAAGATCGTAAAAATTACAACACTTTTAAATGAACAAAACATCTAAAACCATCAAATCAATCTAATTTAAATTATTCTTCATGGGGTCGACGTCGGAAGGCGAAAATTTGCTGCTGATAAAAAGTTCAAATCTTGCAAATCCAAAGCTGTTAGAGTGCTACTGTGTGTAAAATATCTATCTATTTATCATCCAAGCTGTTTGGATTGAAAATCTGTGAAGTATATCTCCAAAACAAAATTTTGTGTTGTGGGAATGTGAACGTAACCTCTAAGTATCAACACGTTTTAGGTCTTGAAAAAGAAGTTAAGCTACTGAAAGAACTAATTGGAGTAAAGGAAAACACTATTAGTAACAAAAATGAAATTATATCTCAACTAAACGAGAAAATAAAGGTTCTTCAAGAAAAAATAATGTATTTAGAATCTGATTGAAAAAGAGAAGACAAGTCTACTAATCAGCTACAAAAACAAGAAAGAAGTTATGCAACGGCAGTAAAAAGGTCTAAGGAAGGCGTAGTTATAGTAAAAACAAACATACAAGATGAAATTAACAGTACTATAGAAAATATTGAAAAAAATACAAATCCAGCCAATCTAGGCATAGGAATTACTAGCATGAAGAATACCAAGAATGGATCAGTAATTAAAAAGCTGAGAAATGAGAATGAGGCCAAGACACTGCAAGAAAATATGAAGCAAATATGGGAGACAATGTTGCAACTAAAATTCCTATACGCAAGAATCCATCAATAAAAATAGTAGGCATTGAGCAACATTATGAGGACGAAAACTTAATACAGGTCCTAAAAAAGCAAAACCCTACAATCATAACAGCAGAAAGTCATCTTAAAATAAAGGTTACCAAAAAAATGATAAAAACCTATCTCTCAATAATAGAATGTGGTCCTTCAACATTCCAGAGGATATCACTGAAATCTGATGTTAGGCTTTACATTGGGTATCGATCATGCAGAGTCTTTGAATACATTGGTATAATTAGATGTTACAACTGCTGCCAATATGAGCATACAGCAAAAGAATGTCAAAACACTAGAGTCTGCCTTAAGTGTAGTGAATCATAGGATTCAGAACATTTTGTTAACATCAATAAATGCACAAATTATGTTTCTGCAAATAATAGATACAGCACTAAGTATTAAATCAATCATTCAGCTTTTAATATCAAGTGTCCAGTGTATCTGCGATGGCTAATTAAAGAAACAATCAAAATATGCCATCAAGAATAGCAATTAAATATGCCAAATAATAGTATTTCCTTTAAAACAGGATCAAATAAACTGTACATCTTACACCAGAATGTACAAAGCATTAGAAATAAATCCCTTGGAATAGAAGCATTTGTCAATAGACTCGTAAATAAACCTGACGTATTGTGTTTTAGCGAACACTGGTTGGAGCACGAGGAAATCCAGTTTGTCAAGCTAAATAACTATAATCTGGTCTCCCATTATACTAGGACTTCTATAAAACATGGTGGAGGATGTATCTACAGTACAAACAACAATTTCAACTTTATAGAGGAAAACTCTGTAAAGAAGAGCCATGGATGATGTGGTCGAGTTTGCAGGTGCAATTGAAAATAAACAAAAGATTGTAGTGGTTTATTTGTATAGACGGGGGTTAGGGTCCTATGACATTTTTATTGAGCATTTGGAGGAATTACTAAATTATGTGCATGTAAAATATTTTAAATATAAAATTTTTAATGCCGGTGATTTTAACTTAAATATGTTAGAAAATAGTATACAAACTATTTTTAATTCCACCAGAATAACTAAGGATATTTCTATTTTGATTGATAATATTTTTTGTAATGTACATTATGTGCTGAACTCTGCCCTTTTTGATCACTAAGCCCAAATTCTGGGGTTAGGTGGTGTGAAAAATCAAGTCGTTACTCAGGACTACGTCTGCAGGAGGGACTTTTCAATAAATAAAGTGGGATATTTTATATAAGAACTCCAGAGGGTAAGTTGGGAAAATGTCATATCATGTACCACTGTAAATCAAGCTTACTCAATATTATCGAATATTTTTATTAATTTATTTAACAGCATAACTTGTTATCAAAAAATTCAAAATTAAAAAAATTAACAACCACTGGATAACAGGAGGTATTAAAATATCATGTAGACATAAAAGAATATTGTATTATAAGAGGATAAGGGGCCAAATATCAAATGATTTCTACAACAAATACTGTAAAATCTTGAAAAGTCTTATAAAAGAGGCAAAACTTATTTCCAATAAAGCATACATAAGGGGTGCCGAGAACAAAACTAAAGCAACATTGAATTTAGTTAAGAATGTTACTGGGCAAAATAATAAGAACAAGACTTGCTAATAAATATCAAAATCCAGTAGACATCCTAGATAATGTTAATAATTATTTTGTCAATGCTTTTCCTAATCTGCAGCTTGCACGCAATAATGCAAGCATTGTTGAAAACAATATCAATAAATTGTTTTGAAGTTGAAAAAATAATTAAAAAATTTAAGAATAAAAAATCGGTGATGATCAGATCCCATTTCATATTTTAAAAAGTGTAGATATTAATATCGGCACCAATTTCCCATATTATAAATGTATGCTTTTCCACTGGTTGTTTTCCAGAACTTTTAAAAAGGGCATATATTAAAGCAATTTATAAAAAAGGGGAGAAAGATGAGGTAAAGAACTATAGGCCTATTTTTTTATTGTCGAATGTAAGTAAAATGTATGAGAGAGCTATGTATGAAATATTGATACATTTTTTTGAACAAAACAAGCTCATTAGTGATAAGCAAAATAAGCAATAAGAGCTGTTTATCATGTAATATAAATAACAGAAAACAAACAGTAGCTATGTGCATGAACCGTTCTAAAGCATTTGATTGTGTGAATCATCGTATATTGTGTGGGAAGCTGGAAATGTATGGTGTTAGAGTGATTGCTTTAAGTTTAACACAGTCATATCTTGAAAATTGTACTCAGCAAGTAGTAGAAATTGATGAAAGTGGAAATTTGCTTAAACCAAAAAAAAATCATTGTTACTAGAGGTGTACCAAACGGCTCCATTTTGGGACCTCTTCTATATATTATATATATATACAAATGAACTTTCAGAAGATTCTAATCAGTATACCGTATTATATGCTGATGATACTACTCTCATATTTAGTGAAGAAAATGAGGAAATGTTAGTGGCAAAGATAAATGCTACGATGGACACTCTTGGCAACTATTTTTCATCTAACGACCTTTTTCTTAATGCGTCTAAGACCCAATTACTTTTATTTGCAAACAGATCGAATAATTCACTAACAATGTCATACAACAATACATATTTGAAGTCAGTGACGAGTGTTTGTTTTTGGGTGTCCATATTGATGCCAGATTAGATTGGAGAGAGCATGTGGAGAGTGTTGTAGTGAGTATATCTAGGTATTGCTGTATTGTAGAATTTGTTGGTAGTGATGCGGCATTGACAGCTTATCATGCATATATACAGACAAAGCTTAGATATGGGTTAATTTTTTGGGGGAATTCCACTGATATGTCCAGAATTATGGTGCTGCAGAAAAGATGTATTAGGAGTATATTTAAAATAAAACAACGCGAAAGCTGTAGAAGTGTCTTTATTGAAAGAAATATTTTAACATTGGTTTGTATTTATACAGTGTGTCGCATATAAGATGAAGACAAGTCCATATTTTCTTTCGTTTTATAACTAATGATTTGAAATTTTGCACAGTGGTAGAACTTGACAAGATACATCTTTCAACATATTACGGTTCAATTTCGTTTGAAAACCCCGCCTACTAAGACCTTGCAAGTAGTCCCAATTTTCCGTATTTTGCTTAGCAATCAAGACATCAAAAAAAGTCATTAGAAAAAGTTGTTAGAAATGTAATTTTAACCTACTATACCAAGTTTCAGCGATAAATTCGCATTTTTACTTTTTTACAAAATTTGGTTAATTACGGATCAGACCCGGTATAATTCTGGTTTTTATCTTTCCATTTTTACCTAAGGCGTTAGATTTAACAAGATTGCCCTAAAATGAAAATTTGAGGATGTCAGATTTAATGAAAATTTAACTGCTAATCTTGTTTTAAAAGTATTTATTGCATAACGAGGAAAATGCTGTTCAGTATTTAAGTTTAACAGAAAAAATCAAAATAATTAAGCTTTTTGGTTCAGAAAAGTAGCACAAGAGTTTAACGTAAGGCAAACAATGCGATTAAGCAAAATCATATTCATCACGAAACTGAAGCCACTTTATTTGAATAAATTTTTTACGAAATGGCAGTGTGCTAAAAATCGTTAAATAGTAATTTAGGTAAAAATATATGATGCGTGTATCTAAGAAGCAAATCAAAACAAGTCCTCATGGTCTACGACCTCTAGGTACTGATCCATAATTATCCAAATTTTGTAAAAATGTGAAAATACGAATTTGATGCTAAAGTTTCGTATGTTTTGTAAGAAGTAAAATTTGAACAACTTTTTTAATATCTTTATCGTGAAACAAACCAAGTATGGAAAATTTGGACTATTTGCAGGGTCGCAGTAGGCGGGCCTTTTACGCGAAATTCATTCTTGCATAAAACCCGGCCTACTACGACCTTGTTAGTAGACCAAATTTTCCATATTTTGCTTCGCGATTAATAAAAAAAATTCATAAGAAAAAGTTGTTTAGATTTCAATTTTAAGCCAGTATACCAAATTTTACAGCAAAATTTGTTTTTTTTTTAATCTGAATAATTATGTATCAGACTCTGTACAGATCGAGTTTTGACGCACTATTTTTAAATAAACTGCCGTGAAATAAAAAAGAAGATTTTAAAAATATATAAAACACTATTATTTATTTAACAGAAAATAGAATGTGAATTTAAATAAATTTACTAAATATAAAAATTATCTCCTTAATTCACGTATGCTAATTCCATTGCAGGCTTCTCTAATTTTGGTAGAAAACTCCTCTTTATTTCGTGGTCTAGCGGCGATGTGTTCATAGTCCTGCCTATCCAAAGTAAATGTTTATTTAACCATCGGCGTGCCACCCTAGCGTTATGGATTGAGACACCATCCTGTGATGAAACCACCCCATTGGTATTAAAGGTCGCTTCATCGGTATACATAATTTTTTTTAGAAAATTTCGGTCATTTAGATAATTTCCTTAGACCCAGTAAAAAAAATTCTAGTCTTTTGTTCTTATCACCTTCTTTTAGCGTATGCAAAAATTTTGGCTTGTAAGGTTTTATTTTATTACGTATGAAACGCCTTTTTACTTTATCTTTTGAAATATTTAATTGCAAACCTAGAGGTCGTAGACCAATTCGAGAATTATTTTGATTTGCTGCCAGTATATGGGCATCACTAACATGCCTTCGATTTCTATATGTTCCTTGATGTATAGGATTTGGCAGTGGATGTCTTGCATTAAGTTATCGTGCTACTTCTCTGCAATTTCGGTTATTATCACCAAATAATTTAATAATTTCAATTTTTTCTGTTAAATTCAAATTTTAAACTGGCATTTTTACTATTATGCATTAATCAATTTCATAACAATATCAATAATTACGCTGTCATTAGCTCCGGCGAATATAGTACTAAGATTTTGTCTTTATGGCTATCTCGATAAATTTGAATCAAAGCCGATGCAGTTCCGTGATGAATAGAATTTTGCGGTGGATGTCTTACATTAAATTCTTGTGTTACTTTCCGCAACTTCGTTATCATTTTATTTTTATTAGCTTCAAACTGTTTACTTTCAATTTGTTTTAAATGTTGAAATGGCATTTTTATTATTATGAAATATTAAATTTAAAAACAGGACCTTAAATTTAATTTTCATTAAATGTGACAAATCTAAATGTTACATTTTGTTTTAATGACAATATTGTTAAATCTAATGCTCTAGGTAAAACAGTAAAAATTAAAACTCATACTATACCGGGCCTGATCCAAAATTATCTAAAATTTGGTGCTAGAATTCGATACATTGGGTTAAAATTAGGTCCTGAACAACTTTTTTTAACGATTTTTTTCATATCTCTATCGTGCTGCAAAATATATAACTAGATGGCTGCAAACTATCATTTTTCAGATGTGAAAAAGCCAAAAAATATTTTTGTTTGTCAACTAATAGGCCCGTTGAAGACCGGGTTTTTACGTTTGATTGAGAGATAGATCTTGTGAAGCTCTAAAATTTTAAATAGCAAGGTAAAAAATTAGGGAAAATTTAGACTAGTACTAAAAAGTTTTATAATTTCAATTTTTTCTGTTAAACTTAAGTAAATAATCTAAAAACAAAATTAGTAATTCTTAAGTAAATTTTTATTTAATCTGATAAATTTAAACGTCAGATTTTGTTTTTAGGGCAATCTTGTTATATTTTTAAGTAAAAATGGAGAGATAAAAACCAGAATTTACGGGGTCTGATACGTAATTATCCAAATTTTCTGAAAAAGTAAAAATGCTAATTTATTGCTGAAACTTCGTATAGTTGGTTAGAATTACATTCAGAACAACTTTTTCTAATGACTTTTTTTGATATCTTTATCGCGAGGCAAAATACGGAAAATTGGGACTACCTGCTCGTAGTAGGCGGGGCTTTAAAGCGAAATTGAACAGTAATATCTTGAAAAATGTATCTTGTCAAGTTCTACCACTGCGCAAAATTTCAAATTATTAGCTATAAAACTTTTTTCTGAAACATTTAATTTTTCCAATATGCAAAAAATGTGCAATATAGTATAGTTAAGATAATAGCTTTCCACAATGTATACTTAATCTAACAAAAAATAGTTTTAAGAATATTTTAAGAAAGTATTTGTTAAGAAAGGCATTTTACTCTTTAGATGAGTTTTTGTAATAATGAGAGACATAATTTACTAGTAGTATAATTGCAAATCTGTTTATGTTTCTTATTTGTTCAAATATTTTTATCCAAATTTGTTTAATATATTAGATATTTGTATTTAATATAGTTGTCTTATAACATTGTTCCACGCCCACAAGTTTTTTTTTAATATAACTGCTTTGTACTGTTATACTGGAATAAATAAACTAGAAACAAACAGCAAACAAACAACAAGCATGATTTCGATCGCCGACTCCAGTTCTGTGAAGTGGTCAGTGAAATTAATAATAATCAAAACTACATGTTCGATATCTGTTTTTTAGATGGGTGTTCATTTTACCTTAACGGAATTAAATAGACATAACTGTCGGTATTGGTAAGATGGAAACCCAAGACTATTTGAAGTACATACTCAGCATCCCTAAAAATGTCTGTGTGGATATGTATGGAAATCACATAATCGGCTACTTTTTATGCCCGGTAATCCCAATGGCGAAATGTATCTGGAATTATTAGAGAATGCTATTTATCCAGCCCTCGTGCAAGTATTGGAGAATGAAGAAGACCATCATACGATAATTTTCCAACAAGATGGCGCACTACCTGATTTCGTATAACCTGTGCGACAAGTTTTAGATGAAAACTTTCCTTAAAGCTGGATTTGAACAAGAGGACATTGAATGGCCACCCAGGTTATCGATTCTGAATCTAATGGACTTTTTTCTATGGGGTCATCGGAAATCTCAGATTTATGTTACCAAGCCCGAATCACTGGAAGTTTTGCAAAGCCGTATATTTAATGAATGCCGTCAAATTACACCCGAAATGTTGCGTAATGACATTTTGAACACTGCTTATTTTACTGCATGGAAGTAAATGGTCGTCAATTCCATCATTAGGTTAATAAGTAGACATTTTTTCCACATTGCCTCCCTCACTATTTTAGCTTTCATTTCGTTATCGATGAAAATTTTGACGCGAAATTTTAGGATCAGATAGTATTAGATGACATCTTCAAAATGAGGTATTGCAACACCCCTCACCCCTATTCAAAACCAGGGGGTTGTTCTTCCCCCCGTTAGGGAGTTGTTAAGTTATTAAAAAGCAGAAGAGTTGTTCTGCCTCGAATTAGAAATCTACGGGTCGGAAAGTTCTTCAATTTTTTTCATAAAAACGTAAAAAACGAAGTCTAATTTTTATCCAGACAGCAGCAGAATCGAGAATTAAATTCAATCCGATAGCTTCTTAAATTCGACGAAGGGTGATACATTCGGTAAATCGGTACCGGGTTAAACCTTCACATTTCTACCAAATCTTAACAAGTTGTCATTTCGTTGTGGTTGGAAATAATAATAAGTCATAAAGAACTCGATGAAACCCGTAAAAAGCGGTATGGCACGACTCCTCTCCCTATTCACATTTCGGAGGTTATTCTCCCCCCAGCTAGGGATTAAAGCAGTGGACTTTGGGGTAAACCTTGGAACCCTGACCCTGACTGAGTAACCGGTGTATGCCGACGTTGTTTTTTGAAAAAAAGTTAAAATGTATCTAAATTTTATAATACAGTATCGGAAAGGTAACAAATCCTAAAGAACAAACAATTTGCTTTTACTGAAGAGGTTTTTGTCGGTGACGTTATGTTGACCTACCACAGCGCAAATATCATGTGATTTATGTGCTGCAGCAGAATCGAGAATTAAATTCAATCCGATAGCTTCTTAAATTCGACGAAGGGTGATTGATACAATCGGTAAATCGGTACCGGGTTAGTATCAGGTTAGGTACCGCACAAAAACTCACCGGGTTAGTACTAGGTTAGGCACCGAAGGCATCATAATTAAAGCCATAACATAAAAAACGGTACAGCTCAATCACTGGGACTTAAGTTAAAAATATCTACATCATAAATCAAGAAATGTAATGCAATTTGGCAACACTGCAAGTATCCATTTATTTCTAACACTAGGAGGGAGTTTTTGCATTGTTTGCATGTTTTGAAAAATGTAGGGAATTTGGTCAGTTTCTATTTTTTTTTCTGGGTCAAAAATGATTCAGCCGCAAATTTATTTTTTTTAATTCGTACTATAAGACATAGGCTTTGGTTTAAAATTTGAAAAAATCGTAAAATCCGAAAAACTTACTCTCAACAACACCCGCCATCTACTCTTCCGGCTATCTACAGCATAATACGGACAATGCTAGATTGATAGATAGGAAAGAATGACATATCAAAATATAACAAACTCGTTGTCTTTTGAAACGACAGATATAGGATTTGAATGAAGTCTAGAATCTTTACCAGGCAAAATATAGAGGATTTTCTCAAGAAAGCATCTCAAGAATTCCTTCCTATTAAAGTAAGACTTTCTTTTTAATTTTTTTTCTTTTTTTGTTTTTAATTATTTCTTTCTATTGTTTCAGGTTGTGCTTATAGTAGGTGTGTCTGGGGAACATGAGCACCAGCAGAATCATTCCCAGGGGGGCAACACTGTTCAAAAATAACTGGATTACTAAAAAAGGAAAAAGTCATGCATTATCCACTTGGTATATTGGTAAGCCCAAAAGCGGCCGGAGGAAGATAAAATTAGATTTTGTCCAGGGGGAGAGCAAAACCAATTATTTACCATAATAAGAATAAGAATAAGAATACGAATAATTTATTGTTCAACGATAAACATTTACAGAACAATCATAGCATTATGTTCATAGAACATGTAATACTACACTACCCTAAAATAAAATAAAATAACATAATCTAGTTTTAAAGCTAAATTAATCAAATCTGTCTCCAAATAGTTGAGCCAATTTTCTTTTAAATTTAAATTTAGGAGTACAAAATATATCTAATTGTGAACAATATGTATTAAATATGTTGCACATGTTATAAATTGGTGACTGCATTAAAACGTTAGTTCTAGGTTTATCACAATAAAACACACATTTCGGTCTAATATTTGCGGACCTAGGGACTCGTAATCTGATCAAATTAAGAATATCCGAATTATCAATTTTGTTATTTAACATATTATATAGGTGCATAATGAATGCAATATATCTGCGATTTTTTAAGTTGGTTACACTATAATAATTCAATAAAAATTCTCTTTGATGCCACATATATTGATCTGTTTCTCTAAAATACTTGCATTTAAGGTATCTACTTTGAATACTCGCCAATTTATATTCACATTTCACATATAAAGGATTCCAAATTACGGAAGCATACTCAAGTTTGCTCCTTACTAACGCAAAATACAATATATCTAATGGCCGACACGATTCAAACATCTTTGTGTTTCTGCATATAAATCCTAGCACTTTAGCGGCGCTGCTAACTATATTATCTATATGCGTAGAAAAAGACAATTTCTCGTCAAACCATACCCCCAAATCTTTAATTTCGGTAACACGGCCAACACTATCTGAGTCGATTTTATATTCATAAAGTAATAGTAAACGAACTTTAAAGTAGGACACTACTTTACATTTTGAAACATTAAAGTAGGTCATTCAATTTACACCAATAAGACACTGCGTCAAGGTCCTTTTGTAGCAAGGAGCAGTCAGAAAATGATGATACAATTCGGAACAGCTTAAGTACCTCCGAATTCTTAACACATTCTACCACATTATTAAAATAAATTGAAAATAGTAGCGGCCCCAAGTTGCTTCCCTGTGGAACACCTGAATTATTACCAAATACATGAGAATTAAAATTATTAACATTTACGTACATTTCACGATCCTTTAAATATGTAGAAAATAAATTTGTATTGGTATATAAATGTAAGTCAAAAAGCGGCCGGAGGAAGATAAAATTAGATTTTGTCCAGGGGGAGAGCAAAACCAATTCTTTACCATAATATATATCTAATTTTACCAATAATGTATAAAAACTATGATTAAGCATTTTGCAACTGGTGGTCTTTAACCAACTTTTCGTCATTCCAAATTCACATATTTATAAATTCTGGCACTTACCTTGACATTGACGTTCATCGGATCCATCCCTGCAATCTGAAACATGGTCACACACTCTTTCTTTCTGGATACATTTATTGCCGTCGCAGTGGAAGGCATCTGCACTACAACCTAAAATAATTGGTTTTTAGCAATGTAAACCTTTCTACAAAATACTAATAAAGTGATATTGAGTTTATTTTATTAAAAAGCAACCTAACATCGTGGGATATTTTTATTACAAATTATATAAAACGATTAAAAGGTGGGAAATATAAAAGATTCCTAAATTTGTCAAAGATATATATCAGAATTCTACAGACTTTATCTACTAAAATATACGATTTGTAAGCTGAGACATAATAATGACAAAACGTTAATTTATATATAATTTATTACACAACTTTCCAAAAATAAAACAAATGAATTTGTATCTGCCGGCAAAGATATTTTAATTCTTTCTATGTAAATATGTTAAAATGTTCTGTAGTAGTGTGTATTTTTAAATTTCTTTTTGAGCATTGGACATTAATTGCGATTACGATTATTTTATAAACATTTAATTAACGTCACTCTCACTTCAATTTTGAGATGATAATTATATACGGCTACTTGATATTTCAAGATAATACAGCATTGTCTTTCGAACAGTTCGCTTTGGAACTGTAAGTGCTTGTATTTTAAAACTGAATTTTACAAAACCTCTTTAATACTTATTATTATTAATTCTCGTCTCGGATCAATCCGGTAGCGGTTTAGGTAAACATAGAGAGAAAATTTATATTGGTCTACGTTGCGTTGAGGAACTTAGGCACAATATAGCAAATCTGTATAATAGTGGCCCTGTGTATTACTTTCGGATAAAGATAGTTCATGGAAGAACTTTTTCAACCTTTCAGTTACTACACCTTTGACGGATATAATTATTGGTACTACTTTTACTTCCAACAATTGCCAAGTGAGTTTCATGTCGATCGTCAAATTCTGATATATACTTAGTGATTTTGTCCCTCTACGTCTTCTGTAGATTGCCACTGAGTGGGCAAGCAATATTTATTATTATTTTTACCGGTGCAAAAAGAATACAAAAATCCTAGATATTAATTTTCGTAGGAACAAACATAAATAAGTTAAGTAAGCTGAACATTAGACGTGATTACCTTGTAGAGTTAATTTACTGCATCTTTAGTAGAGTACTTAAATAACAGCAATACAGATGAGATTTGAAATAACCCAATTTTTTGTTACATGTAAAAATAAAGATAATTAAACTGCAAGTTCATTTAAAAATGTATGTCACAACTTAGCACAATAGAGAAAATAACATGACGATTACCGACTTCGGACTGCTGTGGATAAAGTGGGGATACACTAGAATATTGGCCAATATTAGAAATTACTCTGTGCCACCCTGAAAGATGGTATATATCAATAATAATCGTTCTTCAGATCTTGTCTAATAGACTGACGCGTCTAAAATAGAACCTATAACATGCCGGAACGTATGCCCCAAAGAAATAAATATAACAACAGAACAATGACCAGTTCATCAAAACTTAAAGATTCATTCTTACTGACCACTTTACAAGTATTATAAGTATTTACTATTGCCTGACATACAGTACCCTATGTCAAACTTTCTAGGTTCCATGACATAAGGTCTCTGTATATTATTTATAGCATACTGATAAGTCCCAGACAAAGACAAGTAATGACAATTCTACGAACTTCCTCAGTACATCCAAGACAGAAGAATTTCCAAGATACCAGAATAGGTAGGTAATAAGACTGATCACTAATAAAAATTATTTCTGAAAAGTTTATGAATCTGAACGAGGACCCAAGGCAGGATCAATATTAATGACCAATCCTATATTCAACAAAACAAAATATACATTTAAAATCTAAAATAGTAAATCTATTCGTTACCACATTCTACTAACCCAATAAAATTACTCTTCAAAAAAACTCCGACCAAAGTGGATTTTGTGGAAATTTTTACTTTGATGTTTTGAGCATATCCTGAAAAGTACTACCCACTGAGTTATAGATTTATCATTTTTTAGGGAGTCAAAGGGAGTAAATTCCACTTGTTTTTAATAACTACCGATAAAATTCAACGAAAAATATGCCTTTGAACTTTTTTCTAACAAATATGCTATAACAGCATTGAGGTACAGGTGATTGGCACATAACGAAAAAAACATTACGTACCTGTTTTTCTGTACGTTAGTGCATCTGTATAGTATGTTTGGCTGTCTATGTGGGTATCACTGTAAGTAAATTTTTCGACCGAGTATACCAGTTTTTGAGAAGTTCATAATAATTTCATCACACGTGCAGTGACATCGCTGCGAAAAAAACATGGTGGAGGGTAATTTTTTGAAAAATTGTTATGGACTCTAGTTTAAGACTCTGACGACTGTGGTATATTTAGAATGTCTCTTGGGAGAAAAAAGAGTCCTTACGTTTTTTGTGAGAAAATTATTATGGTAATGTCTTGTGTCTATTCATATTTTTAATCATAATATTCCTAGTGGAATTTCTAAAATAGCGCAAAAATGGTAGAAAAGTGTTTCGTTTGTTGTAATCTTTTATGAAATGGTAGCACTGTTTTGGTTAAATATAGTAAAGACATTTTGCAATGCATGAGTAAGGAAGTATGAACTCGAGTATGAAAATGCAAATTGATTGCTGTCAAAAATATGTTCTCAAGAGTAGCATTCCCGCATTTGTAAAAAAAGAAGTATCTAAAGGCGGGTCCTAAAATATGTATCTTAAGATGTTTTTCAAAGAAGCATTTTTCTTTGGGTGTCAGTCATCTGTCCATCATGATCACATGACAGTTCAAACACGATCGATAAGTATTATGATCTATAGATTATATCTTGTCTGTATACATTACATTATTTTTACCAGTCAAATATTTTTAACGTAATTTTTAAATAGTTGAAATTCACATAGATATTAGATTATTTTGAAAATTTGGCTCTAGTGATAGATGATCTTAAACTCTATTTTTCACATATTTTAAATTGCGCGGTGTTGTAGCTTCTACCTTAAAACTGAGCAATATCCGTTTAGTAGATAAAATACCCTGTATATTATTGCATTCTTGTATTGTCTTGAACATTTTAAACACTTTTTGTTCAACTGTTTTCGAAAAAATGGCGCATGAAAATTGATATTTTAGATACATTGAGGCTCTGTAACTCCCAAACGACTTAACATGTAACACAATGGATTTCACTTCCAGATCCCAGTTTTTAATCATCTATTTCCTTACACCGATTTCCAGTTTGACAGGAGGTGTCAAAATTTGACATTTCCTGTCAAAATAGAAATTGATGTCAAGCCTTAGATAACTAAAAACCATTGCATGAAAGTGCAATCCATGTCGTTGCAAGTTAAGTCGTTTGGAAGTTACAAAGCTTCAAAGAGTCAAAAATGTCAATTTTCAAGTGCCATTTTCTCGAAAACAGTTGAATTTAGGAATAGGAAACATAACACAAAAAGTATTTGGAATGTTCAGGACAATATAAAAATGCAATAACACACTGGCAATCAATTTAGAAAACGGATGTTGCCACCTGTTTAAGATAGAAGCGGCAACACTACACAATTTAAATTATTTTAAAAAGAGAGCTAATGTTTATCTCTGGCCAGAGCCAAATTTTCAAACTAATCTATTCGTTGGTTCTCATTTCATTTGGTTAGTTGAAAATCTTTAAAACGACTGATTCTGCCAAAGAAAGTCTAAGAATTTTTTGGTGCAGAATTTTAATAACGACAATTTTTCTCATAACTATTTTCATTAGAAAACTGATAATTTTCGAGAGAACTGTAAAATTCCTAAATTTGCCCTTTTCACTCCCTAATAATAAAAAACTCACGGTTCAAATTAAGGCTATTTTTTAGTATACGCTTGAGAGATCAAAACGAATTTTCTACAAAAATTCAGGTGGGTCGGAAAGTTTGCTCTTTTTTTTGACTAATTTTACTTAGCTAATAATGAATGCCCCAAAACGGACGATTTTTTGGTTAAGAGATATCATAATTCGGAACTCAGCAAAGTATAAAACGTTTCATGTCATTGTTTCTGACCGGAAGCAAAGACTATCAGAGACCGTGTGAATCTAATAGAATTAACCTAATCTAAGACAATCGGCCACTAGATACAATAAAAGAGCGGGCTAACCGCTGCTTGAAGGAAGTTATACAGCCACATACACTCCAACATCTTTAGACTAAAACATATCGTAGCATGTATACAGATAAGTAATTAATTAAAACCCGCTACTCACTATTGGGTTCGATTCGTCAATTCACATTCATGAAAGCACTGGCGAATCAACGCATTGACGAATATTTCATCCACAATATTCATCAATTTTTATTTAATTCGATCGCATAGATTTCATGCCTCTCAATGTTCAGAAAAAAAACAAAAGTTCTAATGCAAACGCAAGGTTCCCCGAAGCCAATGCCTATTTTGATGATTGGCCCAAAAGCCGGAATTGCCGCGCAATGAATCGTACGGACCAACCGGACCCTCCACACTATGCGGACGAAAAGTATATAAGCTTAATACATCGTGTATTAAGCGATACATGCCTCTATGAAAAAATAAAGTTATCTATTTACATAAATAACTTAATTTTAATAATAGTTAATATTGCCTTCTTGAATATGACAATTTTTATAAAATAAAACTTTTTAAAACTAAGTTGCAGTTTTTACTTACTGTCACACTCTTGCTCATCGGTCTCGTCGGTACAGTCTTTAAGGCCATCGCACCTACTGGTGACTGGGATACATCTGGTGACGTCACAACTATATTCGCCTTGAACACATTCTACGAGAAATGAAAAGTAAATTTTACATCCTAATAACAATTTCCCTTAATAAAGCTCCCGAAGGGATTATTAGTACTGTAAATAAGTAAAAGATAAACCAACATATTAAAATTGGTGTGTCATGATACTCATTATTATGAAATATTCAACAATCATACCATGTAATTTTTTGTACCCATGCATTATTATTTTTCTTTTATAAGCATGATAGTGGTAATATATAAATATAAAAATACGGAACATTTCATGCATGTAAGCGACATAATTACATTTCAGAATATGTACGTAAATTATGGAGAAATACAATTCATCATTAAAATATTATACAGTTTTAAGCACTACTCAGTAGGCAACACAAGTTGCTATTTAAAATCAATACACCTGGCATTTTGTTGGATATTGAGGTAAATTTTATGATGAATGCGCTGGGTAATACGCTAAAGTTCTTTTAAGATGCAAAACTTCACAGTACATAGCAAGGCCGAATTAGTCCTGTTGCTTATTTACTTATTCCATATTTTCCACAGAAAATATATGTCATGTTAATTTCGTATTATCCCCATAAATAAAGATAGAAATGCACTTATAAAATCAAAATGGGTTATTATGATATTAAAGTAATATGAAACTTCTTAAGTCACATTCTTTAAAGAGAAACTTTGTTATTGTCAATATACAAGCTTAACAATAGTTGTTCTAATAAATAAAAAATAATACGAGGAAATTCGAACAATATTTTTTCAGAGGAAATAAACAAAGTACTATTTCCTAGCTAGATTTAGGATTTCGTAAACCCCCAATAACTGATATCATAGGATTTGATTAAAACAAGTTGTTTTGCATTTAAAACTTTTATTTGCTACTGAGTAGTGCTAATGCGAGCTATTTTTACATAAAGTCAATATTTAAAAGCAATTTTGTTATATTATACATAATACTTACAAGTTACAATTTAGTCCTGTTGGTTTATTTTGATAACTAATACCGGAATAAATAGTGTATCTTAAAAAAGTTTTTACTTCTTAAATAATACATTTTGGGTACAAAATTTTGTAATTTTCGCAACTATCTAATTTAGAGGTGTGGCAAAATAAATTAATGAGGGGAGAATCATATGCACGTTACTGAATAAGAGGGTACAATATATTGTGGCGTTTTTACATGTAAAGGTGAAAGAAGAAATTCTCTACTAAGACCAAATATTAGAACTGTAGATTAGGCGATGAGATGAAAAATAAGTTATAAGAAGCCTCTAGTATTTTCAGTTGCACTCTGAGTATTGGGCACGTATCAAAGCCAGTATTTCCTTAACGTGCACGGCTAAAAGATCATAACAAATATTATGTTATACTAAATGGCTTCGAAAATGAAATGGGTTCATTCCAGTATTCCAGTTAAATGTTACCAAAGATCTATTTCCTATCAAGTATATGTTCCAACGATAAAAAAAACTTGAGCTTAGATGAGCGATCGTTGGTATTTCATTAAAATTTTGCAGAAGTTTCGATTTTGGCAAATGGGAAAACTAACTGTCATTTTGACCCAAGTGGCAATATATCCCTTGTGGATCTACATAGAAAGTCGAAAGATTTCGAAAGACAAAACGTATGGCCTAGCTGAAATTTCTGAGATCTGAGAATACTCGAAAGAAAAGGGAAGATATAAATTCGATAAAAATTCCATAATCTATGCGGTATCAAAATATAGCTTCATAATAAGAAACTAAAATTATACAAATAATAAATAACGCATAAGAATTTCCTATATTATAGATATTTCTTAAATTGGGTTAACATAAGTATTAGCAACTAATGCAGAAACCAAAACCAGGACAACACATATTATCGCAAAAGCTCGAAACTACGGGGTGCCATAATTAAGAGAATTACCCCTATACCAAGGTAATAAAATTTGGTTGGTTAAATAAGTCTTAATTTTACATTTTTTACTAATTTTTCGTTTTTAAACGGGACACACTATATATGATTGTATATTTTGGTCCATTAGGACATTTTCAGTACTAAGCTAGTGTTTATTTAATTTTTTTACAATCTTCAGTGTTATGATTTAGAAAAAACGCCCAAGAAACCTGGAAAAATAAAATTGTCCCTCTCTAATTCACTAAACATTTTTTCATACCTATTTAAATATCACTTGAACAATTTATTTAGAAATAAGCAATTTTCTTCTAGTCGGTTAACCAAAAATATAATTTTTTGTCAGTAATATAATGCCATGCAACATGGTAGTTTTTAAAAAAATAGGCAAATAACGCCATAATATTCATTTAAGTCCAAACAATATATCGAACCACCATGATACACAAAGGTTCTGTTTCGAAACAAAGATTGAACTGAGAATATCATATTAAATTAAAATAATCAAAGGGTGTCCCACTTAAAAAAAACAAAAGTTCATTCTAATATGTTAAAAAATTATGAGTGGCCACTTATTTGTGGCACCCGGCATATGATCAACACAACTAACTGCTTAAAGCCTAAAATACCAATTTGTTTTAAAAAACTGCAATCTGCTAGAACACGTGACATTTAAAAGAGGTATTGAGTATAGTACTACAGTTTATACGATGCTTCAAAAATTATAGCTGAATAGTTTCAAACGTTTGTGTAAAATAAATAAGCAAACGATGCTGAACAAAATTAAGGTAATACACTTTTTCAAAGCCAAATTAACAAAGAGATTGCAGTTTATTTTCCACTCAGTGTAATGCGATGGTTTTTTCCCTACAGATACTAAACAAATTCTAGAAAATAAAAATTAGTTAGTTAACACATTTTAAAATAATTTAGAATTAGTTTATTTAGAAATAATATTAAATTATTTTGTACCGTGCTTGTATATATAAAGCACATTATCTCTCAAATTTTAGGGTTGCATTTTTTGTAATTTAGTGATGAACTACAATATAAAACAATCGATTCAAAATCTATTAATTAGAAAATATATATATATATATATATATATATATATATATATATATATATATATATATATATATATATATATATATATATATATAAGTTAAGTATTTTCGACCGTACAGAAATTACAAAGAGGTTTTATTTCAGGTCTAGCGGTCCGTGGGAAAAAAAAGAAGGAACTCTTTTTATCTTAAGTGCTCAATATTTCGCCAATGTTTATTAGCTTCATCAGGAGCAACTACAAAAATTATAAAGAATAGGTACAATTAGAATTATAACATTATAATGACAATCAAAAGAATAAAATTTTGCCAAGATATACATAGTCAATACATACTTAAAAATTACTTACAAGATGGTAGTCAATAATTTTTAAATTTTAATATTTCTACGTAACAACAGCTTAAATAATGTGGCGTTTTTAATGATAATATTCATGTCCCAGCAGTTGAATTGCAAAAAAGGAGAACAAAACATATTAGCTCCACAAGCCTTATCTAGATGTCAATAAATTGTACGAGTTGAACTATTCTACGGTGTGCATGTAAAAAGTATTGTTACATAAAGTTTAAAAGATTGCAATAAATATTGCTCAGCTGATTGGTATCTGATTTATAATTAATGCAATTTTTGTTCTTTTTTATGTGGTACATTTCTAAAAACAACCTTTTTTTGTAATTCGATTCCATCTCTAAAATTTTAACATTGGAAAAGTCAAAATTGTGGCCTGTTTTTTGACAAGAGTGAGTATATACAAAAAACCGAAACAATGTTGCAAGAAACTTCCACGTATAACAAATCAACTAAAGATCCAACGACCTCGATACAAACTGTATATAATGATTTGATTAAAAGCTTAAAAACGAACAAAGAAATTACTGAACAAGAATATAAACAACTTATAATTTATAATTCATCTTTCCCGAAACTATATTGTTTACCTAAAATTCACAAAGCAAATGTCTCTTTTCGGCCAATAATTAGCTCTATTAATTCTACAACCTATTAAATATCAAAATATTTAGCAGAAATTTTAACAAATGCTTTGGGAGATGAAACTAATTACAACATCAAAGACACTTTTTCGTTTGTTAATATTATAAATAATTTTCAGGTACCTAATAACTATGTATTAGTCTCGTTAGATGTTGTGTCTTTATTTACTAATATTCCCTGTAATCTAGTAACTGACATCTTAAACACTAAATGGGAAACAATTAAGAAATTCACCACACTTTCAAGAAATAATTTCATAAATTTAATCAAATTTATCTTTAACAACACTTACTTTAGTTTTAATAATAGGTTCTATAAACAAATTTTTGGCACCCCTATGGGCGCACCCATAAGCCCTATTCTTGCAACAATAGTTTTAGATAATTTATTTAGCAGTGTTATCCCCAATTTGCCATTTCAGATACCTTTTATATATAAATACGTGGACGATGTAATTTGTTCGGTACCGGAGGACAGTACAGAAATTATTTTGCAATATTTTAACTTATTTCACAAAAATATTCAGTTTACTATTGAAAAAGAAAACCAACGTAGTGTACTATTTTTGGACAAGCTAAACCCAGAAAATAAAATTATTTTGGATTGGTATCAGAAACCAACAGCATTCACTAGATTTTTAAATTATTTCTCTAACCATCCAAAGAATCAAAAATATAATACAGTAATAGCCATGAAAAACAGGGTAATGCATATTTCTGATGATTCCTTTTTACAAGACAACTTAAAAAAACTATTAGAGATATTTTTAAATAATGGGTATCCGAAACATATTCTAAAAAAACTCATTTATAATTCAAATACATATGATGGCCCTACAGAAGAGGTTCAACCGCTTGAGCTTAAATATAGAAAACTACAATTTATAAGTGGCCTAACTAATAATATTGCAAAATTATTTATAATTTTACTTTAATCTATTCTCTAGGGTCAAAGATCAAACACCTTTATTATTTAATAGTAACGTTGTGTATCAGTTGTCCTGCTTGGAATGTGATGGACAGTATATCGGGCAAACATCTCAGTGGCTTAAGCAAAGAATAACCGGCCACAAAAGTGATTGCCGTTTAGGAAAAATCTGTGTGCATTGGCTGAACACAATCAAAAAACAGGCCACAATTTTGACTTTTCCAATGTTAAAATTTTAGAGATAGAATCGAATTACAAAAAAAGGTTATTCTTAGAAATGTACCACATAAAAAAGAACAAAAATTGCATTAATTATAAATCAGATACCAATCAGCTGAGCAATATTTATTGCAATCTTTTAAACTTTATGTAACAATACTTTTTAAATGCACACCGTAGAATAGTTCAACTCGTACAATTTATTGACATCTAGATAAGGCTTGTGTAGCTAATATGTTTTGTTCTCTTTTTTTGCAATTCAACTGCTGGAACATGAATATTATCATTAAAAACGCCACATTATTTGAGCTGTTGTAACGTAGAAATGTTAAAATTTAAAAATTATTGATTGATTTACCATCTTGTAAGTAATTTTTAAGTATGTATTGACTATGTATATCTAGGCAAAATTTCATTCTTTTGATTGTCATTATAATGTTATAATTCTAATTGTACCTATTCTTTATAATTTTTGTAGTTGCTCCTGATGAAGCTAATAAACATTGGCGAAATATTGAGCACTTAAGATAAAAAGAGTTTCTTCTTTTTTTTCTCCACGGACCGCTAGACCTGAAATAAAACCTCTTTATATATATATATATATATATATATATATATATATATATATATATATATATATATATATATATATATATATATATATATATATATATATATATATATATATATATATATATATATATGTGTATAAAAATATTTCTGACATCGTGGCGAAGGAGAGGAATATTCAAAAAAATAAACTTCGCCCTTTTAATTTTTTCCTGCAGGAGCGCTCTTTTTTATTTAAAATATTTAGGTAAAAATATCTTATTTACTTTAACTGTTATGATAATTTTATAAATATAAATTCTTTACAATTATCTAAGCGGCTATAATTTAATTCAAGTATTAGTGTTAAGTTAATATACTATATTTCTCAATATACCTAGTGATCACATCGGGGGCCAATGCAGTTACTAGCCAGCTTCAAATTTTCTTTAGTAAAAGATACCTTGATATCCTGGGATGTTATATGGCAAATTATCAGTTTTTACAAAACAGAAGAGACATTTAAGAGCGTGTTTTTGCCTTAATGAGGATTATTTCTTAAAAAACGGTGTCGTTTTTTATACATAGTATGTTAAAAAGCGTCTCGAAAGTCATATAAAGCTCAGATAAACGTTGACGATAAACTTTTCTTCCAGCATTCCTACTCGAGCTACATAAAAATTTTTCCTAACTGTTGAAAAAAGCTACCTTTTTTAAGAATTAAGCTTTTCTAAAGTCTAAATCACCAATATGTGGTTATCAAATTTCAGCGGATTTTGAATTGGACGTGCTTTTGTCATCGAGAACAAGTAATAAAAAATATACATAAATGTGACGTGAAAATAACTAGAAGGTACGCCATAAACTCCTCTTAAAATTATTTGGATTTAGGTTTAAAAGTAAATTTTTGTAGGATTTACAGTTATTTTGCTTATGATATTGCATACATTTGTAGAACATTAGCAGATAACTTTCTCAAACTTTGGTTATTGCTATAATGTATGATAATATCTCTTGGTGAATTATTTTTAAACGGAGCAATTGCCAAAATCAATAGTAACTTTAAAATTCCACATGAAATATCCTTTTATTTTTTTATTTCTTCTGGCGATTCTAAACATACTATATGTATGGCGTATGTGTAATTTTGATTGTTTTCAAGATACTGTTATTTAAGACTCGACTGAACTCTAAATAAAAATCTAAACGGTTTAATATTTTATAATCTTTAATATGGCACCAATTTCCAAGGCTTATAGCACCCTTTCTGGATAACTTTAAAGTAAGGTTAACATGAAAAGTGATCATTTGAAAAACTTTAAGAAATCAATATAGGAATGTGCAAACCATTTATAGTTGGCGACAAATAAATCCGCAATTTAGTTAAACCCCATTTTATAATATTTCGTAACATAGACTTTTAATTTTACCTTTTACCTGTATTAATACAAAATAATAAGAACAATTAAATAACGCCAATCATTGATTTACACTAATATCAAAAGAAACAAAAATGTTCCTTTCTATTTTACAGTTAATTGATCCTACAGTTAATTTTTGCTATTTGGCCCGACTGATCAGTTTTAGACACTATCTTCGCATTCCTTATTCCTGCACTTTAAAACGAGATTAACGGTAGATGCTCGATTTCTAAATTAGAGACTGTTTCACAGGACAATGGGCTGTTCTAGATGAGCCTGGAAATACGTTCCTGTGTACCGCGGTTACAGTAATTTCAAAGGATCTTGCTTAACAAAAAACATCAAGATCGTCATGTGTTGTTATTTAATAAGTCAAACAGGTCCTACAGATCTTTCCAAGGCAGGCTCCTTTCGCCACTTTTTACGTTTCCACACGGTGTTGCTGACTAGACCAAAATGATTTGAAACCCTCCGTAGAGACCAACCACTAATGTTTTTCTGTCAGATTAATTATTGCAGTTTCTACAGAAATGCTTAAATCTGGAATATTTTATGCTATTATTTTGCACTTACTAGTGCAATCAATATTTGAAAGATTACTATTATAACTAACAAATGCAAAAGGTATATCAAATACGATTTACAATAGAGCATTTAAGCTGTACGGATATATCCGACGCCAACTGTACGTAGTCCGAAGTTTAAATTCATCGCAATTATGAATTTTTTTCTATAAATAAAATCTAAATTTGGGTTAGGTAGTTTATTAGATAGTATATATAAAACTTAATGAATCCAAGTAACATTTAAAAGAAATGGGGAACTAATTCATGAAAAAAATATTTGCAATTGCGACCCTAGTGGTTAACCGGACATACCGCCAAGGTGTACATAGAAACCAACAAACAAATTATTTTCTTCACAATCCGCCACAAAGGTTAGCATTTAGCTATGCAAATAGCTCTCCTTTGATAGATTCAAGGATTTTAAGGGTTGGAACACTGCATGACTGATCCCTATGTGTGGGAACAATATTTAAAACTGGATCTTGGATTTGGAATATTTTCAAAGTGGGAATTTTCCTGGGAATATTCTCCCAAGGATAAATAAATTTCCGTAACAGCGAATTTTATTTTTACGCGAATTTATTCACGTCGGTTATTGACGACGCCAACGTGCTTGCTCAGTTTGACTTTGACCGGCGAATATTAGTCCACAACAATGCAATAACAGTTTTTAATGATGATGTAAAACATCGTTTGGTGACTGTAAACAAATAAAAAAAAAAGTTGTGTGTTGTCACTTGTCACTTCTGTCGTAATCTAACTAAACCCTGTTCATTTCCAAGGTGGAATAGGGAGTGAGTGTAAACAAATACAACTTGACAATTTAATTTCATATGACATTTACTCCGTGCTGAAAACCTAGAGTAATTAACAAAAACAAAATGGAAAGAAATTGTGCTGAAGTTAGAAAGTGTTGTTTTAATATCAAAAATAAGATGGCAGAATGCAAATTTTGTAAGACTGTTTATAAGGTATTAAAGGCTACTAAGATGCAAAGGCCCATGGTAAAATGTTTTACATGCCCTTCCGAAATCAAAAACAAATATTCGAAAACAACTGTGCAGTCGGCAGAAAAAGTTGTGTTAGTATCGTCTATACAAGAATTGGACCAAACCTAAGCGAAAACTGCTTCCCAAAGTTTTCAAGCTCTACAAGAATGAATCAAGGGCACCAATGTGAAGTTTCTATACAAACTGGATGCATTGTGATAAAATCTTTTTTAGATTCTATGATATCAACAGAACATGCAGTATTAGTTAGTTATTGTAATCAAGGTAATCTTAAATTGACAAAACGTTATTTTTTGTAGGTCAAAATTGATGGGGATCTGGTTCGGGCTATTTTTGCCTCTGGTATACTATTTTCTATCATAGACCATCCATTATGAAATAAAAAGGACAGGGACAATTGACAGGGTAGAAAGCATTCCTATTATCCTTTCAACGGTCGAGAACATTCCAAAGACCCTTAATCAAAACATATAAAGACTCAACATAGTACTAAGCTATATATAATAACCTGTTCAACTTGGCTTAGCCCGTCGAACAGGAAACAATACCAGCAAACTTGGGTGAAACTGAATAATAATAATATAATAAATAAATTAAAAACTTAAAAATATTCAAACAAATTACAATTTGACTGTGTTCGAAGGAAGTTGTGGGCAAAGGCTAATTTATCACTGTTTTAAAGAGTAAACTGCACTCAAGCAGTCTGTTTACTTGATGTTTTTGAAATGCATGACAAATATAGTAATCGTCGTTACTCCAGAGTAGATATAATTGATATGGGGTTCCAAATAATCTTTGCAACAAAGATCAAGCAAGTATAATTATTATTGTCCTAATAAAAACGCACGTATTTCGTATGCAATATCAAAAGGTTTATCTTATGCTTGACGGTCCGGGTTTAAATAAACAATGCCTCAATGCATGTTCGGTTACAAGACGATTTTGTGAGCAATAGGAATCTTTACTGCTTCTTAGCGAGTGCAGATATTTTCACTAACATTATCAAATATCAAATGGGCTTTCGCTAGTCCGATTTTGTTTATATTTTGGCCATCAGAAATAGTGCGAGCAGAGAAAATGAACTTGTGATGTCACTATGAGATGAATAGTAATTTGAAACGATTGTAGTGAGCAAAAGAACAATTAAGGGCTTGCCCAAGTGCCTGGTCACTTTCTGTAGATATGGCGGCACTTCTACAATTAATTGTGGTAGAATCAAGGTGAGGTTTAAAATAAGTATGGCATGTTAAGGTAAATCTTGATTTTAAATTTGATTGTATAAATGCTTTAAAACTAGTTAGCTTATGCATTTTGGTAAATATATTTCTTTCTTCATTTTTGACTATATATTTTAAAGCTTGTTGCACTTTCTATTGCGAAAGAAACGTTGAAAATCTTTGAAGTCTAGTAGAAATAGTAAAAGGTTTGTTACTCTTTATTACGTGAATATTATATAGGTCTTTACGCTTTGCATTCTGGTGAAAACGTTCGAAAGCTTGTTATGCTTCATATTTAATTATGCCAATGTTTTAAACCTGTTAGACCTTCCATTCTTTACATTCTGTTTTATGAATGTGTTAAAACTTGTTACCCTTTGCATTGGGCATAAATGAATACTTTAAAACCGACGAGTTTTGAGTTTACCCCTAGGAACTGTTCGAAGGTTTGTTAGGCTTTGCATTTGTACAAATATTTCAAAAGTTGTTAGATTTTATTTTTATTGTAAATGTTTTAAAAATGATGTTCTTTTTCGTTTCCTTGCATAAATATTTGAAAGAATGTTCAATTTGGCATTTAAATTATGATAATGTTGATTGCTTAAAGGTTTTAGGCTTTGCACTTGTGAGTTTAAAATATCTTAAAGATATATGTTTAATAACGTAATTTGCCTTTATGCATGTTTGAATGCTTGCTGGCTTTTTTTAGAGTAGATATTTCAAAACTGCACGCACATACTGTTTTGAAGAATTAATAGTTTTTGTGTTGTGTATTTTTTATTATGTTGTAAACTCAATGTTCAAAGTATATTGCTAATGTAGTGTAAAGTGCTGTTCTGTCTTCAAATTGCCATTGGTAAGATCAGTGGTTTAAATAGACATATTAAACATTGCTGATAGGTTTGCTTCTATGGGTGCGCTGCGAATTTTTTGACTGATTTTTCTTACCTTTGCAGCTATAATAAAGATGAAAGATGGAGCTACGAGTAAAGCAAGACAAAGTCTTCAATAACGAATTTCTCGCAGGTTTGCCTATGTTAAGAGCTCGCTAAATTCGACACTGATAATTAATATCTATGCAAAAAATAATGTATATATTTATTCTGTCCCTAGCTGGTGATTTATTTTATGTAATTCAATTCATATATTTGGTACCCAGTAAGATAATAGTCATGCAAGAAACACTCAAGGTTTGATCTTCGTACGCTCATATTAACAGCTTCTTGAAAAGTGTTAATATTTTTGACTTTGGAAATGAAGCAAGTTTGTTAAGGTTTTTGGCGTTTTCTTAGCAAAAGAAAGTGTTTTTCGAAAGGTTTTTTTTTGTGTGTATGTTTTCGAGATTTTAGGAATAAATTATATTAGTAAGAATACTAAAAATTATCTGTTAAATAAGTAGACACCTATTTGATGACCTTTTTTCTTTATACTGTCAAATTTACATAATACGTGGTATTTTTTATGTTACAGTGCTATTAAATAATATAGTTAATACATTTTATTAAAATTAGTCATTCACAAATAGAACTATTTTTTGTTCTTAAATTATATTTCAGATTATAACAATATCATCATAACTATCTATCAAAATACAAGTTGCCCGTCAACCGATTTCTACCTTACTAGTTTGCAGAATATCTTTGCAAATTAACAATGGTAACTTTCTTCTTCCTTTTGTCAATGACTGCTTCAGACACAAATTTGTAATTAATTTTATTTACAAATATTAGTAAAACCCTCCACCAAAATATGTTAGTAAGTTAAAGCCAGTCACAAACACCATGACAAAATTAAACCTACTGAGTTCTCCATCACAGTTGTCCTCATCTGAACCGTCTTCGCACTGCTCGGTACCATCACATTTTTGATCTCCGTAGTAAGTTCCAACTCCGTCTTCACAATTGTATACGTCATCAGCCCTATTTGGTTCTTCACCGTCCCCGCTACCAAAATCTGGAATGGGAGTGGTGCTGGTGGTAGTCGGAGGAGGCGGTGTTGTAGTTGTTGTTGTGGTAGTGGTGGTGGTAGTGGTGGTGGAAGTAGTAGTAGTGGGAGGTGTAGTTGTAGGCGGAACTTCAGTAATCTCTACTTTATTCTCAAATTCAGGTGCTGTATAATTTATTTATTTGTTATGCGTATGGGCCATTTAAAATAAACTAGAATATTGTTAATCTAAAATCACAATTACCGTCTTTGTACTGAAATGCAGGTATATGGTATGTCATCCAAGACCTAGAAATTAGAGAGCAGTTATAACAAAGTTCTTCAATCTTAATTTTGTATATCAATAAACTTGGTTTATTAACTAAATTGGTTTCTGGATATTTGAATAATATACACTAGTAAAAATTAAGTGCTAGCCAAAGAATGTATAAAATTTGGAAATAATATCTCCCCCGTTATACGTAAATTTTCAACGACTGTACTGTCGACCATCCCTCCGCATTGCCCACACCTCTTCACTTAGTGGTGCGGCCTACTACTCTGGGGTCCTCCTAAATTAAAACACCCTTACCACCTTTCCCTACTCGTGGGATTCGTGTGAAAAATAAAAACAATAACACGAGCCTTAACCAAACGAGAAGGGTCAAGCTATCGATTTCCAGAAAACTGAAGAATAAAAAATAGCGATTAATCAGCCGCAAAGATCAGATCTGTGAAAGTAAAAGACCTTCCTAAGCCCCATGTCTGCTTAGTGTATTTTTCTGATGATTTGGCTGAATGATTGTCCTGCACTTCAAGAATCGGGTGAAACTTGAATTTTCGCGACGATAACATTTCCGTGGAAACGTTTCTACAATCCAATGATGCACTTACCATAATTAACATTCGTCAACAATAGAGGTTGTGAGGTGAAACAATAACCTGAACAAAATAAGAAAAGAAGTTCGTAGACTCTTCAATCGAGCTACACTAGCAGGTGAATAGGATCAATATAGAGCTGCTCTAACAAACTACAACAAATAAATTAGGAAGCTGAAACAGGGTAGAGGGAAATGTTCTGTGAGGATATATCGGACGTACGCACCAGTGCCCAACTACACACGATTCTATCCAGGGAGCCTGTTCAGGAAGTGGGTTCGCTAAAATGGCTAGATAAAACCTTTACGGACTTCAGGAAAAAACTTTGAAGCTTCTAGCACAGAGCCACTTCCCATATCCTGGATAATGCATCAACATACCATTTCGCGGTTCGATATAAAGGCCACACGGGGATGAATGCTACCAAATAATTACGGTGAAAGTGATTCGAAAGTCCGTGAGCTCACTCTGGATCATAAGACTCTTTTTGGATCATTCTATGGTGTAATTGCTGAAAGAGGGGTAGAACCTTCTATATGTGACTAGATACGAGCAAGGCTTAAAAAAATAATAATAACCTCGCCAGAGGGGTGAACTTTTTGCTTCAGTGCCGCTAGAGTGTGACCATAGGAAGGAGGGCTATTGCCCTTGTTGTGGTCACTGCTGTTGGACAACTTGCTGGCTGTTATTCGGCTGTGGGAGGTTGATCTACAAGGATATATTCATGACCTAGTCATCATAGTAAAACTGAAGTGGAAATCTAAGCAACTCTTCAGGAATACCACACTAAGATGGTGTGAGAGGAAAGAGATGTCTATCGACCCTGATAAAATAGTGATTGTTCCCTTTGCTAAGAAAAGGACTCTGGAAAGATTACGATTACCTCTTTTACTGGGACCATTTTTAGCAGAAGCGAAGTATTTAGGAATTACCATGAATAAAAGCCTGAACTCCAGTCCTCTGAATAAAATAATTCAAAAAGCAAAACCATCCTTAATCCCTATAGACCTACCGTCGAATCTGAGGGAAATTGTTGGTTATGAGATCAAAACTACTATATTGCTTGACGGTCATTATAGCATATGGTTGTGTACCCTGGTCGTGCGAAGGACAACCAAGTATCGATCAAGCCAAACTGAGAGGACAGCAGAGACAGGCTTGTTTGTCAATTAGACGAGCGATCCTCCTCACTGCCCGACCGCAGCCATGGAGCACCTCCTAAAACTTATTTTACATCACTTATTCGTCGAAGGGGAAGCAATGAGGGAAACATACAGACTCCAGCATATCACACGTGACATAAGCGACGCTGCAGCGTTTTAATTAGTATAGCATCTATAGCCATTATCAAGCATCAATTTTAACATAGTTTGAAGTATATGGCCCTTTTTACCAGTTATGTGCTGCAATTCGTAAAATCTCGCCCAGTTGTAACGAAGCTGAGGAAAGCGACCCAGTAAAATTCGCCAAAACCGCTATTGTTTCATCCAATGAATGCTGCTTCTTTGGAAGGTTTTTTCTCTAGTGTACAGGGTGAGTCAACGATTGGAAAAAGTAAAGTTACGTCGAACAGGTAAAATCTGGAAACAAACTGTTTAAGCTGTGGGATATATATGTAAGTCGTACTCATTTTAAAAATATTTTAAATTATACGGGGTGCGTCAAAAAAGTAGGGCAACTAAAAGTTGTATTTTTGTAAATGAGACACCCTATATTCGACTTAATTTTTAAATTCTACATAAAATTCTAACACTTTTTTGTATAACATGTTATATGGCTAAAATTGATAATTTCTTAAATATTTATCTTTAAACAAAAAAAAATTAAATTTGATGCACATCTATGATTAGCATTATAACGCCTAGTTGTGCCACTAAAAATAAAATATTTTGCTTCTGCACAAAACAAGCATGGAATAAAAGACTGTTTTCGTAATATTGAAGATATCACATACAGGGTGTCCAAATTTAAGTGCCCAACTTTAACATTTTCAAACCAATTTATTTCTGTTTTTTTTTTAATGGAACCCTCTGTATATTTTTGTCTAGTCTTGTTAAGAATAAAAAAGTCTACAACTTTTATTAAACATGTTATATACCTATCTTCAATAGTTTTCGAAATATTTTCAAATTTGTTTTTTTGCCTAATTTAGAAAATCAACAACTCGATCAATCAAAGTAGCCATGGAAAAAACAGTCTTTAGCAACTGGCGACTAAATGTATGAAATGTCAAAAACGTGTTGTTGTTAGTGCATTGTATTTCGCCTTCCGTATTCTCGACTAATTTAAAATGAATTTTTCACAAAATGAAACGATAGATATGGTCTATATATTGAGTGAAGATCAAAAAAATTGTAAATTTACTTTTTTCAATCGTTGACTCACCCGGTACACTTTTAGCCTTGTATGGTGTCTCAGCATTCGCGGCACTACCGTATGCCTTTCTTCTCTGCAAGTGTTTTCGGTGTGAAAATTCTTACGTTAAGAGGTTTCTTTTTGTTTTACCCGCAAGGGATTTGATGATTCTTTTGATTCCGCTTGTTTTGCCAAATATTTTTCTCTTTTTTGAAATTTCTCTGATATAAAGAATTACTATATAAGAAAGTCTGTTGACGTGTACATAAATCAAAAACGAAGGACTACATTTTAACTGTTCTCTACTTCCAGTACTTGTTTACATATACCCAAAGTTAGTGTGAAAAAAGAACGGAAAAGCAAAACCTACCTATAGGAGGTAATGTTGTCGGTCTTGGTGGTGGTGGGCAACCTTCTTCATCGGAATTATCGTTACAGTCTCTTATTCCGTTACAGCGTGCGCTTCTTTCTACACACTGATTGTTATTACAAGTTAATTGATTTTCATCGCACGTGGGCCGACGGTCTAAATTGAAAACAAATAAAAATCAAAATAAACAAAGCAAAAATAAAAGTTAAAAACAAAAAAAAGAATTTTGAAACTTAGTTGATAATGAATAAAACAATAGAAGGCAAAGAAAAAATATTGCATACAAAGTAATATAAACCAAACAAAGTAAAACGGAGTTGTTATTTTCAATTCTGCCAGATGCTGTAATATTCGAATAATTTAAGACTACCACAGTTACTTACTTTACAAGATATTTTCAGAATAAAGTACTGTTCCAATTTTTCTCTATGACATACTGACATGCTGATAATTTAGAAAAGTATTAGAAATTAAGAACATCCGTCTATATACATATTTTTACGTGCTGCATTTACAATTATATGAAAACATATACATAATAATTATTTTAGAAACAAAACTATAAAATACAGGATAACCAGGATTTTAGATATTGCAAGTTAAAATTGTGTACTTACTATACATATCTTTTTACAAATTTTTAGTAATTCTATTAGACAATCTAGATTATTTAATGCTTTAGATGTCACTAATTAAAAAATTAAAAACTATTCAAATAAAATTAACTTTTAACTACATCTTTTCGTTTATTCTGCTATTTCTCAAAAAAAGTAATGCAGATGTATATGTCTGCATTAATGTTTACCCGGATGGAGGTGACAAGAAAACAAAACAACTAAATATATTGTTTATCGAGCAAAAGCCCCTCTGCTAAAAAACTTTTTTTTGTTAATAAAAAACGAATCAGCAAATTTTGGATTTTGTCATAAGAAGTGCACCAAAATATAAAAAAAGAAAATGAAGAAATTATTTTAAATGTAACACACAATTTAATTCCAAGCTATCAATTAAACATAAAAATTATTTAATCACAAATTCATAATTTTTACCAGTAATACCCACTGAATCGTATTTTTTAGCAAGCAAAAGCTTTTGTTAAGAGCGATTTTTTTTTCGGAAAATGATGTTTTTAGACGGTTTGTCCCCTATCCGCGGACATAACATTTATACTGTATATAGATACTACAAAATAGTGATATTTAGTGCATGTAAGGTAAGTTTCTTCTAACTGCATGTCAAGATGCATGTCTTTTTAATTTTGAGAAAGAATAAGAATTATAAAACAGATTAGATTATTAGCGACGAGTTGAACATATCACATATACCAATAATAAACCTACATCACAAATAGAAAAAGAACATATTTTATTATACATATACTGTTTGCAAAAATACTCAATAAATTAAAACATTTTTAGAAAGAAATCTGCAGTTGGAAAATCAAAGTTTTTAGTTGGATTTTTTCTAATAGCAATATTATGTAGAATGTAGATACATATATCTGGATGTTTTTTTTTTCGATTTACAAAACTTATTGCATTTCCGAAATCAGATTATTTTTAAAACTTTTATTCTCCTTTTATAAAAGCTTTAGTCGTTACACTTTTAATATTTATCTAAGTTTTAAAACATATTAAATAAATTGACTTGACAAGAACAGGTTTTAATTCAAAAATAAAAATAGTAAATTTTGCAGACACTTTATGCTATAATATTCTCAAACTTAGACACTTACATAAAGTTAGTATAGACTTTTTAAGTAATACACAAACAGGCAATGACCACATTAAAATATAATTTGGTAGCTCAATTAAATGCCACACATTTATTGGCATATCGCTTAAAAAACTACTACACTGTGCTAATGTACAATAGAAGAATAGTTAAATTTAAGAGTATTTAACAATATTCTGTGGTTTCTTATACAATACCTTCAAAAGCTCTAAATACAAAATTATCAGGTGCCACTATGACTTCTCCTAGCCTGTGTTTGTCCTGAATTGCATCGTAGATGACATTCCTAATAGCGTCGTTGTCGTACCAACCCACCGATTCAAGATCAACTGTAACTCTAACATTGAACGGGGATTCTTGTCTAAAAATAAAAATATGCAGGTAATCATTATTTTAATTTTTTAAAATGAAGCAACGTAGTGTAATAGTAAAGTCGGATCGAAAATGAAAAAGTAGTACATTTCATTTTAGAATTTAGGCAACAAATCGGTTAATGTCGGCAGGAGAAAACAACTTTCTAAATAACGAAAAAAAAAACTTGACAAAGCCGACATTTCCCATGACTATTTTTTTTATGAAAAGCATTTATTTCCATTTGAGAATACATTTTATTTATTAAATCAGTACAAAGAACCAAGCACAAACCTTGTTTAAAACCAAATTGTATATATATATATATATATATATATATATATATATATATATATATATATATATATATATATTGTAACATATATTTTAATAGATTTTAATACGACATATATAAGGTGTCCAGGGATGGGGTTAACAATAAGGCAAATAGTGCAAAAATTAATTTTTCCAGAAATAGGTATTCTTCATAAAAAAATGTGTCTTGTCAAGACTATACTTTACACTTTGGAAAGCCTTAGTTTTTTTGCACTATAGTCGAATAAATTTAATGAAGTTGCCATTAAAAACACAGTAATTTGGCTTTATTCGAAATTTCCCTCATTATTAATCTTTCCTTTTATCAAGGAAAGCAGGGCAGAGCCCAATTTAGTTCAGCACATAGTCATTTAATAATCTGTACAGTAAAAGTTTCGTTATCTTCCATTCCTCTAATCAATGTTACCCGAAATTGCCCTCATACTGAATCCATTCATTTATTACGAAAATTAAATATTGCATAATGTGTGTATATACTGTCCATATTACTAAATAACTACATGCCAAACTAAGTTATGTCATGCTTCACCCTAATATCAAAATCATAAACATTTGGAAAAAGATATAAAATTAGAATATGATAGTTCCGCCATATTGGACTCATATGAACATATTAACAGTATTTCTCAATGTCATATTTGATGTTTGGGGATCATATTTTACCAGATGATTCTTCATTAGACTTCATTTTTGTGACAAAATTGAAATCAATCGAATAGGTAGTTTTATTAGCCGCTGTTTGATCTATGTTTACTCACACTCTCTCCTTCAAAAACCCCTATAAAAAGTGACCCAACGGTGTAAGATCCGGAAACCTTAGTAGCCATTCAATGAGACCTCGTCCACCTATTCACCGATTCGGAAAAGTTTCGTGCAAGTACCTTCGAACATTTATACCAAAAATGTGCGCCATCTTGTTGAAACCATATTCTTTCATGGGGAATATCTGTAAGATTTTTTTCAGACATGGTTCTAAAATTCGGTTATTATGCCAGCCCACACATTGACTTTTTGTTGTGTATATCTATCACGGATCCACTGTATATTTTGATCAGACCAGAATCGATAATTATGTCTACTGATCATTCCATTTAAATAAAATGTAGCCTCATCGGAGAAGATAATAATTTGAAAAAATATATACACACATGCACTTTATACGGGTGATACTTCTGGCTCTTTAATAATCGCTGTACAGAAGCTCTACTGACATGGTTATTTAGCGCTAAGGTATTAGTTTAAGAACGTGGACTTTCTGGTACTGAATATATCAAGTTTTTGTCTTCAGTTAAAGCAGGTGGTTGGCCGTTTTAAGTAAATCCCTAACTGTCCCATGCTTTTCAAATTTGTGAAATATACTACTTACACTTGACCGTGAAATTATATTCCCGCCATACTTGTCATTGAACAACTCACAAACTTCATCATGGCTCCGTACTTTGTCTCCACAACCCAACAATATTAAAATATTAATACGCTGCATTTCTGAAAGCACCATAATTCAGAAATGTCAAAGATCCAAAATAATATTATCTGCTTACAATTCAATGATCAAATCGAAAGATGTATGTCGAAAGTGTTAGTATTTCAATAATTTGGGTACCGTTTTACCTGCATTTTGCTATATAAAAATTTGTGATTGAGTTGCTTCCAAAACGTATGGTGCAATAATAAATACCACTATCGTTTAATAAATCTTCTTAAGATAATTTAATAAAATTTTCTCAAGTTAGTGGATAGGTCGATGGGGTGTAGTAATTGATGGTAACCAAGGTCGTTCCACATTACACCATAAGGATCTACTTTGATAGTTAACTTTAATTAAAAACGTATGTAGACTCATTTTACTGTAACGAAAAGAAACTGAAATAAAATGTACAGTTCACAAAATACAAAATTTTCGGTTTTTAAACGCCCATATTAGAAAACAGTTGATATGCTATATATAAAACATGTTTAAAATTAATTGATAAATATAAATATATTATAATAAATAGAGCGTATTACTTAAAAGAACCTGAAGTTGGACCTTATTCCGCGTTTTTTGAGGCCTTCTGTATAAGGAAATATGTTTACAAGATGCAAAGAAAAAAGAAATCCTTCGAGATTGACACGACTAGTGTACAATATTTTCCTTACGACCACTCAAAATTTTCTATAGGATTATTATATTTTATATTTCGTATATTTAAACACGTTATATCTTATATTTAGAAATTGTTTCAACACTAGTGTTGAAAAATTGTCACCGGTTACGTCAACTGTGACAATGACACAAGATTGTCGTGTCGAAAAGCATCTCTTAACATACGTGTTGAAATAGTATATTAAATAACAAGTGTTGAGAGTGATAGTTTTCAAACAAGGAGGTAGCGGAAACACTTCGAGTTTGAAAAGGATAATGTTGACATGTGTAATGTACGACTACTGAAAATGTACAGTAGAATTATTATATTTTGTGTTTTGTATATGTCAATACTAGTGTAAAAAAAATTTCACCCCTTTACGTCAGCTGTGACCTTGACATTGTCCTGCTGAAAAGCATATTTAACACACGTTTTCAATACGCGTGTGAAATATGGCACTTTCTAACCCAGTTAACATTTTTTGTCAGTTTCGTAATTGATCGTAGAAAAAGTATATTTTCCTAAGACTAGATACGAAACTTATAAAAAACGCACTGTTAACTTATTTAAAAAGTGCTATATATATATATATATATATATATATATATATATATATATATATATATATATATATATCATGCGTGCTGAAAATAATTGCACGAGCCCAAGGTTAGATTGAAGTGAGAGCCAGTACGATATTACTTTGCGTATCTAAAATATATATTATTGCAAAATAGAAAAAAAATACATATTTGAAAGACGACGAGTCAAAAAAATAAAAAACATAAAAACAGTACTTTCGGAGACAGCATATTTTGACGAAAAACCTTTTATCATTTTCATCAGCCGACTTTCATTATGATAGTACTGAATTTTATTATCCACAACAATATATGTTAATAATCTTCAGAACCAGAATATATCTTTTACTTTAACTGATATTATAAAATCAAAATATAATTATAATGAGTACTGAACATGTTGCAGAAAATTTTTCGTCACTTGTTAAACAATATACTATTTCAACTCTAGAGTTGTTTTCAAACTCAAGAGATTTCATACCCCTCAATTGAAAACTTCAACACTTGTTAAATATACTATTCTTAACAAGAAACTTTTTCTCAAAATTTGAATGCATATTTGAAATTAAATTTATCGAAATGTAAACAAAGTCGTCTCAATTAAATCTTTCTGGGGTACGAGCTTTTTTTTAATTTACCCTCAAGATTATCAAAAAAAAAACAAAGTATGATCAAAAATTTTAACTTTAATGAGAAAAAAATTGTAACTTTATTCGAGTTTTCTTTTTGAGGAAAATATTCTCTTTGGTAAACTAAATAAATAAGATAAAAAAGCTATAAAACTTGTTTCAATTGACAAAACGTTTACTGATACATGAATACAGCAATGATTTGCATTTATTAGACATTACCATCGGAAAATTAAGGAACGATTTGAATTTTAAGAAATTGAGTATTGGCGCCCTTTATAAAGCCGTGAATGGGGGGGGGGGGGTTGAACGTTTGAACCTCCATGATTGAAGCGAGAATTGAAATAATTATTACTCCGACTATCGCGGCTTCTTTTCCGTTATCTTGGGAGTTTTCATTTCAATTTAGTAAAGAGTAATAACTCTATAAATATAAACGATCACATATTGATAAAAAAAGAAACAAAACACCAGAAAGGGATATATTCTAAAAAGGTGTCCTTCTTCAGTGACTGTTGATGTCACTTTGAATTTTTCATAGGTGTTTCGGTTTTTTAAAATATATCTGGCGAGTCTTTTATTTCTGGCCTAATACAGAATAAAAGAGGAACACCGAATTTTGCAACATATAAATAATAAACATTTAAAAATCTGAAAGGTATATTGAATATTACAAAAAGGCTGGACAAAATTAAATTAAATTATATAAAAATGTGATGTTTAATTTATTATTAGAACTCAAAGATAAGTGAGGTTATTTTAGTCATACAGTACAAATATAGTTAGCTAATAGTAATTTTGGTGATATCTTATAAAAAGAAAATCAAGTGGCCTAATTCCAACTAAATATGGGGAAAGTTTTTTTTGTTATAACAATAGGACAAACTTGTAGAAATTTGCCCACATTTGTGAAAAATCACTTTTTTTTAACAAATGGATTTGAATTAATCTTTTCCTTATCCCCCAAAGCTGTGTACGCTATTGACATTATTAAATATTATATTAAAAGAAAAATTGGTTTAGATGATTTTCAACTAACATTTCTCTCAGTCTGTCTTTATAACTATTATTTAAATGATATCTGAATTTGCCAAATGGAAAAATCGACTTAATAAAAGACAATACTCACTCAATACTGATGACTGTTGCTATTTGTTCTCCAGGTCTCGTGGCAAACAGTTCTCTAACGCCCTCTTCAATTGATCTTGAAAATCGTTGGAATCCAGGGGAATTCCTGTCACTGTAATCTTTATCATAGTACTCTTCTACGGTAACGGTAAACCGATAATATTCTAGAAGACAAAAAATATATTTATATGAATGCTGACACAGTGTTTTTCGGTAATGATTTGTAAAACGGGATCGCTTTATATTTGCATTTATATTTTTGATAATTGTTCTTGATTTTCCCTCTAATTAAACTTAAAGTGGTTAGAGTTACGCTTATTTTCAAAATGATATAGGAATCACGCCTTATTTTTTTGTGAACATTATTTGTCCTATTATAAGCCTAAGAAGTGCCTCGATTCGGCCCTATTTTTTAATTTATGTACATCGATTATTCCATGATGGTTTGCCGGGGTCGTCCCATAGTAAGCACATTGTACAAAAATAAAAATGGCGGAATGGTGCCATTTCAATTTTTTTCCGCGAGAGAGTTTCCGCGATAACTTTAAAATATCCTACCATAATATTATCTTAAAATTTGACATATGGAGTATAATTAACCAAAAAGGTATTTTTGCATACTTCTAAATAAGTATATTTATTCATAATATAGGTTATTCAAGAGAGTTGTTATGTTTTAAATATATTAATTAAAAACAAGTGTTTTAAACGTATTTAAAACATCATTACCTGTTTCAAACTATACAAACCTATTTAAAAGTGAAATGTGTTTTAGGAGCAAATAAGGTAGTCATCTAAGAATATCAAATTTCATATGATTTTCGCCGTTTTAAGGGGCACCAAGTCCAATTTTAGAACTTATTTTAATTTTTAGCAATTTGCACATTTATAGATGGGACATCTATATAACATAAGTTGTCGTATTTCTATGTAAACACCAATTACTACGAGAATATTTGACCAACTGAATTAATTTATGCTAGTTTAGGAGTCCTGCTAAAGCAAGGATATAAAAAAAGGTGCCATTTTAAATCTTTTAATCCGAAAGGGTTACCCCTATGACTTTAAAATACTTTAACCAAAAAAAGTAATTTAAACATTCTTAGAAATACACCCCTAACCTTTATTGGGAGTTAATCGTTCGCTCGTCAGGCTGTTTAGATGATTATCCTAATGGATGCTGATAATGTTAAAATAAATCAGTTTATTGTGGACACAAAACAATTCTTGTGTCAGTAACTAAATTGTGTAGAGGAGGAGGGGAAATTGATCCAAAATATGGTATTCCTTATGATTTTCGAGGTTTTTTAGACAGTTTCAAACACTCTTAATTGTAAACTGATCTTCACAAGAAAAAAAATTTGGTTGAATTAAAAGCAGGTTGACTAATATCTCAAAAGGCCTTCTTGTACAGGATGACACATAGAGTTTTAAAAAATGTAAATTCCATAAAGTTCTAGTTACTTGCATACAAGTGCCTTCCAAAGAAAACCTTGTCTTAATAGTACTTCAGTTAGGAGCTTACCTATAGTCATTATTGATACAGGTACGTCGCGATACAGTTTCAGGTATTATATGTATACGAAATTCTATAAGTTTTATCAATTTTCTCTCAGTAGACTTAAGCTTCTATAAGAAATGTTCGCTGAATACACCAAGTTCAATAAAGTTCTAGCGACGTTGCACTATTTTATCTTTTTTATTATCCTTTTAAAATTAATATTTCTTTTGGTGCTACTCGTGTCGGTTTAATTATACTCGCATAATTTTAGAACTTAGGATATTTTGCTTGGTAATTTATATAAAAAACAGTAATTTTTGAAACAAAGGCGCAAAACTGTCTATTTTTTAAGTCTCCGAATTATCTATAAAAAATGTTGTATATAAAATTGCCAAATCCCTTGAATTTTCCATAGATATTAGATATTTAAAATTCAATACCCCATTTATTTTTTATGCAGTCGATTATAATTATCGCATTCGATTCGTTAAAATCGCACGTATTCAGGATACTTTACTTTTGTAAGATAATATGTCAAATAGCATTTTCTTAGAAAACGTACAAATAACTACTCCAAATAAGCCTTCAGACCTAGATAAAGTTAGTAGCTCGCCAAGGAAAAATATAACAAATGCTTTATTTTTAAGCAAATATTGAAAATAAAGTTATGTAAGAAAATATTTGAAAAAGAAGCAGTAGCAAACCTTACTCTAAACCAAGATGAAAAATTCTGTTTTTATTGCAAAAAAAAGGATCTTTTATCCAAAATAATAACATTTTTACGCCTACAGATAAATTTAAAATAGAGGCAATGCCGATGATATATTTTTTGTATTTGGGGTGACATATACTGAAAATTGTTACAATAACTTGAGCGATATTTAAGAAGATTGGTACTGACTGAGCTCTCTGCTAAATAACAATTTCGCATATACTTGGATCCTAAAGTACTGTTGTAATTTAAAGACGTACTTTTCTTTAACTTATATTTGCTACGCGTCTAGCTTATAACTCTATGAAATTTACATCCTCCACTCTGTAGAAGAAAGCCTGTTATGACATTAGTTACCATTTCCTAGACTCTAGAGTTAATTTACTACCAATCGAATCGGAGGAATGGATTTACAATCAAGAAAATTACGAGTGTTTGAAATTGACCAATATTTTTAAATATTCCATATTATAGGTACGTAGACAAATCAAGACTGCTGTTCCTGTGGGTTTTTTAGTATAACATGACAATATCCTAAGAGTTAAAAATTGCAATTATAGTTAGACATAAATGAGTAAAAGAATACAACACAGTGAACTTCGTGTCATATTATTCCTATACAGCGATATCTGTTATAAAAGCTTAAACCTACTAAACAATATTAACAATTCTTGCACATTATACTAAACTAGTATAATTTTTTAACTACCTGGAACTGGATGATCAAGTACCTGTGCCAGTAATAAGTCCCTAGGCTCAATAAAGACACATTTTTTTTAGCTGGCATTTGCTTGACAATGAAATTGATTTACATTTTCAAATATAGTCCATAATTAATAGACAAAGTGTTATCAGAAATACTGTTGAGAGTATGTTAATGTTTGTAATTGTAATTAACTACTACCTAAAGATGAAAATTCTTACTTATTTAAATTAAACTGAAAATGGTATTTCCGGAAAACTTCGTAAAAAGATGTATAAACGATACTATGGTAGTTAGTACTGATATTGATATGGGAGGACTATGACAAGTAAAATAATGCGATCTCAATCACAAGTATCAGATCAAAAAATGACCTTAGATATTATTTATTTAAGTATGAGATCAGAAGTCTAACCGAAATCAATCAATTCTAAGTTATTTAAAAAAATATTAATTTATATGCTTTCAATAATAAGAAAAGATGCGCTAAGAATGGCAATTTTCTTTTCATAGTTACATTTCTGAACCTTATCAAATACAGCTAAATTGTTGCTTACAATTCGTGTATTCATATAAACGTTGCCAAAGAAATCATTCATACCAGTATACAGGGGTCTTCAATATTAATAGAAATCAGCAATATTTTTCCATTTAGTAATAAACTGCTAAACACTTGCAAGTATAACTAAATTTTTTATGTCATTTTGTTATTTTTAATTGAATTTTGTAGCCCTGGGCTCACAAAAAAGTAGAAAAGCCGTTTAAAAAAAGTTTATACCGAAAAACTATAACAAGAATTCACAATTGTTTATTTATATAAAAATATCCTACAATATATGGGATGAACATAAGATTTTAAACATTTTTGAATATCTTCTTATAATTTAAGGTAATAGAGTAACTCGTTTTTTGTTGTTTAACAGATGGAAATCTTACCTGAAACATTCAAATCGAGCAATACATTGGACAGTTAAGTTGGGTTCGTAAGTACAATTTAATTTTTGAACAAGCCTTCATAGTTATGAAAATACTATTGGCTGCTTATCTTGATCATAAACAATATCCAAAACTTAGAAAAATCCGCTGATGGTCATGAAACCCATCTGAAATCTACTTACTGGAGGCTCAGCTTTTTTTTCTAATATTGCCTGTTTAGATTGCATAATATGCAATATTAATAAAAAAAAAGAAAAAATGGAATTTTTGCTACACATTTTTTTGACTTTCATTTTATTTTTATGCGTTTGATTCATGTTCACATCTAGGCGTTAAGAAATCTTATCTTCTGTAATCATCACAGAAATTATAGCTACCTATATTTTTTGTAGTAGTCATAAAGTTAACTAAAAATGTGAAAAAACTGCCCACGGAGGTACTTAATATATAAAACGATGGAATCACAAGGAACTGTTTTAAAACTGAACAAGTTGTCGGTTATTTATATGATATTATAGAAATTCATTCAGACTCTGGTAGGTAATGCAATGATCCATTTAAAGCAGAATAATTGCATTTAATTTGCTTTATCTAACCCTATTTGGGTTATTAGGTTTTTAATATGTAGCTTTAAGATATTGCTAGCAATTAATTAAGACATATTTTAAACTAATAAACTAAAATAGGAAAAATATACAGAGCTCAAAAATTTTTAACTATGGAAATAAAAAAAAAATTTAAAGTTTGAAAATGAAAATTTCTAAAGACGCAGTTTTCTTTTTTCTTTATTTTGTTAGAGGGTTTTAAAAATACTTTATATTCAGTGATAATACCTGACGCAAAACTATAAAATTATTTTGTATTTTTAGTGAATTATTGTTCGATCTTTAAACAAATGCATTTAAATATTACCAAACCGAAAAACTTATTCTAAACTCTTCAAAATGCGTATACAATAAATGCCAAATGCGAAATACGCATATCATAAAAAATACATGAAAATTAATTTTAATGTACATTAACAATATTTTATGTATTTGCAGGAAGCTTTTTCCTCTATGTTTTATGGATGAAGCAAAATGTGTAAAATATTGGAGTTTTGTTATTTTTAGAGCTTGGTAAAACATTTTTGCCATGCTATATGAACAATAATATAACTGTACACTATGCATATGACAAACTATAGAAAAAAGATAAAACTTTAAATTCAGATTAAAAATATGGGTACTAATAAATAATTTTTGCTATATATTTAAAGCATATTTGCGGTTATAAAAAAATTGTTCAGAGTGATCAGAGAAATATTAAAAATAAAAATAACTAAACTATAATAATAAAAATAGGCAAAATTATATTAACAAAAACAGTAAGCAGAATTATAAAAAATCGCTGAAAGAAACGCTACCAACTTTCGCTAAAATGATTAATACACAGGATATCATCAAAAACTTGCCCTTTTTTAGAACACTATCAGCTATAAAAGACGAGATAATAACTATCGTTTTTTGTTTCAAAAGAAAGTGCTATACACGAAGTACCAGATAATATTTTTTCCCATATTTTTTTTCTCAACTTGGATTTTTTCTTAGTGTCATATTCAGGTACCCGGAAAACAAGTACATAAGTCAAATTTTGAACTTTCTGTAGCTAAATTCCAGGTATATGTTATGTACGTACATAACATAAGAGTGTATATACAAGGTTTCTATTTATATTTTAAATACGGTCTACAAGTATTTTTTTATAAGATATAAAAAATATTATATGCAAAATTTTAGGTTTTACATAAATCTAAATGATTTGCTAAAAAAATAAACAAATGACAATGACAAAGTAAAAAATGAGCATCGATGTTAGTTTAGTGAAACGCTCTGTATATTTCTAGTTCATTGTAAAGAATATTTTCTCCTGACTGCGAAAATCTATATATTTAAAACATTCAGCTAGATTTTTTAGTGTTCGTGAGAGAGTTGTACTGAACTAATTTACATGATTTTTTTTTGTTGCTTTCTCGATTACTTTTTAATTCTATTTTTATTTTGCAAAAACGGGCTGTTCATTACATGTGCAAAGCTAGGACCCCAGACCATTGCAAACCACTTTTTGTGAAATATAAAATTTTAACACTTACTTGCCTTTTAATACTAGAGTGAATTTGAACCTCCCACTTCCTATCCCAGAACAATCTTACTAAAACATTAAATTTTATATAAGAGTAAAAAAATGTACAACCACCTCCCACAAATATTTAGAAATATAGGATTTCTTAAATTGTAAATGTAGCTTGGAGGCAAAAGCATATTATAACTTACAAGTATTTTACGATTATAGTTTGTGAGCATACCATTTTTTTATTGCTCATGAATTTTAAGTCCTGTTGCTAAAATCTGTACTTAAAAGCTTTATGTCTCTTATATTATATTATATATTTAGTGGTGGATTGTATTATAGTTATATTTATACTTTTATGTATAATACGTAGTTACTTAGTTAATAGTGTAACTTTGGTTACAACTGGTGAACTGGGTTATAAGATTATTATTTAGAATTGATTATGAATCTGTCTTAGGATTTAAAAGTTGAAACATGTTCTAATATACATGCTGCTAAAAATATTTACTGATTTATAGAATAATCAAAAAACCAATTAAGTATATATCAATCATAATTTAACAAGATTTCTGCAACTGTAGATTGTAAACATCTTAAATATTTTTCAAATTATTATTAATATTATTAGTCAGTAGAGGCAGCTTTGACTGAGTGGTCGGATTTCTGGCCACGGATGTAGAGGTCGTAGGTTTGATCCCCACGTTGGCTTCATACTACGTTTATATTGAGTAGTATAGGCAAGAGTAAAATGTATCTACATCATACGCCAACCTATTTACGTCAGAGGGGGCTAGACAGGAGAATTTGGTGAAGATACACACTTGTTGGTCAGTAGATCACTCTCAGCGTTGACTCCTCGAAGGTAGAGTGCGGGCCAGGCGTCAAAAGAGTGACCAACGACGGTGGGTCGGAGCCCACATTAACCTGTAAGTCCCGTCGACATAGGCCTTATCGCGGAAAATGAGAGGTTGGTAATCAATTTTTAGTCAAAGCAGCAAATGTTTTCTGGTTTTAGATTGAATTTTTGCGATAACTGACAAATTAAACTACATATAAAATCAGAAAAAAACGCACCTTCCAACTAATTGAAAATATAAGTTGAAGCTTATATTCTGTAATGATGAAAAAATAACTCTCCGAAATTTTTACAGATCTTGCGTTGTAGGGTCTCTGGATCTATCGGAAATGAAAAACAGCTAGAGCATTAGATGTTCAATAAAGTTAAATGATGGTTTTAGGTAACTGGGTGCAAACTAACAAGTACAAGTCGCAATCCCAGAAAAAATATTATCTAAAATCAAAAATGAAATGAAACCAATTTCTCTAAGACCTTTTGACCGCTGTTTCTGTTGCCGTTAATTAATTGAATACGCAACTAATAAAATACCAGATAGAAAATAGATCACGAATAAATACGAATGATCTTGTATCGACATAGACACGTAGGACACATTTCCAAATATTCCAGGTTTTCCAGGTCGGGCTGAACCCTAGATGATAATAATAAAACCTCGAGGGTATAGAGAAATGCTTTTGTATCTCTCTATGCACGGGCACGAGCTCCCGAGGTACCCTAGCCAGCTCTCCGCTGTCCTTTACCCTCTTATTTCCTCATCGGCCCTAAAACCCAATTTTCTCCCTTACTTCATATTTTCTATCACTCCCGAGCAGCAAACCTCGTTCTCAGAGTATACAAATCCCTGACAGTAGATAAAATGCAAGATTTTTATAAAATGTACAATTTGCGGACTAAACGCGTGAATCCACATTGTACCACCATAACCTTTTGTCGCGCTCAGGATTTAGGTAGAGGATCCTATGTGTTAAGTGAGTTGCAGTCTTCCTCGACTAGCGACGGAAGCAGCGTGTTGTCGAGTACGGGTACTGCAACAACCCCAACTCCCAACACCACCGATGCCACATGCCCAGCACTCGCTATCACACGCCCAGCTCTCGCTGTCACACACCCAGCTCTCGCTATTTCTGAGGAGACGCATGTCACCAATCCTCAGACCAGGAAGGTTAGAAAGCCAAGGAAGCGTATGAAAGCAATGAATTATTTCATAATGCGCTTCTATTCTAAGATCACCAAATTTGAGACCGACCTAACCACTTACCGGACCGGCCTTCATAGTACTTTTCTTCAGAAATACCCGGATCTTGAGAACATCACCGAGCAACGCATTGCTGACCAACGCCAAGTAATTGTCCGCAATAAACTTTTGTTTGAACCAATCCTGGAACAACACAAAGGAGAGGTGCAACGTGAACTTCAGAACGAACGCGTTGAGCACATAGCTCCGCCTACAACAGAGGAACCCGAGGAGGAAGTACGTACAAAATGAAGAAAACATAGGCGAAAACAAATGTACAGGACAAGTCATCATTGACAGAGCCAACAACACCTAGGAGAATGGGAAAATATCAGTATACAACGAACTCCAAGAAGCTGTTGCTTAGTTTAAAGGCCTAGATCCAACTCAAAGACTTAAGCTCCCGAAACTAATCGGGAGACTCACAGGATCCTCGAGATTTTCAACACCAAACTAGCAGAGTTTAGTTTGGAGTATGACCGCCTTGAGAAGCACCACACACTCATCTACTGCTTTGCCGTTGCGGTCCTTAGATGTCACAAATAACAAGTGCATTCTCAGAAGAAAACAGGCAAAGCTGAACACCAACAAAAACCCATATGGCAGAAAAGACTTGAGAAGACAATTGACGATCTGAGACAGAAACTAGGAAGACTCACAGAATTTCGGAAGAATAAACACCCCTCGAGCAGACTTAATTAAAAAGTGCATTAAAAAGTTATTTAAGAACATCGGTACAAAACTCACCGATTTCAACCATCAACAAAGTATCAAGACACACTAAACAAAAACTGACCGCTAAAGTGAAACATCTGCAGAGATATAAAAAATGCTCAGAGGGAAAACGACAGAACTGGCTTTTCAAAACCAATCAAAGACAGTTCTATCGGGTTATCAATAACAGCAAAGATCAAACCAATACTGATGCTGCCGAGCAAAGAGCATTTGGCCGAGTGTTGGTCAAACATCTGGGGCAAACAAAAAGAGCATAACCGAAATGATACATGGATACTATCTTAACGGGATCAGATTCAATCACCACAAATGAAATTTGACTCTATCACCAAGGAGGAAGTTTGCAGCTATATTAAGCCTCACAACTCGTACTCTGCACTTAATCTCGCAAGTGACAACATTATCCTAAAGTCACATTCAGACCCCAACAGATAAGAACAGTGGGCTCAAATGGCACTGCACGGCCGATATCACCATGACTGGAATCAGCCACACATAGACACGGAAGTATCCAACAACTAATCCCAGAGACAAAGGATTTGTGATGGCAATACAGGACCAAGTTATTAACACACGAAATTACACTAAATGCATCATCAAAAACCGGTTTATTGAATCTGATAAGTGTCAAAAATGTAACGAGAGATCAGAGACTATACAGCATATAACACCTGGCAAACACGGACTACCTTCAGCGACATAACCAGGTGTATAACATCATACTTCAGAGGCTTTTCAATAAATACGGGCTCCTAAACACCTGTGTGCCCTATTATACCAACCAAGTTCAGTGCTTGAAAATAATGCCTTCAAACTGTACTATTGTACTACGACCGGGCAATTTTCACAGACAGGGTGACCAGTAATCAGTCTGATGTGGTACTGTTAAATAAGGAAACAAAGACTGCCTATTTGGTAGATATTGTTATAATCAACAATAACGTGTCGGATAAATATCAAGAGAAAAAGGCCAAATATGCAGAGCTGGCCATCGAGATGTGGCGACTGAATAAGGTTCAAGTGATACCGATCATCGTATCATCAACTGGACTAGTTCCAAAAACACTAGAACAGAACCTGAAAATTATAGGACTGCATACTAACACCTTCATCGAAATCCAGTTATCAAGTTAGTCCTGCTCAGTACTTGCCACATAGTGAGAAAATTCTTACAGGACAACACATAGAACTAATAAAAACCAGCCCACTCCTTTTGATGCATCCATCCGGGATGGGCTTGGAATCCAAATTTGTTGAGAAATTGACTGTCAATTTAGATAATAATAATAATAATAATAACATTCCTATATGGCGGGGAGACTTCCTCGTTAATTCTGGCTGAATTATATTCTCTATAACACTTGTATTATATTATGTCTGAATGAAATTTTTAGAGAGCGGTAGCCACAATATATGATGTGATTATTCTTGGAGTTTCATTATATACCGCGAAACAGAAAGAGTTTTCGCTACACGCACCTGACTACTGTTTAAAAAATATTATTAAAAACATACAAAAAATTGAAATAAATTGCAGAGTATAGAATTTGTATAAAGGTATTACGCAATAATTATATGCATATGTAGACTATATATAAATGAAAAATTCTTTACTTACTGGGATTGCCTGGTTGCTCTGTACGTTTTTCAGGTATTATTGCATGTGTATTTTCATCGATTTCTCCAGATCCATCTTTACCGGAGCTGAAACCCGCATCATCCTCATCGTCCAAACTGCAAAAATAAATAATTAGCAAAACTTGATATTATCTCTATTCTGTTTAAGAACTTTAAATGGAAAAGTTCATGTTCAGGAAAGCAGAAGTTGCCTTAGAGCTTTAATATTTGAAAGTATTTAATTTCGTAAACTATTTTCTTTAACAACTGAACAATCTAACTAATCATTGGCAGACTTTGCTTCTTTACTTATTAGAAATAAACTTACTTTAAGCGAGAACGAAAAAAAGTTCCTAAGACCGTCAAAAAGTTCTCGGACAAAGCAGTAGTTATTTTAAGTGCTTTATGTAAAATTACAACATGATAGAATACTGCTTCTACAAAAAAATGTTTAAATAAAACTTATCTCGGCAAATACAGCACGTACAAAAGTGTAATCAAAACCAATATTGAGCTCTTAAATTTAGATACAAATGTTATCTAAAACGTTTTAAAATAGTAACAGCAACATTTTTAGGATTAAGTAACATTTTTTGAATAACGACGAGTTTTTAACATTAAGGCCGTTTTAACTGCTCTCTAATACTAAGGTCATTTGAAACTATTAGTATAGACCCAATTAATTCCTTTCTGTCTTTATCATCCTCAACATATCAGAGTTTTTCAGTTTTTCGTTTATTAAAGATAAACACGTCTGTCTACTCTGTTATCAGATATCCCAGGCAAATAACGCCACAGTACAGTACAACTACAACAGTGACAGGACCTTAAATCCCGTACGGATCATGCCAATCCACTACTTTAGAGTGCGGGCGTACTTAAAATCTGATTTGAGGTTAGATTATCATGTGATTGTTTGGCTTAAATGATGGTCTTATCGACGAACCTGAACTAACCAAACGTTAATTAAACAGGAAAGAGTTTCAAGTGAAACCTGGTTTGAAAGGTTTCCAACAGCCCCAAATTGTATCATCAAATTATATAAAAACTTAAAACACTTCAGACTTTCCCGTTTGCTATTTTTAACTGTTGTATTTTTACTGTTTATCTAATATTAGGTATACCGAAAAATCCAAATAAATAATAAATACATTTTTATCCGTTCAGGCTATTAAAATTTTACTACGCCTTTGTTTCATATTTTGCAAACAGGTCCTCCCGTCGTTATGTATCTTCCCCTCAAAAATCAGCCATTAATAAATGTTTCGTGTGTTTTTGCAATTTAAATATACACTGATGCATTGTTGTTACACAATACCGCAAAGCTGCCAGACGTTGGTTTCCATCGTGGTCAGCGTGCACCATTCACGTTATTCAGTTATAAATGTACTTTCATTTATAAGTAGAATGTTCACTTGCTCTCCGACTATTTATAAATAAATATTTTTAAAAAATTAACTTACCCAGGTCCTCCGATAGGCCCTCCCTGTAAAACAAAACTATATGTTACTATTATTTCTAATAATGAATATGAAAATATGTTATATTGCCAGCTATTTCCTCAAAGATACACGTAAAACTTTAACATGATAGTTAGTAGTATTGATATTATACACCAAAAAGTACAGACCTTACCATACGGAAAATAATCTGAACCTAATTGTATGCATTCGAATACTGTCATTGTTATTTATCTTTTAAAACTTTAATCGTTGTTGCTAATCGTATGAATTTCTTAAAAAATATTAATTATTTTAAACAACTTTGGCAATAAAGAATACGAATAATAAAAATTCAATACATAGAAGTTAGTAACACAACAAATATTAAATTTATTGAAACTTGCCTTCAGTACTGTAATAAATAAGAGTACAAGAATAATCAGAAAATTAAATAAATAAATATGTACTCTTTGAACCAAACAATTATAATTATGAATTTGCAATTGTCATAGTATTAAATGTAACAAAAAATCCATGGAAATCTTGGATTTCATTCTAAAGATTCACACAACAACAAACGTTTATTGAATATTTAAAAAATATATTGTTATTTAATAATGTGTTAGTTTTGTTGGTCGTTTAAATAAAAGTAATGCGTTCCTACCCAAACTGTCGAAGATCGAACCCACGTAAACATGAAATAATAGCAATGAAGCAAATTATTTTAGCTTATAGTATTTTAATCTTTATTGTTTTCTATTTGTTTTATCGATAAATAATCATTAGATTTTAGATCTGTTTTTAAACTGAAGTTGGATTTTTGATACACAGATAGATTTTTGGGGCATTGATAAACCCAAGTGAGATTTATTCGGCGACATTTTGCTATTTATTTGTTTATAATTATATGTCCCTCAAATCCTATTGTTTTTGAATATTACATTACATTGTAAAATAATGCATTCTCTAGAGATTTGTACAAAAGTAAATATTGCATATTATTAAACTATATACTATTAACTAAATACGCAAAATTCTATAGGTTCCCTCATCTCAAGCTTGAGAAAACAGAGTTAGAGGTTCATGCACGTTCCCACATGCAAAATATTCCTGTTAGTAAACATAGAAAGAAATAAAAGAAGAAATAGAGGTAAAAAATATAAATAAATCTTTTAGAATGTAGTGATCCAAATTTAAATAAACACAGCTTAGGATAAACGTATAAGATTTGCTTACATGGTCTTTTTATGCAATGTAGTTTGTTATATTATATATCTAATTAGAAAAAGAGATTTTGCAAGAAATGCCATTAATATGTAGTATTAAAGTTTGAATTACACTAAGTAAGAAAGTTAAGGTAACCCTCACTACTAGCTTTTTATAAAAAATACAATAACACAAAAGCAACTCCTAAGTAATTCGACGTTTGTGTAATCAACATATTTGACTCGGAAAAGCTAAACATTCCATTAAAATAAACTCTAATCACAATTTAATTATACATTATAGTTAAAAATGTATAAAAGTATTGCACATTATAATAAAATGGCATTCGGATTTTCGTATAGGTGTGTATTTATTTAAAACTAAGCTGGGTGCATTTAATTTCGAATCCCATTGGATACTGAACAAAAATATGTTCATGCCACGAATGTTATTTGTTATGTAGATTAAAATATTTAATTCCTCTAGAAAGTTATAAATGTGGTTCGCCACATAAATTTAACTCTGAAAGAGAAATCCGTACTTGACAAAAACCGAACGACGGCTTCTAAAATTTGAAAATACTTAAACAGGGGTTTTAAATATGCCATACCAATTACCCTAGTAGGAAGGAACTTGTTTGTACCAATTCCTTATTCTTGCATAGTAAATTAAAGTGCTGAATATCATAACAAAATTTTAATGATTTGTTAACAACGATAACTTTGTAAACAATAATAACATTTAGCGTGCATTCCAATAGATGAGTGAACACAATAATGACGATATTCTTAACTTACGTCACTGCCAAATCCGAGGGGTGCATACTCTCCCTTGTACTAATAAAAAAAAATATATTAAATTTTGAATAAAAAATTTTCCCTATACCCGCAACGTTGGAGCAACCAAATTAAAGTGTTTTATTAATACATATTTGATAATGTTTATGTATTATTAGGTTAAAATATAATATTCCTACGTAGAACTTCAATAATTTTTGTCTACTTCTGTACTATTATACAAAAAATATTCAAAAAAATCATAGACGCAGCTTTGACTTAATAATTTGTATCTAGTCATATTAAACTTTTTTAATAGATTTCAAGGTTGTATAAATTAAAGAAAAGGGATGCTAAGACCGTTAATATAGGCGTGCGAGTTGAGGCTTTGAATTTTTAGTTTGTCGTAATTACGTTCTTGATAGTATCTTCAAAAACGCAGTAGGTTAAAACCATAATAAAGTGGACTGTAGACTGGAGTAAAAATAGAAACCTTGAAAAGTTAACGTATTTCCTCCAGCTGCACAGGAATTTCTTATAAAAAAACTGAATACTAAATGAAAACTGAAATTGCCACTGAACCTTTGCAGAAATTTTGATTTTTTTTTATTAAGCAGTCATCAGTTTATTTGGTCAAAACCAATGTTTCTAGTTCCAAACCTGTGCGTCAGAACTCGTATTAGAGATGTAAAGACAACCTAGACTTAATTTATCTAAAATTTTGCCAAAACTTCTGTATCGCAAGTTAAAGGATTAATTGACGGAGAGAGATAAAACGGATTTGATGTTGCAAAAATTTTAATAAGTAAATAAAAATATAGTAAAACACGCAATTCCGCAAAAACCTCAAATAAATGTTAATAAATCACTTAATTTGTTTGCATAAACCGTAGCCACGAGTATGTGATTTCTATTATCCTTTCAAAGATATCAAAATTTTGACTTACACTATCAAAGTCATCGTTATCCTCATCATCGTCTTCGAATTGTCCCTACAAATTTAGATTATAACTTTAGTTAATAGAATTTTTAAAATTTTAACTTTTTACGAATTTGAACTTACTTCCTCGTAATCATCTTCCTGTTGTCCAAAATCCTAAGAAAATCAAAATAATTATAAAAATTTTTGTAAACACAGCAGAATTAGGTTTTAAAAAATTATTAAACAAATAATAGATTTCAATTTTTTTGATACTGAAACCTCAACTAAATCCTATATAAGAACAACGCCATCGTTCTTATCATAGACTTGCTAATAGATTTACAATGTTTGTAATGTAACTAGAATATATAACCACCCATTTTACGACAATTTTAATTGCGAATTAAATTGCGTGAGAGGCAAAGTATGTACAGCAAATACAAAAAGAAAAAGAAAAATTAGTAAATAAATCAACTTTAACAACTAAAATTATTGTGAAAAGCAGTCTGTCAACATAATTCTATATTCCAAATACGAAGAAGATTGTTAAAAATGTATGGAGAAAAACTTAAGGGTGTTAATGTCAGTACTGAGGATCAAAACAAATTAGTGTCAACAATAAATTAAATTGTAACTTACATATTCATCATCTTCATCGGGCTCCTATAAATATTAAACTATGTGTTAAATGTTCGTTGTATGTTTAAAAGTAAGAGAATGTATTGAAGAAAGTTTGAAAATATTACCTTAAGCACAATGTCAGAAACTATGATACACGTTTAACTATTTTACTCTTATGATTTTAATTCAAATAAATAAAACGGTTAGTTAAAGTAATTTTGTAAATGTAAGTGTAATAAAGTTAAATTTAATATAAAAATATTACGCAGAATAACAACACAAAAATTGCAAAAGGAATGCATTTGATATTATATAAATAGAGCGACGTAATATCTTGTTATTTATTTAATGTTTGTTTCACTGTTGTTAAAAATGAAGTTTATATTAAACTGTTATTATACTCCAGGTTTTAAATGACAAAATGTTAAATAGCTACTTGCATTTTCAGACAATGATTATACATTCTCAAAACATGTTAAACGTGAGTATTTGTCTACGTTTTAATCTGATATATTTTTCTTATTTGCCAATAAATTAGAACGATCTAAAAAGCAAATTGTATAACTAGTTACAAAGATTTTTTATAACATTAGGAAAAAAGTATCCTTTGCAAACATATAAATATATGCATTTATTAAAATAAGATAGCTTGTAAATTTTATTTTCAATAGATAAGCCCTTTTTTTCTGCGAAAAATATACAAATACAAAATCACATTGCAAAACAACAACTTTTTATGAAAAACCTCATTTCCTCTTTGAATTTCTAGATTTTCCGTAAAATTCGATTCCAAAGCAACCGTATACGTCCAAAGAAAAGGGATGGCCCACCAGAAAAGAGATAATGGAACCACTTTGGTCCGAAAACTCAAAAAGACCCAAGGAAATGTTTTATGTCTCCGGATTGCACACAGCTCTCTTAGTCTGCATGGTCTTAGAGTCTCAGTTTTCAACCTGACATTAATTTTTTTTCCATTTTTGTTTAAATCAACAGAGTTATTTATAAAAAAAAAGTTCAATTTGTTTTTTCATGAATTGAAAGTGATCATACGAGTAGCATAATACTCATGAATGAAAAAATGTAATTATTTGTCGTGTTTTTCACAGAACCTTTTTTTTTAAATAACATAGAAATGGAACTTAAGCATCACAGTATTGCTAAAAAACGAATTTACCAAAAGACTTGATTGAACAGAAGTATTTTATCAGTTTATTTTTAAACTGTGAAATATATTTTTACAAATATTTATAATCAACAGCAAAAGTTATGGTACGAGAGGTGATCGCACCCGCACCTCTGGATTACTACTCCATTGCTCTAACCAGGTTCGCTATCTTACCACTGAAGCAATTCGTTAGAACTTGAACATATTCAAACCCACCAGTATCATAACCATTGTCGATCCTGATAAATATTCTAACCTTATGACCCGGCGTTCCATAAAATACTTGATAAAATTCATCTGTTCAAAATTTGGCTTATACGGGCATAACGTAAAATTATAAATTTACTAATATGGCCGGTACCTAATAGCGATGTCAGATTTGACGTCCAGTCAGGAACGCCGCGCCATAAGGTTAGAATATTTGGCAGGATCAACAATTGTTATGATACTAGTGGGTTTGAATATGTACAAGTTCTAATGAATTGCTTATCAGTGTTACAATAGCACAATTGGTTACTTGTACCATAACTTTTGCTGTTGATTATAAATATTTCTAAAAAGACTTGATTGTTATGGAAAATACTGATACCAATGGAAATATCTAATATTTGTTTTTTTATATAAAGATTGGTAATTTAGGCAGGCCAAATTAGCTATAAATGTATTTTTTTTAAAGGGTCGAAGAGAAAAAGTTTACATCTGCTCTAAACAGAGACCAGAAGTCGATATCATAAAAAAGAATATGAAGAACTGAAACATGCGTATCTAATCCATTTTACATTTAGGTAAAATATTCTGATTTTGCAACCTCTTAAACACCGATTTTGTCAATTTTAAAAATGAAAACTCTCGATAACAGTAATTATTAAAGTTATTTACTCGTATAGGGCACACTAGTTGAAGTTTAGTATGTTGAGAATTGAAACTTCGAAAAAGAATAAAGCATTTTACAAAACAATCAAAAATATATTCTTCTTCAGTTTTGCAATGGGCAATGTATGGGAAGATAGCAGAAGTACAATTCGAAACTTCAGTTTAAAATCCTCAAATAATTTAACAAAAAAATAAGTCCGTAAGTCAATTTTCAAAAATTTTCGCAAAGGCTCCAAAGAATCAAATGGAACTCATTTTGAAAGTGAGTGCTCTTTCCTGTAACCTCACAAAAGCATTCGACTGCGTACTTATAGGATTACTATAAACTTGATGATCAAAAACTTAAAATATAAGAAAATCGTTTCAAAGACCTTCAGCAGGATGTTTGGATTCCAGTCCAAGGGCTCGGTTCTTGGACCGGTCCGTTTTTAGACCTATATAAATAATCTGGACAGGGCCGTTCCGGGACTGAATTATTATTTTGGACCACTATTCCTGAATATGCTGTTCAACTAACCAAAGATATGCTTAGCTTAGATATAAACTTTAAAAGAATTTGCTGGTCAATGGGGCTTACTAATTGGTTGATAAGTTCTTGAGAACGTAATACTAGAGATTAGATAAGACTGGAAGTCACCATTTATCACTGTGAGCTAGTAATAAAACATATAATTGCAAATATGATGAAGGTAAACACTAGGGTAATTTGTACCTTTAACTTATTTTTGGAGGGTTGTGGCCTGACATGTTCTCGCTAAGATACCTAAGTTTGGTTAAAACATTTTAGATAGCATCGAACAGGGTTTTTTTAAACGGTGCATTTAACATCGTTAAAATTGAAGTAGTTCGTTTTTTCGGTAGCTAAACTATCGGAAATACTGTTATAAAAGGGACACTTCCAAATATTTTGGAATTCAAGAAATATGATTTTATATGACATTTTTAAAATAAAACAGAGCAACGTTTAAAAATTATTTATGTTGAAAATAAAGACTGGAAGGATCTAGCACCAACAAGAAATGAAAACAACTAACACTGGAAGTAAAAAATAACACAAAAAGATAGTCACAAAAAGTCTCTGTGAGAATATGAATGCCGCGATTGCAGCCTTTAGGGCCATTTTCCAATTGCCATTATAATTAGGTCTTTAGAAAATTCTGTCCAACATTCCTCAATTCCGGTCTTTTTGTTGTTGAGTTGTACCAAAAGTATTATTATTATATAATTATATATACTGTTAGAATACATGTATTACCATGTATTCTAACAGTCACCATACACAATAGTCGACTGGACTGAGATCTGGACTATTTGAAGGCCAGTTGCTGGATACAATAAAATCCGGACATTGTTCTCACAGATATCTTATTGTTTCTCGAGAGGTATGGGCGCTCCATTCTGGTGGAATGTGTAAACATCACAAACTTCTTTGCCAGCTATAGTGCAACATATTTGACAGATTATTTTTTGTTGTTCACAAAATTTATTGAAATTTTCCCTACTACAGCTTATACGGCAACGGACACCATTCAAAAGTTGTCAAAAGGAATATCTCTTTTCCTTTCTACCGTAGTACAAACCCTACAATTTTTGGGTTGTCTCGCCATATTGTCTGGATCCGTTCTCGCGTCCTGAATCTGTGACATCGTTCTATCCTTTCTGTTCAACGAGGGGTGTTAATTTTTAACAGTAATTTTATTTTAATAAAATTCTTAATAAAATTCTTCTGTTGATGTTTTTTTGATTCCTGCGACATTCGTTATTTTTCTTGAACTAGTTGTCTGACCTGAACGTAAATTTTTAGTAATACATCTAATTCTATCAATATTTTTTCAATTCTGTCAGTTCTTTTTCTTCCACGTTCATGTTTCATTTCTATTGAGCCATTGATTTCTATTAAATGCTTGATAAATTTTAATATTTTTTTACTTGGCATTTTTTTGAGGATACAAATTACTTAAATATTTAGTTAAAATCTTATCTTCAAGAGTTCATAAAACCATGGTAAACACCTCTTCAATCTACCTAATTTGACAAAAATTCTCTGAAATGACATTGACAATCAACAATTGAATTGGCTTTGCTTTATTTTGAAAATTTCATATAAAAACCTATTTCCTGAATTCCAAAATACTTGTCAGTTTCTCTTTTGCGAAAGTATTTTTGATAATTTGCTACAGAAAAACGAATTACCTCAATTTTAGATAAAACCGAGTTATTTTGCTACGATGTTAAATCCATCGTTTTAGAAAAAAATCCTGTAAAACCGGTGTTATCTAAATTTTTTTAACCAAGCTTTAGGTATCCTAGCAAGATTATGTCAGGCCACAGCCCTCCAAAAATGAATTAAATAGGTGCAAAATCCGCAGTGTATTTTTTTTTATTAACCCCTAAGAAATTTGTCCCGAAAGATTAAAAAAATACTTCAAAAACATTCTGTAGGTATTACGACAAAAACCGAGTATTAAAAATAGTGTAAGCCTTCAATTAACTAGAAAATACTTACGTCGTAGTCGGACTGGCGATTCTTCCTAATTAAGTTAGTATGATGGGAACTGGAAGATTCCTCATTCAGATGCTTGTTATGAGATTGGGGCAATACCTTCTCATGATGCTCTCTCTGGGATTGGTGGTGGTTGTTTAAGTGTATCTCGTCGTTTGTAAATATGTTTCCTAAATACAAATACAAATATAATTATATGTATAACTTTCAGTTTTTGTATACAAATTATGTAATTATCGCACCTCAACAATTGTTATAAAATTCAAATCACTATAAAAGCCATTATTGTTTGCGTGTTTCAGAATTAAACATCATAATCTATTTTTTGTGACTGTGCATTTGGTGAATGTCAACGAAACTCAAATATTTATAGCGTTTCTTTGATAAAATAATATTGTCATGGAAAATTCGATGAAATTAAGGGAATTGATGAAATTGCTTGCTTGTTTTGTCTATGATGTTAGATTCTTTAAACAAATTTAAAAATAAATACTTTTTTAATAATGTATAATTTTTCAGTATATTCAATTCGATCAAAAACAGATAAAACAACTTCACTGGAAGCCCTCAAATATTGTTGATATGATGTTATTTTAGTCTAATTATCTACGAGAAATGTTTTTAAATTGTTTAAAATAAGTAATTTTTGTAAATTCATGAATAATTAGAGCCTTCTGTATATGGTAAATCTAGCATTTACTTTCATTTTTAAGCTGATTTTTAATATAGCATCCCAGATGGCAGCCATTTACTAACTTCCTTAATATTCGTGTTACACTATTGTTCAATTCCTCAAGTATCAATTTATAATCAAAATAGGCGTAAATTGAGTACTTTATAAGTGTTTTATGTGATGTAACTCAAATAAAGCCAAAAAAAAATATGAATGACATTATACATGGAGTCCAGAAATTCCCTTCCATTAATAGGGGGTATTTTACAGATGGAAGTATTAAAAAATAATCATGGACATGCACACGAAAACTCTCCGTTTTCGTTTATATTTAATTATTATATTGGATTCTTAATTTGCACATGTTATACCGTAAATAACATTTTAGAAAATAGTACAAGGTATAATAATTCCACGACTACTTTGACCACGCTTCTCTTCTTTAATTACAAAAATGTGTTTAATACATGAACATTTTGATAGTTTTTGGCTCGTAGTTTGAATAATAAAAACTCATGCTAAAACCTTCAAAGCTTTCCATATTTTTAAATTACTTCACAACGTTGCCAGGTATGAACACAAAATGTATAATATAAAACAGGAAATCCGATAGTAGTATTAAACTAGGTCAGGGTCGCTAGCAGCAAAGGGGTAACCCGAAAAAAATTAACCTTGTATAATTTTCCAACATATATTATAGGTTTCTATAGACATTAACTGCGACTTATCGTGTGCCAAATTGTAAGCAAATATCTTTAGAAATGTACAAGATACAGCAAAAAACTAAACTATATATCATCCAGAGTAGGACGACATCTTTTCAGAAGTTGAAGTTTTGAGAGGAAGTTACAAACTAACACATTATATCATGCAACTTAATTTACGCCATCGAAAAGGGCTACAAAAACTCTCGACCAACAGTATTGCTATTGATAGGTAATGGGTGAGACCTTAACGGCGAAGAACTTATTTCAAATGTCTGGAGATAGCCCCCTTAGAGGAGTTTCTGAACTTTTCAAATGTAAATGTAAAATTACGTGTGAAGATATAAAATGTTCTTGTTTAGAGAAGCCCCTAATTTGCACTGCCCTTTGTAAATTAGTGTAACAATATAAAGGACCATCAACAGCTGTACCCCGATAATAATGATTCAGAAGATGATATGAAACATATATAATATGTATAATACATACAAATGCTGCTTTTAATAATTCTGTTTAATATATTTATTTATTTATGCTGTCAATAAAAACTGATTTTTATAATTAGTTAATAAAACACCAGATGTATATAACGTTAATCATATTTCTTCACGTCACCTAATACTTTTAAAGAACTCAATACGCGCCCATTTTGATTATAAATTTGTATTTCTTGGTCCCGAAATCATGTAATTTGACATATTGGTCAATAGCATGCCACGAATATAAATGAGGTGAGTAAATTGCCCCCATCTTCAGCGACATATTGAAAATGACCTTAAAAATATGTAAAAAAAAATAAAATGTAAGGTATTTAGAATCTACGTATCAAAATCCACAGAATAAAAAATATATTAAACTTGGCTAATAACCGATTTTGTGGGCTAAGAATTCGTTTCATCCTGTTTATGAGGCTCTGAATGAAATTCCTCAATTTGTTTTATCGTATGAGGAAAAATAAAAACTATTTGTGTTCATTCATCTAAGTACAGAGTTATTTTTATTTCTGGATGTCTCGAATACACTTAAGTCCAATGTACATACAATTACTATGTGGGACACTCAAGTATTCTATAGAGCGCATGCAGAGATTGTATTAAGATAAAATTAAATTTAAAAAACTGGTCCTTGAAGTTTTTCATTTCGAAGTGTTTGAGATACACGTATGTCTGCTGCTCGCACTAGACTGGATACTCTCTGCCATAATATCCAGAGTATATGAAAAATAGAAGGTTTTTCTAAAACTGAAGTGGCTGTAGCATAATTATTGTGTATGAGAAACCTATGTACTTAGAACAACCAAATATTGCATACATGGATTTTCAAAAATTACGTTAATCGGTTTGTTTCAATTCAAACGTTTTGTTTAATCGGAGGCACGAGAAAAAAATTAAAACTACATAATCGTGTATACTCAGTAAGAGTAAACATGGCTGTGAAGCAAAAACGGAAGTACTGTTCTTTTCTTAAGTGCTTGCAGATGTTATAAAAATCGATCAAAATTAAAAAAGCTGGACTTCAAAGAATTTGTTTTGCGATTCGAATATATGTTCGCTTGTTTTACTGACTAGTCTCGTTATACTATCGAATAATTTTAAAAAGTTGATTTTTAATAGCTTTTACTTTTCTATCTTTTAACTTTTTTATTGGAGGTCCAGAGCCACTGGCAGAAATACTCGGCTAGGGGCTCGTAAAGAATCACGGTCATAATATCTACTTATTAACACGGCGATATTGTAGCATAGAGTATCCAGTGTAGTAACTGAAACAGAGGTACATGTATCTCAAACACTTCGAAAAAAATCTTCAAGGTCCAGTTTTCTCAAATTTGATTTACCTTTTGGCCAATTTCTGCATACCCTGTACTCATTATCTGACTGTCCACCCTAGTATTTCAAAAACTTCGAAAAGAAAATTGGCCCTGAGGTCTACACACTCTGTGTATCCAAAGCACCCGAAAAAGAAACTCTGGTTTATGTGTCGCGTTCTTATAATTTTTTTATGAATGTGCACAGTTAGTTTCTATTTTTTCTCGTACAATAAAATAAATTGAGTGATTTAACATAAAGTCCCACGAAGAGGAAGAAACAACCTCTTAACAGAAATATTTTTTTAATGGAATCATTAGCTCTAACTATAATTGTTTCTGATCTGGTCAATTTTAATTCTTGTTCTAATAATTATTACTTTAAAAATACAGTACAGATTTTATTCCTGTTGTATTCATAATATCGTCGAATTATTTCAACTATATTTGTGTCACCCCTTTGTCAGAAAGCATTGTTTATATTTAACCTTAAACTTCCACCATTATAAATGCACACATTTGCTACTACGACGCTTAGTTTGTACTACGAATATTTTTAACAGAAACAGGATTGCTATTTAAATGTCTAAATATAATTTTATTAAATTCAGTTATGACATAACATTTAAATGCATTTTCTTACCTATACTCCTTTTTATCCTATTTACAGTACGTGATAACCAATGGTCATCTTCTTCTTCAGTTGGTTGACTAGATTTTGAATAACTATAACTACTTGACTGTCTTGCTATCCTATGATTTCTTAAATTTGTTAATTCTAGGCTATCGAAAACTAAGTCTGAATCCTCCTGAAATAAGAAATATTATATGTTAGATAGGTTGTAAATAAAATACCTAACGAAAAAACAAATTAACAAATTGACAAAATATTTTTAAAACGACTTAAAAAAAGATGAGTTATCAATGTCCAGCGATTACTCCGGGATGCTTTGACGAATTTGAACAAAATTTTCAGGAACTATTCAGGGTAGTGCCGGAATGGACCCGTATCAAGCATATTAGAAAAAAATATAAAATGACGAAACTATGCCAATTTGAATTTTTTCGACCCAAGATTTTCGACGGTAAATTTAAAATTGGCTTGAAATTTGGTGTATGAAGTGTAATTAATTAAAAAAGTAATTTTGCTGCACCCTGAGGTACATACATCTAATTTACCGTCATGTTGTTTCGTCTATTGCGGGAGGGAGGAAACTAAGGGAAAAAGGGGGTATTATAAAAATATCGTGCTTTCCGTAGTTTTCGGGGTTTTAATGGCACGAAGTTCAATTTTAGTAATCAATTTAATTTTCGACAATGTGTATGGCTCATTTTCTATGAATGTGTATAGATAGAGCTTTTAATATAATATTAGTACCCTGGTTTTCGCAAAATTTCGTATTTATTATAAACGTCTAAAATTTTATCCTAGGTTTAGGCCTCGAAAACTATAAAGTTGACCTTTGCATTGAAACTTTACATCAACTGAAAAGAACCTAGACGTGCTTTAACGTATTGTCCTAAAATTTGGTATATTATGAATATTTAACACAAAAACTAATTTGAGCGTACTTTGACTTACATCCCCGACCTAGGGGGATGAAAGAATCTATTTACGTGTAAATCTTACTGGATGTTGAAAATGTTAAATAAGTTTATTCTTGACGCAATAAATAGCTTGCGCCTATAAAACTTAAGTGTTGGGGGAGTGGTATGGAGGGGGTAGTCTAAATATATAATATATTGCGTTTTATATAATTTTTAGGATTTTTCGGATCATAACCTCACTAATTATTTTGATTTTGACAATTTGTACTGCTGATTTTATATGCATATGTATAAATTGTGCTTATGTATATATAATGTTAGGTACCATATATATATATATATATATATATATATATATATATATATATATATATATATATATATATATATATATATATATATATATATATATATATATATATATATATATATATATATATATATATATATATATATATATATATAGTGCCCACGGCGCTTATATTAAAAATAAAATAAAATAACTTGATAGCGGCAATTGTCTTGAAAGTTAGTGCATAATATGCAATGAACCAAGTTTTGGGCGTACCTGGAGAACCGCCGACCTTGAGTGAGAGCAATATTTTCTCATCAGGGTATTTCCGTAGGCAATTATTATTCTTAATTAACTGTAATAATTTCGTTTTTAATGGGGACACACATTCTACGATTTAAAAAAAGATTTCTAAAGGTAGTAGTATATTTCATGTTTATTTTTTGTACGTTTACTATAATTCAATTACCGATAAAACAAATACCAATTTCAATGTCATACTAACTTCGGAATGTTTTTATTTTCCTTAAAAAATATTTTATATATATATTATCCTTTATATTTTTTTTAAAGAAGTTTAAAGAATACTGGCATGAACATTCATACGTTCTTCGAATGAAAGCCAAAGCTTGCTCCTTGTACTGTTTTTGTTCCGTCAGCAAAAAGATTTATTTTTCCTTCTGAAGTGGTCTATTTCCATTAATGGTGGAAATGCTGGGACATCTGCATCTACGATATACACTTTACAAATTGCCTTAATTCATTAGGCGATGTGAAATTAATTTCGCCAAATCGTAGGCGTAGTTGGCTACTGTCACGAATTCCAAGGTTCTTGTTTTTTATAGTTTCCTACAATATTAAACTGGCGAAGTCAAATAGTAGAACAACGTGATGAATGGTCTAGCTTCTAGCAGTTACCAAAAATAATTTATTAAATTGATAACAGCTGGGCAAAAAGGACAAAAAAATATAACTGCAAATGCAAGACAGTTCCTATATTATAAAAACTCTCATTTATATAGAATTTACCAATATACTGACACCTATAGAGAACAAGTAATGCCATATTTTTATTATGAATAATAAATACATAATATTGAGCATAGCACAGCTTTAGCATCAGTGTTTCAATCCATCTTTTTACATATTAAGTATTATACCCTTACTTAAACAAAAATTAAACACTATAAAAATAAATGTCAGTTACGTTGTAAAAAGCGTCAATAAATATGCCAGTCGCTATAATAAAATCACTTGCGCTAGACATTATCGGTCAATTAATGAGAAAACTGAAGACTGTTGCTTTATAATTTATCTCGAACTGACGGGAATCACGAGTGAGAGCGGTTCGTAAACACGCGCCCGAGAGTTCAACATAATAAATGATCCTAAAATGGAACGAAAATGTATATTAGATAAAATCGAGAACATGAGTGTATGCAAAAGAAATCGTCTTTTTTGGACATTTAATATCTTAATCGGCACAAGCTAATGCTTGTATTTAAAAGTTTTTAAAACGTTCTGCTCTTGATTTGCTTTATACTAATATAAAGTTAAGCAGAAGTGCATCAATATTTAAATAGTTTAGAAAAGTTTATTTGCTATTATTTCTTATTATCTTAAAAAAATAATTTCATGCTTTTTTATGTTTTGTTTAAATGGCACTTAACTTATAATATTACTTATAAGTAAACGATTACGATGTTTGATATAAGGTCCTATTTCTCGAGAATACATATTTTTCGAACTTGCTACAAAAAAAACCTTATTTCAAACGAGTCTGACTCCGGCAGATTATATATTAGAGCGATTGTGGAAACTAATTTTTAAATTTACTACCGCCACAATTCACTAAAATGTATTTAAACTTTGTTATATATGTGTATTATAACTTAAGCTTACAAGGTTAAAATATTTAGACCGGTTCTCAAATTATATTTAAGCAATCTAAAACTCGTTTGATAATTTTATTTTCACTATTCTGTAGAATAGTCCGAAAGTTAAAAAATAATGTGTATATCACCGTAAAAAATGTTTGGAATTTAAAAATTTCTTCGATCATAAAGCACGTCGGACAAAATATATCTTAACCTAATTTAGAAAAAAAAAAAAGAAACAAAATGTATTTGTAAGGCGGTTTTATCATTTTTAAACCAATTTTAAAAATTAATTGCTTGTCAGCTTAAATAAAGATTAAGGCCACTATTATAATGCATAGAGTAATGGTTATAAATTAATGTTCCTATTTTATGGATATAAAACAGATAATCCAAAAATGTCTTCAAATTGTACAAATTTTTTGGTGTAGTCAACATAGATTTAGATTCTTAAATGTCACACTCTGTATATTATATCTCCACCAAATTCTTCACTTTCCCCTGAACATAGAACGAAGCTTGCATGGCTGTGGTCAGTTAAAAAATTATGGTTCTTGGGATTAGACCATGTCAAAATGGAATCACTTTCCAACGTTTCGCCTTAGATTGCACGAGGCATCTTCAGGAATCTTTACTTCATGTGATCGGAAGACTGAATTTATAGAGTGTCTTCTACAATTCCTTACAATCGGAAACAGAGAGACTGACTCAAGCTCTAAGAGGGAATGGATTTTGCACTGAGAATATTAGATGGTCAATTAGAAAATATAAAAATCCTATTCTACAAAATGATACTATTAAGGAATTACCGATAGGAAGTGTAGTTCTTCCATTTATAAACGGAACTACAGACAAGATTGCAAGGTTACTTCGCCGGTCCAACATACGTACAATCTTCAACACACACAAGAAAATTAGAGCATGTTTGCGATCGCCATAGGACATTATTCCTTTACAAAAGGAAGAAGTATATGCAATCCCTTGTTCCTTTAGTGTTGTCTATATTGGAAAAACTGGACGATCCCTATCGACTAGGCTTAAAGAACGTAAAGGATGTATTAAAAGAAACCAATTTTACAATCTGCACTAACATGCAGCACACTAGACATGTGATACATGTAAAAGAAACTAGAGTTCCTGCATCAGTTTTGGAATTCTATAAATATAAAATTAGAGAATCTATTGAAATGTATAAGCATCCTAACAATTTTAATAGAGATACGGTCTTCAGTCTAAATCATACGTGGAAACCGATCGTTGCACGGTTCAGTGAACACAGATCGACTATAAAAAGTCGGCTTAGGTCTCTCCAAGCTCATTCTTTCCTCGTGCAATCGAAGATGAAACGTCCAAAAGTGATTACAATTTGACACGGTGTAATCCCTATCTTTCCCCTGATTATAAATATATTACACTTATATTTAAATACTCCAGTGGAACGATTTTCGTCTGCCTCTTATGGTAGGGTTTTTCTTAAATTTCTCGGTTGTCTTTAAAGATAACGGTATCAAACCCAGTTTATTTTTAATCAGCAAAAAGAGGCCCGTTTGATGGACATAAACAATCTTTGTGCTATATTTAAGAAACTGAAAATTTTTTTGTATATCTACAAACTACACCAAAAAAGCTGTGTACACTTTTTAGACACTTTCCAAATCCTTTTTTATATCTACAAAAAATTCGAACGTTAATTACTAACCAAATCCCCGTACTAGTTTTTACACTGTCGGCTAATTTAATCTACACACACCCTTTTAATTAAATGAAAATCAACATGTATATCATCAAAAAATACATTATACCAAAGGAATTTGAATGTCCAGGCAATTAAAAAGTCAGTGTTCTTAATAGGATACCATTTGATAACAGGATCACTTCAAATTGTAGAGCATAATTATTCAGGCATAAAAAGCTTATTCTGGGACTCACTCAGTGTTTCTATATTTTAAACTAGAGATCCCTAAAGATGTTTGTACAATTGGAGTCAAAACGTTATAGAGAGCGTACATTTTGACAGGTTCTAATTTTAAAAATCATAACTTGTTAATTATCCAAAGCTTCTGTCCTATAATTTCGGGATTTATCTCAGACGTTAGAAAATTTCTATATTAGAAAAAAAATCGCAACTTGCAATATTTTCCATTTCATGTTTTTACAAAATGATTTTAATTAGACTACTCGTTAAATAACTATTGTTTAAATATTTGATGGCAATTAAAAATGACAACTTTCTATCATTCATAAATCTGAAATTACTGTAGGGTTTTTAGAATTTGTAAGTTAAAAGGTAAAAATTGTTTAATTTATTTTAGTTTCACTGCAAGACAAAGCAGTAATTAAGTAACTTTTAAATTCAAAGTTACCACTTTACTATAAAAAGCTCTTAAAAAGACAAGAAAAGTTACCTAATTTATCCTAATAAATATGAGAAGGGTAGCCTAACTAATTAAATGAGAATTAGTTAAAGAATGAGTGCAAGTGGTAGGAATCGAAACGGCCGTTTACTGAGGCATTACGACGATCTCGGGGATTTGTAACACCTCTTAAAATAAACGTTGTTACCAGGGGCGTGTAGTATCGAGAATTTTATAATGGTGTGAAAATTTAATAAGAATATCCTTCTTCTAAACACAACCCGCCAGCTCCATGATGGTCCAAATAAAAAATAAAAATAACAGTGCTTTAAATAAAATAAAAAAAAACACCGCTCAATTAAAAAATTCAAATTCCTTAAACGACATCCAGAGACCTTGCAAAATACAAATAAAAACAATTTAAAGTAAAAACAGCACTTAATAACAGACATATCAAACGGCATTAATCAAAAAATTAAGACAATAAGAAATTCAAAGCATAAAATTCACTATTAAATAAAAATGTTTAACCAATATTTAGAATGTTTAGATTTTTTTTATAATGGAGCTTGATGAAGACATATCGCTAAATTAAGTTTATTTTTAAGCATATTAAGTTTAGTAAACCGAGTTCGTAGGTTGTTACCACCCAAAAATTTTGTAATATTTAAATTTAGACAACTTATAAATCAATATTCCCACTATTGTCTAGAAGTAATTCGTTTGTAATTTGATATTTCAATTATTGGCTTAATTTTAAGAGCTAGAAAAAATGTTAAAGATAAAAAGTTATAGATATTATAACGTTGGATATATGAAGACATTTTTATTTAATACAGGACGTTCAAAAAACTGTAGGACATTAAACATAATTTTATTTACATAGAATACCCTATTTGGCTCTCGCATCATAAAAATATAATAACTTTACTTTTTTACACACACAAACTTATACTTGAAACGTATGGACAAAGTTCAAGTTTCAATATTTTTAATAAGAATTAAGATACTCCGTTGTGGATTTAGGCGTTGTCTAGAACTAGATATAGAGTTTAGTACATCGAGATCGTAAACGTAGTATTTTACAACACATTTGTTTTGCAGAGTGTTGTAAGATTGTATTTTTTTAGAAACTTTCTTACCCTGTATCTGTTACGATATGACATATTTTATTGTTCTTTTCAAACGAACATTTAGTTTACACCCAAATATCAAAAAAAATTTTTCGCCGATTGTTTCAATTTTTTTCGGTTCGTGATATACAGGTTGTTTTCTACAAATTGAAAGTTTGTCTGAACATGTTTTTATCAGCTTCTGTATACATTAAACAATTGTTTCTTACCTTAGGTATGATCAAAAGTAATGTCTCTTAATATTTTAATATGACCGTTGAACATAGAGGCTTGTAGAAGTTGAACGCCACTTTTACATTAAAGAAATCTATTTTACCTAATTTTTACTTTAAACTGATTCTCGTGATACGTCCAACCCCAAAACAGTGCAATTAAGGAATAACAGACCGGTTTTTAACATTTAAAATTATATTCATTTTTAAACTCTGGATTGACCATGCAATTTTTCAAGAAGGCGGGTTGGGCGACATTTTGAGGAAAATATCTTAACTGAAAATAGAGTTCGGCAGCCTATCTATTGAAAGGCCTTTTCAACAGTAATTTATTCCTAAAATATAGATACATTAAAAATACTTGACAGACATTCTTGCATGTAACAAAACCAAAAAAAAAATGTTTATTTACCCTTTTCTGTTGTTCTTATATACTTTTGGGATATATTAACAAATACATATTATACGTAAAAAGGTAATTACACGCACTGCGGCATTGCCCACCTACCCGGTATTTCCTCGAAGCACTTTTTCTAATCCAAATTTAAAATTGAAATATGTTCGTTTGTTATGTTTGTCAATAATCACAAATCATTTTAACAGAACTGGCTAAAATAAGCCTATTAATTTTGGTGCAAATTCTTAACTACATACCGAGAAGCTGCTAGTGCATTACAATATATTGCTGGCTATATTTTTCGACAAACGTAGATTACGGTATCCCTTAGCATTCTCCTACTTTTTGTGTTTATACTATTAAGGCACATTAAGTTATAGCTGTTTTATTTTCTGTTATAAAAATAAACTCCAAGAAAATAATTAAGGGATATTAATATCTTACGCCTGCATTTGAACTTCGATGAAGCAACAACGAGTAATTTGGTCTTTAATTTGATAGTCCAAGTAGGTGTAAATTTATACTTTTATTTTTTGTAAATGCAGTTATTCGCAAAATTGTTGTGGGTATTATACGGGGTAAATTAAAATATAAAAATTTTTCTTGCTTTTTTCAACGTTGCCGTGCTGTACGTCAAAACATTTTTGGCTGATCTTTACCTTTGCATAAATAGAGCAATATGCCATATATTTTTTTTCTGTCTTTCATTAAAGAGATACATACAATTTTTTATTTAATTGCATGTTTTTATTTTTATACATTAAGATGAGCTTAAGGCTAATTTAACTACATTTAATATAAATATTGTTCCCATTTAAAAATAAACAGGGTTTTCATCTACGTGTTACTTTACAGGGTTATATAACTAAAATACGTATAATAAATACATTCTGTAAAAAAGGGAAGGAAAATGTTTATCGGTTGAAACAAGATTCTATGAAGTTTTCGAGATTGCGAGTTCGTGTATGTTGGTTCGATGTAATTTAAGCAAACAAAGCGATTGGTATGCTTTTATCTGATGCATGTTACCAATTATGGATGGAAGGATGGAAGAGATCAGCAACTCTAAGGGAGGATCGGTATGTTACCCTTACTGCAAGAAGATTTATCACTACTCCTTCCACGTATTTGAGAAATCAGCTTCCGGAGTTTTCTGGGCAACAAATTACTACCAGAACTGTCCAAAATCGTCTGCATGAGTCCAACTTTTTCAAGGAGACTTTTGCGTCGTGTCCCATTGCGAGCTCATCACAAAGTACAAATAATGAACTTATCTCGTCAATATTTGAACTAGGATTCCGTAAACCACTTTATTTACAAACGAAAGCAGAATTGGATTACACAGTGATTCACGAAGGATTCGTTTGGCGAAATAGGCAAACTCCACACCACTATGCCGTAGTTCAATTGGTACATCCTTATGGTGAAGGATCAGTTATGATCTGGGCTGGCATTGGATATAGCAGGCGCACGGCCTTATCCATTGTGGATGGTAACGTGAATGCTAACATTTGCCATACCGAAATTATTAATGGCATAATCTGGTTATTAGACCTTGAAGTTGGTGAGATATTTATTTTTGTTAACAAACAGTGCCCGTCTACCATTGTAAACATTAAAGACCATGTTGAAAAGATCATTGGGAACTGAATCAACCCGTCCCAACTACAAGTGTATGGGAGAATTTTCCTCAACAACAGTCGGACAATTTTGTTCTCAGTATGCCTCACCGGTGTAGAGGCATAAGAGGCAATATGTTACATAGAGATTTTAATCGTAGGATTTTTCTCATACTGTATCTTTAAAGATAAAGGTATCAAATCTACAACATTTATAATCAGCTAAAGGAGATCAATTTGTTTGTGTGTGTGACGGACATTTGATGTAAACTTTGTTTCATTTAAAATAACGTGTGTTAGGTCTGCTACATATTTTTGGGACATTCTGAATGCATAAGTTATTATTGTGAATAAATTACGTATTAAGCTCTACAACTTTTGCTCGAACTTTTATATCTAAAATGTTTGCTATATCTTAAAATTAAACCAATCCAATATTGGGGTGGAGAGTTATGAGATCACGTACATAATACTACTACACAGTAAAGCCGGGTTCTGACTTTGTGCTACAATAACCAATTTGGATATAAACATAAATCATGGCTTTTCTAGTGAGGGTAATGACCAACGGTTTACCCCTAAAAATTAGGTAGACGTTGAATTTTTCTTGACCTCATCAAAACAGCTTATTCAATAATAAAAAGCTTTGTTTTAAATGACAGAAAATAATGTTAAGTACAAATGTTACCTAAACCGCCAAGATTTGCTAAAAACATAAATACATGACAATTGAAAAGTAAAAAAATTACAATGGACTTTGTTATTTTAAGTGAAACACCCTGTATAATATCGTTTCACTTCTGAATTATGCTGATTATAAATGCACCAGATTTGATACCTTCAAAAATTCTGCCATAAGAATCAGTGTAGTTAGAATGTGCTCACCCTTTCACTCACACATTGTTTCTAATTGCATGATTTTATTCAAATCCATCGGTTGTATTCAAAAGTAAAGATAACAAATCATGGAACAATATTACGCAGAGTGTGCCATTTAAAATAACAAAGTCCATGTTCATTTATAACACTGAAACGTTTGTATTCTACATTATTTCCATCTTTTAAAATGAAGCTTGTAGACCCAGATCCAATTATAAACATATACCCTGTACTGCTGCAAGATATTATGTAACTCTTCACATTTAAGCAGGCATTGTTTCCGTAACCAAAAAATGATGAATCTCGATATGTGTTTGTCAATGTTTTTAATAACATATACAGATATGTGTTTGTTAAAGTTTTTAATAACAATACTACTACCTTCTAGTAAATCATTCATTCGTTAATGCCTTCATTACAAAATCATAAGCCGTATCTCTAAAATATCCGTAAATTCGGTTTTACTCACAACTTCCCTAGTACAGAATTCCACTACGTATACATAACACAGTTTATTACATGCATATAATTATTTGGTAATAACTTTATTCAAATCCTGTAAAATAAAATTTATTTAATTTTTTTTAAATCATTACAAAATATATACAAGGATTTATAAAATCTGTTAGTTCTTTGTAGTGAAATTTTGTAAGAGGGATGTTGAGATTAAAAGCAGATTTACGGATATTATTTGTTTTTAATTAATATTATTATTATTATTACTTTTAATACACTTATATAATTGTAAATATTATTATTTATTATCTATAATTTTCGTTATATAGCCCATAAGAAATAAATAAACGATAAATAGTTTGTTAATAATGATTCTTTTTAACCTTTTGGGAAGCAGCCACTTCATTTGGCCATACTGGATCTGTACCAAAATATTACCAGTCTATCCCCATGTAACCCTGTATTTTTGGCTAAAATTTAAAGGCAATCGGATAAGTAGTTTTTGAGTTATACTGCGAGGGAAGTATAGAACATCGGATAATCAACATATAAATACAGTGTCGTTCTCCAATAACTGTTCTTGCTTGTAAACCTCCACAACTGATAATACGTTTGGTTCTGTTCCCATTTCATAGTTTATAAGGAGGTATTCGTTTAAATTTACATCTTCAAATAGCTCATTTACATCAAAGTACATATGACGTTTTATTTAATTGATTCGAAATTTCAAAAAAGAAATATATAGTACGCCCCTGTACACCGCAAATACTATAACGCGTCCACAATGGCATCATTGACAGTCGAGGCACGCGTCTGCTATTCTCGGGGAACTTTGCGCCCCGACGCCGACGACCAGCCAAAAGGCCACAGCCGCCGTCGTTTCCCCGACACGCTGCGACGCCTAATTTTGATGCCTATCAATGACGGCAAATTGTGAGTTATGACGGCGGGATTTTCGACATATTTTCTTGCTCGTTTTCGGGGTTTATTTGCCGAAGAAATTAATCGCTGGAAAAGGAAATGGAGAATGATGAAGCACATACGTCTAAAATTGCTAGATTAGCAAGTATTGTGAGTCGAATTCCAAATATTTCTATTAAATAACTCGATGAAAGACGTTTGGTGTTTCCTGATAAAATGCGTATATTGACATATACACATTGTGTTATCTTTCAAATTCATGGACATATACAGAGCCTGTTATGTTTGCAGAACTAAAGAGAGATATTCCGGATAGAGCCAACTGACCGTGTTTTTAAACAAACAATAAAACTGGCAGGAAAATAACACAATTATATTGATAGTGGGGTGTCCGCCAGTTACTAAAAATAGCGAGGATTAATTAATTTGACAATGCTGGAAACATAATTTAAAAACAGGGCTATAGGACCGATTTTTAAGGAGTTTTTGGAAACGTCAAAGCAGGAATTATAAAGAACATATACGGAGAAAATAGGTGTAAGGGTACTTTATGTAAATATGTTAAATAGCCTTAAAACGCAAACAAGATGTACATTTAAGCACTGTCAATATTCAATTGCAGGAATATTTTATTTTACGTTGCCATATTGGATTCGTACCAAAATGTAACCCGCTTATTTCTATTCAAGCTTGATTTTTGCTCAAAATTTGAGGTAAATTGGAAAATAAGCTGTCTTGTAATAATTTGTATAATATTTCACTAGGCAGCCATTTTGTTTCGTCATATTAGATCTTTACCAAAATGTTTCAAGGTCATAATATGACTAAACTAGAAGCCAATCGGTTAATTAGTTTTAGCTATGTATGTTTTTTGAAATCTAGGGACGCTGAAACGTGAAGATAAGTAAAACCTGAAAGAGTGATTTTTTCATGATTACAAACATTTTATTTGGCCGCCATCTTGAATTCGTATTACAATCATGCCAGTTCATCTATATATCACACTTAATTAATTCTTGCGCAATATTCTATCATTCTTATAAGTAGTTTTTTCAGGCTGCCTTTTTAAATATTTAATAAGAAGCCATCTTGGATTCGCACCAAAAATTTACCAGTTGATCTCTGTGTAATACTTGATTTTCTTGAAAAATTTCAGGTAAATTAGATAAGTAGTTTTTTAGCTAGACCGCGAACCGACAGTCAAGAGTGACAGAAAGATCGATGGATTTGAGAAAACATGTTTTTTGGCATATAGAGACGCTAAAAGGTGAAAACATGTAAAATTTGGAAGGATGAATTTTTTCATGATTACAATACCGACATTTTATTTTGCTATCTTAAATTCGTACTACAATTTTACCAATTTATCTCTGTATAACAGTTCTTGCACAAAATTTGAAATCAATAAGTAGTTTTTTCACAGACAAATTTTGTCATTTTGTTCCGCCACCTTGGATTCACACCAACAATTTTACAAGTCTATATAACACTTTTTTGTGAGAAATTTGAAAACATGATGAATTAGTTTTTATACAGATTTTTTACTTCCCTCGTAAAAGTCAAGTATTGTAATTGTGAAAAAAGATTTTTTCAGATCTTTAAGTTTTAATTAATAACGTAAAAATCCAATATGGCGAAACAAAATGACGACCTAATGAAACAACTAATTGTCCAATCCAAAATGTAAAAGTCTCATTCCCTTAGGAGCCTTGATTTTTGACCGAAATTTGAAGTCAACGGATAAGTAGCTTTTAAGTTATGCCGAGAAGAAACAGAGAGGCAGACAGACGGACCGCCGCGCCGGGAGCATGAAAAAATATTTTTCGGCATCTAGGGACCCTGAAACGTAAAGATCTGAAAAAGAAGTAAAAATATCTCCAAAGCTATGCAAAAATTTCCCAAAGTTGCAAAAGTGTTTGATATTAAGAAAATATAATGTATTTTGTACAGTGTGTATTGAAAGCTATCGTAGGCAGATTTAGTTCACATGTTGCGATACGTAACTTTCCTAAATACTTGTCAATTTAAATATAGGTGTTTTTGATTTTAATAACCTATCCGAGCACATTAAATATTAAAAGTTTTACATACTTTTTTGCATGAAACAACTTTACTGACCTTTATAAACAAATTTCAGTATGGAGAATAATATGTACACAAACACAATTCCTTTTTTATGTCATTAGTGGAAATCCGTCAAATTTGAAGTGCTGTTAATTCACTTAATTCGATTACTTAGAATTTAAGAAATTTTTTGCTAAAAATATATACATGTTCAGTTATTCCCCACAGGTACAGAACGTTTTTGCAAAAGTACATTGGAGAATGTATTTTTCTTATATTTATTTCTAATAACCTCGATTGCTTTGGTTATGATGCAATAAATTGTATTTTTTTAAATATGTTCGTGTAAGCACCTCTACTATTATTTTAAAAATTTAGTTCTGGTAATATAAGATCTAAACTGTAGGATCAGTGAATAGTAAGGTTGGGTTAAGTTTGGTTTGATTAATATCGTTAAGGTTATGTCGCCTTGGATTGTGTTTTATGTTGCAAACGCGCCATTTGTATTTGATGTTAAATTGAAATATATTAAGGAAAAACAAAATGATTAATCCTTAACAACAAAGTTTTATCATGTAAATCTCCCGAAAAGAGGCAAAGTTTGGCAACACTGAGAAAATATTGGTTAAAATGTCAACAAAAGTTGTGTTTTCAGAAATTAATTTCCTAACAACTACTGCATGTCCCGTAAATTTTGTGTTTGGAAAATAAAAGTAAAATTAAGTATATGTGTTCTGGTCAGTTACAAGACCCAGTATTTTTGTTGAGTTGAGTGTATACATTTGGTTGAGCGAGCAATACGAAAAACAAAAAAAAATTTCTTATTACTGCAGTACTACTACACTCGCTGTAATCAGTTTATGAAGAAATCTCGAAAAAACTAGATGGAAAAATTTTAGAGCGTTATTTTCGTTGCAAAAACGCAAGGTAATGAATTATTAGAGAAAAAGGATGTATGGCGATTATTGAACCACAGACGTCCTACTTCACGATTTTATATCTCCGGTCCTATTAATCTTACTAAGTCCAGTAAGGTCGCAACTTTCGTTTACATTTACCTCGCGAGGCAGCAGGAACGAATACTCAAGCAATATAAAAAAATTACGATTCTTAAGCAGTTTTTCCATATTTTTCGAGCAACCGCCGTATCTCCGAAACTATTTATTGCATCGAGTTTTGCTCCACCATCTTCTTTGCTATGAAAAGGGTATTGTACAACTTTTGCGATTTTGTGCATAACTTTGGAGACATACTGCTAAAAAAAAGAAATATCCTATAACTTTCGTTTATTTATTATAGTCTTCCCTTCTGAAATTGTCAGTGTATTTTTAAATTCTCTCAATTTTCACCTAGATAAATCCATTAATCCATAAATCTCTCTATTTGTAATTATGCAATATTTAGGTTGAGGTCTTATGCATTGATATTACTTACTATTTGTTAAAAACCAGTCTTTTGTCTATAAATAAATGTATAAGTATTTTTTATTGTAAATATGTACTAGTATTTTCTTAAGAATTAATAAATAAATAAATATTGAATTTATTTTTTTTATAATTTTAACCTAAGCTTAAAATATTAATCCGTATACGATATTCTATTTGTCAAAAGCATTAACTTTTTTGCTTACTCAAATGTAAAAATGTTTATTATAATTTAAAGCTTGCGGCAAAAAGGCTTAATATATTTTAAAGAAAAAAGCCCTCTGGCTTTTAGTTAAGACCAATAACTTATTATTACCATCAAAATGCAAACGCATATATTTATTGCGCACGCTCGTGATTACTTAAACTGGTCTACATTTTGGCCTCGTAATTTTTCCATTTTCTACTTTAGTCTTTGAAGATCTAATCGTAATAAATCTATCGTAGGACGCCATGTTTTAATATATTATTTTAAATATATTATAATACTTGTTTTAATTTATTCAGGTCTCTCTGATTTGAAAGAATTTTTTTTAAGCAATTTACTTGACATCAAGATCAGAACTGACTGTCCAACATACGGCTCCCGTTGTTGGTTTCTGCGGTCCGTCAAACATTTTTTTACGTAAATGGGGCATGGCGTTTGTACGCACGCTCATCGATCCAAAGCGCTTATCAACCGCCGTTTTAAGTAGGGAACAACTTATGTATTCCAGCAGTATGAAACGAATGAAATCCTCAATATTACCAATAGTTTAGAAATTTTGACATTATACGTCTCACTATCATTTCGTTTTATAATTTAGCAAACAACAGAAAGATAAAAATATTTTGTAGCAGAATAAAATTTGGCAAAGGTGAAATTATTGTTTAAATCTGCTTATAAACTTGTATTATATAGGTATTCTGTTTCACAATTGAAAGCATAGCAAGTGCCTTTTTGCATTCCAGTTTGTGGTTTTTCCCGTTCAAGAGTAGTACGAGCTCCTCCAATCACTTCTGATCAAAGGATAGAAAAGGGATGCTTCTGCTGCTCTACATGGTTTGATGGGTGTCTATTGAGATCGCTATGATGAATGATCACCATGCTCAGCCGATTATATGCCTAAGAGGACAGTCCATTTAAAAAAAATCGGTGATTTATTTTACCCAGAACTTCCCTCGTTATGAATCTTTCCTTTTATTAGAAATAGTGAAGTGTGACTTAATTTAGTTCAGTACATAGTCATTTAGTAACACATATATACTATCTTTTCAAATATTTTTATTGGGCGCCATTTTGTTCTAACATATAGGATTCCTACCAATATTTTACCAGTTTCTACCTATGCGACATTTCATTTTGTTTTAGCATAATTTAAAATAAATGCATTAAGTAGTTTTTACATTGACACAAACCGCCATTCTGTTACGTCATGTTGAATTCGTATCAGTTTATCCCTATATCTCATTTAATTTTTTGCAAATTTTAAAGCCAATTGAATAATGTTTTTTTACTTAGATTTGAAAAAAAAAATGACCGCCATTTTCTTCCGCCATCTTGAGTTCGTATCACAACTTTACCAGTTTATCTCTATATCACGCTTAATGCTTGCACAAAATTTGAAATTAATCTAATTAGTAGCTTATTTCACACCGATTTTTTTAAATATTTATTATTTTTAAATATTTTATTAGACCGCCATTTTGTTACCAGTTCATTCCTATGTAACAATTGATTTTCGTGCAAAATTTGAGTAAACTAGATAATTAGTTTTTTAGAAATAATTTTTTTAACGTTTTACCAGGCCGCCATCTTGTTCCGACACATTCAATTTTTACCAAAATATTACCAGGTCATCCCCATACGACCCTTAATTTTCGCTTCAAATTTGAAATCACTCTGATGAGTAGTTTTTAAGCTGCTTCGCGAACTGACAGACAGACGGACTGAGGCAATTAGTAAAAATATTTTTTGGCATCTTGGGACGCTAAAACCTGAAAATATGTACCTGAGAGTGTGATTTTTTCACGATTATAAAATATTTTATTTGACTGCCATTTTGTTCGCCATCTTGAATTAGTACCACAGATTTACTAGTTGATCTCTATATCACAATTAGTTATGGCACAGAATTAAGAATCAGTCCATTAAGTAGTTTTTTCAGGCTGAATTTTCAAATATTTTATGAAGCCGCCATTTTGTTCCGCAATCTTGGATTCGTACCACAATTTTAATTTAATTTAAATTGGGTAAATAGTTTTTTGGTATTAATTTTTTTAAACTTTTCACTAGACCGCCATTTTGTTTTATCTTATTGGATTTTTGCCAACATTTTACCAGATCCAAAATGAGCCTTATTTTTTAGTCAAAATTTGAAGTCAATTGGGTAAGTAGTTTTTTTGCTTTGCCACGAACAGACAGACCGACGGAACTGAGAAAATATGTTTTTCGGCATAGGAACCCTGAAATGTAAAGATCTGAAAAAATGTCGGAGGGTGATTTTTTCACGATTACAACACTTCCCTTTTACGAGAGAACTAATAACTGCTTGATGGTATTCTATCAAAAATTGTAACCGGAAACATCGGAGCCATAGACATTATGTAAATTTAGCACAACAGTCTTGTAGGGGTGTTACCTTGCCTAACATGGGAATGTGAGAATTTATTTTTATAATTTCATTAATATTTATATGATTTTCTTTTTGATTAATCTAAATTGCAGAAAGAAGTATTTAATTTTAAAAAATTGTGTTACTCCTGAAATAATGCTTAAAGTACATTTTGTAAGTGCAGCCCTAAGAAAAATATTTTTTTTTTTGGAATTGAAGTTTTTAATGTTCAACAGCCCTGATGTAGATAACTTGCAAAGAATTAACAATTTGAACGAAGAACCACTAACTTCTTGCTACGATTAAAATTTTATTTCACAGTCTCATATATTTCATGCGTCATCAATTCATCAATTAAATTTATCCAATTTCACAAGACAAGCTGATACAAAAAGATCAAAAAAGCTGAACCTTGTTATTCCGGCAGGAATCGACAAAACACCCTTTAACTTACACTTTATCTCATCATAAAATATTTGTTGAGTGTAAATCCCAAAGTAAATCCCCACAAATCACGCGGCTTTATTTGCCATTCCACGTAAGAACAATGTTTTGAAATCCATGTGTCAAAACGCATGAAGACGATGATATAAGAAAGATGAAGAGGTCTGATCGGGCTACAGCACATACATACAAAGTGGCGTCCCACTTCTGAATATTTAGGATATCATGATAACCCCAGTTTTATTTGGAACGACAGCAGACAACAAAATGTTTGAGAGTTTTAGCGTTGCAAAAGAGAATATTATGGACCCGCATTCTCAGAAAAAAAAACTGGAAACATAAATCCGCCTTGAAAATGTAAGCTACAGTTCTCACACAGTTCTACGTGGAACGACAAAATTTTTGTCAATATTTAAACATCTATAAGTTTCCCATTTCTTTATATGTTGATATCAATTTCGAGTATGTTTAAGATGCACTCTCTAAGTACCTGCCGCTGTTCCAGAACGCAAGTACTAATTTAAACAGTTATACAGAGAGCAGTAAAAACATGTGTAGAAAGATTAAATTTCACTCCTGTTTTATATGGCACTCAATTACTGAGCCATATCTTTAGACGTTTTAACAATTTTAAAGTAAGATTTCCAAGATTTAATTGTTGATAAAATCTAGATTAGTTTATCTTTACACTTTTAACAAATTTTTCTTTACTTTTTGTTTGATTTGTACTTTTAGATTGTTGATAAAATATCCAGTTCCATAAAATATGTGGCTCACCCTTGTAACTTTTTCCTTTGCCAACATATTAGAATGAAATTTATTTCCCGTAAAAAGTATATGGAAATGTTAAAAATAATAATGTCACATATTTTTAGAGTAATAATAAATAAAAATTAAACGTTTTAGGTACTTTTAAAATACGGACAATTTAATTTTTGGGCAGAAATAGAGGAACCTGATAACAATAAAAATTCGAAATATATTGAAAACCACCAATAAATTTAAAAGACGTTAAGAAAGTATAGGCATTCTTTACTGTCTTTCAAATATCTCCTCAATCCTGAAGTATTATCAAACTGTGCTAAATTTCATTAGGAAAAAAATCATGAATATAGGGAACTCCTATCAGATAATATAATTATTTTTTATAATTTTAAGTTTATACTTAAATGAACCCTTCCTCCGATTTCCACATTAATTAAAATTTCTTCGGGAAGTTTCAAGGGAAATGATCATTATTATAGTCTAAAATATAATATGGCAAATCGTTTAAAAGCGTGTTGCTTAATTCTAAAAATCGGTAAATACTTTACCGAGAACTTCCCTCGTTATGAATCTTTCCTTTTATTAGTAATACTAAAGTGTGGCCCAATTAAGTATAGAACATAGTCATTTAGTAACCATATATATTGTTTTCTAAAACAGTTTTATTCGTCGCCATTTTGTTAGATCACATTGGATTTTTACCAATATTTTTTACCAGTTTCTGCATATGCCGCACTTAATTTTTGGGCATAATTTAAAAAAAAATTAATAGTAGTTTTTATATTAACACACATTGCCATTTTGTGACGTCATGTTAAACTGCTACCAGTTTATCCCTATATCACATTTCAGTTTTCTGCAAAATTTAAAGTCATTGACTTAATGCTTGCACAATATTTAAAATTAATCTAATAAGTAGTGTTTTTAGGCTGGTTTTTTAAATATTTTCTTAGGTCGCCATTTTATTTTGCAATCTTATAGTCTTACCAAAATGTTATCAGTTCATTCCTATAGCACTATAACACTTGATTTTTGTGCAAAATTTAGGTAAACTGGATAATTAGCTTTTTGAGTAATATTTTTTTTAACGTTTCATTAGGCCGCCATCTTATTCCGGTATATCGGATTTTTATGAAAATATTATCAGGTAACCCTTAATTTTTGATCAAACATTTGAAGTCACTTTGATAAGTAGTTTTTAAGGCTATGCTGTGAACTGACAGGCAAACCGACAGACGGGCCGACGAATTTGATAAAACATATTTTTTTGGCATCTAGGGACGCTAAAACGTGAAGATTTATAAAACCTGAGAAGTCGATTTATCACGACTATAAATATTATATTTAACCGTCACTTTGTTCCATCATTTTGAATTAGTACAATAGTTTTACTAGTTCACCTGTATACCACAATTATTTTTGGCATGCAATTTGAAATCAGGCAATGAAGTAGTTTTTCAGGCTGAATTTTTAAATATTTTTCTAAACCGCCATTTTGTTCTGAAATTGAATTTGTACTAAAATTTTACCAGTTGATTTCTACATAATACTTGATTTTTGTGCAACATTTGAGATACATCGTATAAGCAGTTTTTTAGTAATAATTTTTTTAAGATTTTGTTTTTCCATATTGGATTTCTACCAAAATGTTACCAGGTCATCGCCATATGACCCTTAATTTTTACTCAGAATTTGAATTCAATCGCATAAATAGTTTTTAAGCTCTGCCGTGAAGTTACAGACAGACACGCGAGCCGACACACGGACCGACGGAATGGATAAAACATATTTTTTGGCGTCTAGAGATTCTAAAACGTGAAGAAATGTAAAACCTGATTTGATATTTTTCACGATAACAAATATTTCATTTGGTCGCCATTTTGTTCCGCCATCTTGAATTAGTACCACAGTTTTACTAATTTATCTATATACAAAAAATCGGGCCCTTAACTAGTTTTCCAGGCTGAATTTTTAAATATGTTACTAAGCCGCCATTTTATTCCTCCATCTTGGATTCGTACCAAAATTTTACCAGTTGATTCCTACAAAATATTTGATTTTTGTGCGATATTTGTGAGAAATTGGATAAATAGATTTTTATTAATAATTTTTTAACATTTCACCAGGCCGCCATTTTGTTTTGCCATATTGGATTTTTGCCAAAATGTTGCCTGGTCATTCCCATATGACTCTTAATTTTTAACCATAATTTCAAGTCAATCGGGTAAGTAGTTTTTTAGCTATTCCGCGAACAGGCAGACTGACAGGCGGTCTAACGGAATTGAGAGAAAACATGTTTTTCGACATCTAGGGAGCCTGAAACCTGAAAATCTGAAAAATCTGGGAAGGTGATTTATTTGCGAATACAATACTTCTCTTTTACGAGGGATGTAAAAAGTAATAAATTTAACTATTTCGAAATAGTTACACACGGTTCAATTTTATGGTTTTACATTTTGAGAATTAAAATTGACAGAGAGCTTTTCAATGCTATGCTACTAAACCGCTTGGTTTATTTTTTTCTTTTCAAAGCCCCAAGATGCGACAATATAATGAAAGTCGCGTTAAAAAGAAGTCATTATTTTCACACGCCCTACTATCTCAAACCCTTCAGCCTATACCAACCACTGTCCCCATTTCTTCTTCTTTCTAACTGCAGGTCCATATACATTTACCAAAACAAAAGTAAAAGTGGCATATATTAGCTCTCTATTTTTCAATGTGTGTGACTAAAAATACAGAAAAGTCAACATTTAATAAAACATTATTTTTTAAAAATTACTAACCTTAAAAATAGTACAGTATTTAATGATACCTTTATTGTATTATATACATGCACTGCATGTTAATAAAATTTTAAATAAAATGGATTCCACCCTAACAAAGATTTCTGTGCACAATGATCCAATTGTATTTAAAGAAAACATTAGAAATTGATGATTTTTCATCACAGCTTATAAAAAACTTTTGCTACCAAATTAGAAATAGACCAAGGAAACGCTGATATTTCTACGTCACAGAATACCACGTGATGGCTTAACTCTATTAAAGAAATGTTACCAGTAACCACGAGAATCGTTGCAGTTGTCTTTAAACAAAAACTACGTTTTAGGCTACATAACTAGTAGAAGTATCAAAAAGCTAGTAATCAGTGAATTAAAATATTAAAATAAAAGGCGGTTCAATTGTGTATTGTCTAGGTAGACTATTGTATTTCTTAATTCAGAGTCTGGATAGTTTTACCTACAAAAATTGAATTTTGTTACGTAGTATGTTATATCATCGTTTCACACTTCAAATTTTGCAACTTTTTTTAGTATTGGAAAAATTATCGTTTTCCTTACTAATTTCCAGCATAATATTCGTCCAGAGTGAATTTGCCCCAAGCGAGACAATTCGCTATTTTTTATTTTTTACCTGTCAACGGAAGATGCGATTTGTTAATGAAAATTTCAAACCCAACTGTATTTATTAACAAAAATAGTAGAAAGGGATAGTAAAGGGAGTTTATAGTACAAAAGCTCTTATTATTAAAGATTAATTGTTCTATTTCTTGTACAAATATTTATAGAAAGGGGATATACGTTAATTTATTTTACCGCGTAATTTATTGCAAAAACGACTAGATATACAACGACACTATGTTGGTCATAACCCCGAAGGCCCGGAGGGCCCGAATATTCTTCTGAGATCGGATATTTGCGCTTTCTGGATTATCAATGGATTTTCAAAACACTAAAACTAAAAATTGTGTCGTTTCTTTCGGTTTAAAAGATAGGCGAAGGTGAGAAGACAGACAGTGGCACCATCTGCTACATACTCGGAGTTCGAGCCCTTTAAAAATGTTTCTAAATTTTTGAACATGTTATTCGACGGATTTAAAGTTATGTAATATTTACTGTCGCCAACAAAAGCCATAAAAATAACGTAATTTTCACTTTTCCACTTTAACTGGCTGTAACATCAAAACGGTTCAAACTGGAACAATAAAGTTTTCACTTTTTTATCTTAATTTAAGCCGAAAATGTCTACTCTTCGTTTGTTCTAGTTTGGGTTAAAGCTATAGAGCATTGCTATTTTTCTGGAAAGTTTATCAAAAAATATAGTATTGGGTCTATTATGAACTACTCGTTAGTAATTTCAGTTCGATCCCAATACAGTTTGTATGGATTATTTTCGAAACGGCATTTTATTTGGATGATAAAGTCTGTTAAATAATATATTATAAAACGTGTTCCATCGACATCTTAACCGAAAAGGCGTGTAGGGTTTTATAGCTATACATAAGGTGCAAGAAGAGTAGGTGTTAATTTCTACAACAAATTAATATTGTATAAAGACCTAACAAGCTTTTTGATTTTTATCCAAATACATTTTGCCTATTTTTCTGTTTATATGGAAGTTTATTAAAATTTGTTTTATTTTTCAAATTTAATACAATAGACTTTTTTTTATTAATTGTAAACAATTGGAGAATTAAATGAATTTGTACAAGAGCAGGTATATGAAATATGAAAACAAATATGCCTGTGTTGGAAAGCCGCTGCTCGGCAAACCCATTAAAAATGTATAGTTTAGCTCAAACCGTATACATTTTCTTAAAAAAAAATGAATAGTGTACGTTTACGCTAGCCATGCACGTCTTGCAGAGCTTTCATCCAAGGAGATTACATGTAATAAAATTAAATAATTTATATCAGCCGAGCATATGAAATTTTCATTTGAAAACTAAAAATAAAATATAAGCCAGTGGGGCATACATTTAAAAATAAGTGGTCACGTTTCAAGTGCAAATCTTTGACTTTTTAGATGTCCATGAAAATGATAGTACATTTTTGCGAAGACACTTTTATAATAAACTCAGTCTAAAATTGTATAGTTTTAGATTTAAGGAAATAACTTCGACTTGTCATATATATAAATTACTAATTGCTATACATAATATATTTTTTGCTCTCAATTTTGATTTCCCCCAGTTTTGAACTTTATTCTATTTATTTGCACCGTGGTATTCGCCGACTCCCTCGGTTATGCTTATAATTTTATATTTTTGTTTGATATTTTGAGCAACTTCATTTACAAGATGTATTATTGGTATACGCTACGAAATTGACTAAGCACCTAATTGTGCAACTTTATCCCGATTTAACCGACATCGTCTTCTTCTCTTAAGGTTTCCAAGATCCCAATGATGAGACATGAATTTTTTACATCCTGTTTAGATAGTTGCAAACGTAAGGACATAAATTATCGAAAGGAGCTTTTTCGCGAATCCAATTACAAGGGAAAACAATATTAATGTTTTTTCTTTCGAGACCAAGACTAAGTCTCTCAGCTAATTTCAAATTTTTACAAACAGAAATTCTCTTGCATAGATATTTTATTTTTATAGAAATTAATACATTTTATTATTGTTTAAACTTGGCTGAGTCCAGCTCTGTTCTATAAATCATGCCAACCTTGCTAATTTAGTCCGCCAATAGTTTGTTACTAAATGAAAAAACCCAAATCTTTTATTATCAATTGCAAATTGGTTGGTTGACTAAATTTTTTTTCTTGCTCTGATCAGATTTTTAAAACTTTCGGCAATTAAAAAAACTACAGATAAATAAATGTTTATACGAAAAAAGAGTGGGATGTTAATTAACTGAGGGTGTATTTGGTCTCACCATTAATAGTTGTGCATATTTTACGTATATATTTCTGAAAACGTATTGTCATAAAGTTATATATGTGGACTCGGATTTTATTTCTAGTTTTTATTTGTAAATAATTTTTAAATTTGTTTAATACATTATTTTATATACACTTTTTGTTTAGGTCTAAAAATCTTTTTTTTTTTTCTGCTTTATCTACTACCTAAAGAACAATAGTCACAAATGACAAATTTGCGCCGCCATATTGAGTTTCCAAATGTTGACTAAAAATTATAAATTTGCACTCTTAAAACGACCAGATACCAATTTTCAGTCGAACCAGATAACAAATAACAAAACTTGTCCGCCATATTCGCCCCGCCATTTTGGGTTTTTACTATACAAAAGTGTCAAGTTGTACTGTCAAGAGAACTATGTACGCGTGCCAAAGTTGATCCCCAAGTTAATTGGTTTTGTAAAAGTGGGTGGAAAATCCATTAGAAGATAAGACTTAAAACAGAAACAAAGAGAGTGAAGCTAATAAAAGCGTGGTATAAAGTCCTTGACTACGAATTTTTTAATTTCCTATGTTCATTCTCATTGTACTATAAAACAACCGCATTTGATAAAAATTTTAAATACCCATAATATGTTTACCATGTAAATGAAATCAAGGAAAATATCACGATTTTTAATTCATAACCTAGGAGAATTAAATGTTAAATGTGTAAATAAACTCAAAACATAAATTTCAGAATAATAAAAATATGTTGAAAAAAAAACTTAAAAAATATAGAGGTTAATTATCTCTTTCTTAACTTATCGAAATATTTTAATAGCTGAACCAACTCGGTTATCCAGGAAATATTTTGAGTTAATTCCATACATATTACCTGTCAGACTTTTTGTTTTTTTTATATCGAATTTCGGAATAATTCACCACTAATGGTCTCCTTGCACCTTTTTATTGTAAAACCTAAGGCATACAGGTTTTAGCATCGAAATCTTTAGAATTTTTATGTAAGTTTTGTTATGCCGAAATACACTAGAGTTATTAGACAGACTAAATAACGAAAGAGGCAAATTGATACATTATCTTAGTCTTATTTTGCGTCGTTTAAAACGCTAAAACTATTATTTTATCAAGCTGTAATATAATACACGTAATTAGCATATAATTAAGATAAATTAGAAAACCAATTTTTGGAATTACATAATTTAAATTGTGCGACCTTTTTTAGTTTATTTACCCAACATTTGGCTTTTCACAATATAATAATTCATTCATTTCTTACTAGCACACTATACCATATATCCAGTATCGGTTAATATAGGAACAAATTATCGGCGTATAAATTCTTTAAAATTAGGTATTATATCCATAATACATACAAGCCCCAAGAAGGAAAAAGAAAGGAAAGTACAAGGCTTTTAAATAAACGTATCCCACTTACTTAATCTCGTATTGCTGACGAATAAACAAAAGCAGTACGGTGAGGTAAGAGGTTTTAATAATTGTCATTAAGAGTACAGGGATTACAAAAAAGTCATGCTACGAAGGATTGTAAAACCTTGTACCGTATTTATAACGAGATTGCGTATAGAAATCGCCTAAAAATCTCGCTTAAAAGCTAATAGGAATCGTAAAAAATTCTGAGTTTTATGTTTTGACACTTTTCCGGATCTCTACTAGAGATTGGCAAATTATTAACAAATTAAAAAAAAATTTACCACAGAAAAGAAAATTCGCTTTGTATCTTGTTACAGACAACTGACACAAAAGTGTATGAGATTTTGAAAAAAAATGCCATAATAATAAAATTTAAAAAATCCACAATTTTTCTTCGCACGTTTGTTTCACATAATTTTTGAAGAACTAGCAAAAAATGGAAAGTTAAAGCCATCTGCCTGTTTTAGAGTTTTTTAAAAAGGAGCCGCATAAGCCCACAATCTTCAACAAAGGGAGCAACTTGCTTTTTTCAACAATAGTACAATAACTCAGGATTTTGGTCTCCTTTAATTTCCCCATCGAGTTTTTTTTGCAGGACCTTAGGACGTACCGCTGAGAAGCCCGAAGGGTCCGAAGTGACCCTCCTTAAAATGTTTGTTTTCGAAATAAAATTGGCATGCGATGGCCGATCGCGTTCAAAACAAAATAGGTACCTCGATGAAAAGATTCGTAGACGTAACGGGGTCCGCTTTGAGTTATCAAAAATAAACTTTTTTTTAACATTGTTTCGAGTTTTCGAGACCCTCGCTCACAAGTGCTTTGTATCGTCGTATACCTAGTATCAAAATTCAACCCCCTACGTACAAACATTTCGAAACGGCGACCATGCAAAGGTAAAAAACACGTTTTTGAGCTAAATTTCTCTCAACTTTAACGATGCGAATAAGAATAGCCTGTTTCCGGTCTAACAACAGGGTTGGGTGTGATAAGCATAAAACTGATGATATCGAATCTTATCGTTATTCTTTGCATAGCTATAAATAACATAGCTTGTATCAGAAAGAGATTATTCGAATTGAGAAATAAAATCGGTACATTAAATCTATAGGAGTCCTGAAACTAAAACCTATAATCTTTAATCCCTAAAGATATATTTCGACGGGAAAAGAAACTGATCACCCATGTCTAATTTCGGAGGAAGTTCGTAGATGGGGAGTCTGATCTAGGCTTGAATGTCATTGATTTGATAGTTACCAAAGTTTAGCTCTTTGGTGGCGGAAGTCATACTGCCTTCTCCGAATTAGTATTAAATTTAAGGGGGGAATTGGAAAGATTATAATTGATCTACTAATCCATATCGATCCATATTTAACTATAAAGTTAATAGTAAGAAGACAGGTCTGTAGTTATGAGAGAGATTTCGATATTTTTTTAAGAACATGTCATATATTACTTTGTAATAAGACCGTAAGGACTAACTAGGAAACTAGTTCAAAAAATGGGTAAATTTCCTTTACCCGGAACTTCCCTCATTATGAATATTTCCTTTTATTAGAAATAGTAAGTGTGAACCAATTTAGTTTAATATATAGTTATTTAGGAACACATATATACTGTCTTTTCAAACATTTTTATTGGACGCCATTTTGTTTCAAAATATTGGATACCAATATTTTACCAGTTCCTACCTATGTCAAACTTGATTTTGCGCATAATTTAAAATGAATTCAACAAATTGTTTTTACATTGAAACAAACCGCGATTTTCTTACGTCATGTTGAATTCGCACTAGGTCATCATATTTAATTTTTCTCCAAAATGTACCGGGTGGTCGAAATTGGTCTGTTTTAACAGAGAAAACCTATTTCCTGACTAGATAGAGCAAAACTGACTTAGGTGTCATGGGCTCGATTTCTGAGAAATGTTTAATGGCAAAAACCGCCTGCCGATATTTTCACTGCCAACTGAGATATAGGGCGTTTTTCAATTTTCGGCCATTTTGAAAATTGTCCATAACTTTTTTATTTTGCAGAATATTAACATTCTGCAAAGACATTCTAAAGGCACTTTTTTATGTGCAATCCAGTGGCGTACTCAGATTTTTTCTATAGTTGTCCGTTTTATCATAAATAGGCAAAACTTTTTTTTTCAAATGGAAATCATAGTTGGCTATAAATTATAAAAAATGCTCGCGTTTAGCCCTTTTCAGTGATATAAAGTTGTAGGTACTTATTTTCAAAAATAACGAAAATATTAGGTGTTTTTGGTTTACATAGAAGTAGGCCTTGGAATAATGACGCGCGTTCAATATTTTGAATATATTGCTGTCAGATTACTGTAGTCTGTAAGTCTGTAGTTTTGGTGTTATCTTTATAAAGTTGTGTTAAGTTGCTGACAAAATATGTTTGAGAATTATGAAAAGTATGATATGTTAAAATGTTACATATTATCTAACGAAGTCCCTGAAGCAGCTAGTGAATTATATTTTAATACATTTCCCGAGCGACGTCAACCGGATAACCGAATTTATCAAACATTAAAAAGTAATTTAGTAAATTACGGAAGTTTTAAAAAGTTAAGAACAAGACATTATGAACTAAAGGAAGAAAAGGAAATCCAGCAGCTAAATATAATTGGTGAGGTATTAGATCATCCTGGCACCTCCTCTCGAACATTGGCTAATATAACGAATGTTCCAAAGACCACCGTTTTAAAAATACTCAAAAAACATTAATTCAAACCGTACAGAACGAGAAGAGTTCATCAACTCCGTGAAGGGGACGCCGCTAGAAGATTGAGATTTTGTCAGTGGTATGAGCAAAAATTCATGGAGAATGAGAATTTTCCATTAAATATTATTTGGAGTGATGAATCCAGAGTAGATACTTCTGGTATATTTAATAGATATAATTCATATCACTGGTCCACTGAAAATCCACACGTAGTTGTGCAACAAGACCGGCAAGGTCGGTGTGGATTCAATATATGGGTGGGGATATTCCGAGGAAGATTTGTGGGACCTTATTTTTACGATGGAAATTTAACTGCAGATGATTATGTAAATATTTTGCGCACATATATTGTCCCTTTGTTGGAAGACATACCTTTAGCTGATGCCAGAAATATCTACTATCAACAAGATGGTTGTCCCCCGCACAATGCAAGGATCACAACTGATCTTTTAAACTTCGAATTTCGAGAAAATTGGATTGGTACGTGGGGCCCCATACCTTGGCCTGCTAGGTCCTGTGACTTAACTCCCTTAGATTTTTTTTTGTGGGGAAGATTGAAGGACTTGATATTTAAAGGAAGAACCTTTCACACAAAAGAAGAATTGCAAGAGGCCACTAGGCAAGCTTTTGCATCTATTAGCCCAGTTGAACTAATAAATAGTTGCAACTCGGTACGCAAAAGATGCTTAGTTTGTATTCAACAGGGAGGGGCTCAATTTGAACAACTTCTCTAAATATATTTATCAGAAACCTATCTAACTAAATACCTAGATTTTCATAATTATTTTTTATTTTCACTTGTAGCTGTAAATAGTAGTTTAGTTTGTTAATTTTGTTCAACTTTGCTATGTAAACAAAAAAAAAATAAAAAAAATTAATAATAAATAATTAAAATAACGTTAGCTAGTGTTATTTAAAGTTGTGTTTAAGTTGCTAACAAACTATAAATCTTAACAATACATAATTGAGATATTGTCATCACAAATCAAAGCCTACTTCGATGTAAACCAAAAACACCTAATATTTTCGTTATTTTTGAAAATAAGTACCTACAACTTTATATCACTGAAAAGGGCTAAACGCGAACATTTTTTATAATTTATAGCCAACTATGATTTCCATTTGAAAAAAAAAAAGTTTTGCCTATTTATGACAAAACGGACAACTATAGAAAAAATCTGAGTATGCCACTGGATTGCACATAAAAAAGTGCCTTTAGAATGTCTTTGCAGAATGTTAATATTCCGCAAAATAAAAAAGTTATGGACAATTTTCAAAATGGCCGAAAATTGAAAAACGCCCTATATCTCAGTTGGCAGTGAAAATATCGGCAGGCGGTTTTTGCCATTAAACATTTCTCAGAAATCGAGCCCATGACACCTAAGTCAGTTTTGCTCTATCTAGTCAGGAAATAGGTTTTCTCTGTTAAAACAGACCAATTTCGACCACCCTGTACAGTCAATTGTTATTTGGCCGCATTTTGTTCCGCTATCTTAAATTCGTAACACAACTTTGCCAGCTTATCTCTATATCACACTTATAGCTTGCATAAAATTTAAAATTATTCTAATAAGACTTTTTAAATATTTTACTAGGCTGTCCTTTTGTTTTGCTATCTTATATCCATAGCAAAATGTTACCAGTTCATTTTTACATAACACTTGGTTTTTTTGCAAAATTTGAGGTGAATTGGTGGACCGACAGAATTCATAAAACATATTTTTTGGCATCTAGGAACGCGAATATTGTAGTATTGAATACTGTAGAACCTGCTAGGGTAATTTTTTTGAGATTACAAAAAATGTATTTGGCCGCTATTTTGTTCCGCCATGTTGAATTAGTACCACAGTTTTACTAGCTAATCTTTCTACTACAATTAGTTATGGCACACAATTGGAAATCTGTTCATTAAGGGGGAACTGCACGCAGTATTATGGATCATTTGCAAACCTTCCGCCGCTGCAATATTATGTTAAAACTATAAGAGATATGTATTAGCTTCAATGTGATTTTAATAGGGAAATATATATAGTTGGGCGCTAAAGGCGAATTTTTATGAAAAAATCAAATCTAGAATTATAAAATAGAAGTAGATTTGTCCATTTTCGACCATTTTTTGACCACTTTTTGACGCAAATGCCGTCGCATATAATTTTTTTTTCCACAAAATGGCTCTTTACCGCCTTGCATTGATCCTTTGTCTACGTAACTGCAAAATTTGAAATGGTAAATCGTACTCATCTCTTTGTATTTTTGCAGCGCGTGATCCCTTTTGAATCCATTTTTAAACGAAATGTAATTTAAATTGCCTATACATAACACATTTTTTTGAGGTCGGACGTGCAGGCTCTAATAAGTAGGTACCTTTTCATCTTACTTTGAACTTGACTAGACCTTATCGCTGGTTTTTCACTTTTTGCATGCAGTTCTCCCTTAAGTAGTTTTTTCAGGATGAATTTCAATATATTTGATTAATACTTGATTTTTGTGCAAATTGGATAATTAGTTTTTTTAGTAATAATTTTTTAACGTTTCATTAGGAGGCCATCTTGTTCCGGCATATTGGATTTTTACCAAAATATTTCCAGGTCATTCTTATACGAGCCATAATTTTTGACTAAAATTTGAAGTCAAGATGAGTAGTTTTTAAGCTATGCCGCGTACTGACAGACAGACAGCCAAACCGACAGACGGACCGACGGACTTATGGCATCTAGGGCTGAAAGGGTGATTTTTCAAATTATAAAATTTTTATTTGGCCGCCATTTTGTTCCGCCATCTTGAATTAGTACCACACTGTTACTAGTTTATCTCTATACTATAGTTAGTTATGGCACACATTTTGAAATCAGTTTATTAATTAGTTTTTAAGGCTGAATTTTCAAATATTTTATCAAGCCGTCATTTTGTTCCGCCATCTTCCCGCGTACCAAAATTTTACCATTTAATTCCTACATAATACTTGATTTTCCTAGTAATATTTTTTTAACATTTCACTAGGCCGCTATTTGGTTTGCCATTTTTACCAAAATGTTATCAGCTCATCTCCATATGACCCTTGATTTTTGACCAAAATTTGAAGTCAATCGGGCAAGTAATTTTTTAGCTATGCTGCGAACAGACACATAGACATACAGACAGACAGACGGAATCGAGAAAACATGTATTTCGTCATCTAGGAACCCTCAAGCGTGAAGATCTGAAAAAATCTAGGAGGGTAATTTTTACACGATTACAGTACTTCCTTTTTACAAGGGAAGTAAAAAGCTCTTTATTTAAAAAATCTATATTATGTTAATATCAAAACTACTTTCGAAATTTAGACATTTACGCTTTCTTTAAAAGCAAGTTCTGGCATCCCTGTGTCGTATTAGCTTTTCCTTTCCCTGAGGCGGTTTCCAATTACTTTAAATATGTTTTCCGGGAAATTCTGGCAAAATGTGCGGCACAGCTCGGGAATTACAACGCTTCGCCATAGGTCATCCATATTTGAGACCGACAAGTTGCGGTGCCAACTTGACCAGCGAATGATGTCAAATCAGTTGAAAAATGACAATCAGAAGGTGCCTGATAGCTCGCTATCATTTACCATTATATATGAGCAATTTTTATGAGGCAATCTCAGCAATAAAGACATTTATGTAATCGAATACGGTAGTTTAAGATGACGAACAAGATAATCTCCTCTAATACATTGCGATAATTCCTTTGAACAACAATAGTTTAAGTTTAGCTTAAAAATATGAGGAACAATAGAAACATCTTTTGAGTTTTTAATATTCAGAATTTATTTATTTATTATCTCACCTATGACTTTTTCATAATAATACATGTAGCATATCTCGTTGTATGCAAAAAATTAACCATTTTAAAATTATATAGTAAACGAAAAATGTTTTAAAGTTTATAAGTAGTTAGTTATCAACTTCCTTTTTTCACGCGGGTATTGTACATTTGGTATCATCCAATTTTTTTCAAAAGTTTTACCAGACTTTTTGTGTCTCGTTAAGAATTTTATTTATTTAATTTAGTGACCTAACCTAACCTAACCTAACCTAACCTAACCTAACAACACTGTGCTTTGTGTTTGGATACCTCTAGTGAACGTTGGACACTAAATCCAATTTGACACTGTCTAAACCCATGACCAGGTTTCCTTGGTACTGTGTTATGCGATACTAATATTTATATGGCATACTGCGTCGACTTACCCTCTCTGAAGACGAACTGAGATTCGGGAATAATTCTATATTTATCAACAAATTCTGTGGTTCAGCAATGAAAAATTAGGTCTTAAGCAGCTTTTCTACTACTTTTGAAAAAAAAATTAGGAGCAATGAAATAGGTCTGTCTTTTTCTCCACTCCTATACGGGTTAGCCAATAGCCCTTTTTCTCTATCAAATCTAGTGTATAAACTGAAAAAGGAAAAAATCCACTTTTATAAACCTCATAATATTGCAATATGCTATAAAGATTTTAATATCAGCGGCATTTATAAGGGACAATACTTAGAAAATTAAAAAAACACATAAATTTCCTTTATACGGAATCTTTCCCTTTATTAGGAATAGAGAAATGTGACCCAATTTAGTTCGGTAAATAGCCATTTAGTGACACATATTTTTTTATGGGCGCCATTTTGTTCCACGATTTTGGATTCCTACCAACATTTCACAGCTTTCTACCTACCTACTAGTATGCCACACTTGCTTTCTGGGCATAATTTAAAATAAATTTAATAAGCAGTTTTTACAGTGACCAGTGGCGGTTCGTAGTGAATTATATTGGGAGGTCAACAACAAATTTAAAAAAAAGGCATACTTAAAATAAAAATAAATATCTTATCTTTAAAATGAGCTTTAAATTCTCTTGAAGTTCAGGTCTACTCTTCGTTCTTTAGAATTGGAAAAACGCTGAATGGCACGTTCGTTAAAATTACACGCACATTCCTTTTATAAACGATTTCTCGATACTTAACATTGCTAAAGCGGATAGTGTATCTTGGCCCAACTCCTCAACAAAATTAATAAGCCCTCGAAAAACCCCTGGATTTTCAGATAAAGCCGTTTCATCATGGCCACGTAGTGCCAGCTCGAATGCCTCACATAATTTTACACAATTTATAATTTTGTTTAAAATGTAACGATTTTTGCATACATTTTCAATAAAATCTCTAAGGGATTTTCTATAAGCTGTGTCTAGCTGAGTGCGAATATCAACACTTCCAACCGTAGCACAGTTCACCGAACATTTCATGTGATCTGCAGAAAACGCATGTTTTTTTATTTTTTCTTTTAACTGTTTTAAGTCTTGGTTTTGCACCATAATGAGTCCGACGAATCCTTAGAAAACAACAAACAAACATAACAGAAAAATGAGTTAGAGACTTCACAACCACATATCCAGTTAGCTAAATCGTACATACTTTCGCGGACGTTTCGATGAACCTCTTTATTTTTGTCTTTACTAGTTTGTCGAATACTAAGTTCTGGCAAATTGCGACCACTTACCTTAAATTCGGATATTTACTCAAAATTAAGTTCGTTAGCACTCTTTAGTTGTTTAATTTTTTGCACTACTGACATTTTATTTCATCTACATTCACAACGCAAACATAGACCACCTTGAAATTGGTTATTTTTGCAAAATTAAGTTCGTAAGCACTTAACTTAACGCACAAATAGATCATAAAAATAAAAAAAATACATATTACAAAAAACAGTATATAAATCAATTTTCATAGATTAAAAACGCCCGAAACAATATCGAGTTAGAATATCGACCGCGCGACCTCTGAACAATTGAACTTCCGCATGCCGACGTGATGCCGCGACCGATCGATCGAATTATGAGAAAAGACCGGCTGATGACCCAAATCGCGATTTCGTATTCTATTTGCTATCACGTTCCTGCCGCTCAAGCGATTCAAGTTATCCGTTTATTCCTATAAAACATAATAACATTTAGGAACGCATTATTATAATTTTTTTATTTCACCGCGATTTGGTTTCGCCATCTGGAATTCGTACAATAATTATATCAGTTCATCTCTATACTTTAGTTAATTACTGCACAAAATTTGAAATCAATCCATTAAGTAGTTTTTCAGGCAGAATTTTTAAATATTTGACTAAGCCGCCATTTTGTTTCGCCATCTCGGATTCTTATCAAAATTTTACCAGTTAATTCCTATATAGCACTTCATTTTTGTGCAAAATTTAAAGGTAATTGGATAAGTAGTTCTATAATAATAATTTTAAAATGTTACCAGGTCATCCCCATATAACCCCTAAGTTTTGACCAAAATTTTAAGTCAATCAGGTTACTAGTTTTTTTGCTATGCCACGAACAAAATAGACATAATACTTCCCTTGAGGAAGAATATATATATATATATATATATATATATATATATATATATATATATATATATATATATATATATGACCTTAGGTCAGAAACACGTGTCTACATTTCGCCAGATTCCATTGCTTTAGTGGTCATCCCAAAAGAAAAATCCATTTTCTACTATATACAGTTCTTGCCGCGTTAATATTTTCCTACTTTTATATATATATATATATATATATATATATATATATATATATAGCGAGAGGTTGGGTAGTTGTGACTAACTAGTTAGAACAAAACGTGCTGAATCTAGTGGGGCTGTAGTCAAAGAGAGGGGACCTTAGATTAAAACACTTTGTTGCTTTGCCAAGCTTTCGGCAGCTGTTTATTGCCTTCCTCAAGACAGCCTAAAAATTGTTATTATTTTGTATTAACATTTATTTTAAAGAAAAAGTTGTTGTGGACTTACTACTTGGTTTTACTCTTGAAGAAACAACACTGAAAAATTCTCAACATTGCTAAAGACCTATATACATATTATTTACACCTTTTTATCACTAGTTTTGACTTGGATGTTGTTATATTAACACATTTTAAAATTCTTAAAGATTTGGTTTATTCCAACGTGCATACACTGTCGGCCATTTTACGTATTTTAAAGGCAAATTATTATTGTAAAATGGAGAACGTGTTTTTTTTATTTTTGCTCTCCTTCCCTTACTTCACACTAGTTGGTTTACGCGTTTTTTGTTTTTCGAATAATTGTCGACTGATCACGAATCGGTAACGACGGTTTCCCAAATGTATAGTTGGAAAAGAAAAATGTAGATGGCGCATTAGTAAACAGTACTCTGCAAAGCTGGTAACCCAATCAGCACAAATCTTACAAGTTCTGTAATTGTTGGTTAAACGATGAAAACATTTTATATTCTGTAGTACACTGTGCAGCTGATAGAGGGACATGTTCCACCATCGTGTTGTGAAAAATTTTTATATTTATTTGCTATGATTAGAAAAAAGGGGGAAAAAACAAATTACGTGAACAACACAACACCATGATTGAACTTTTCCTGAAACAAAAATGAAAAGGAAAATGGAAAATCATATATAAATGCAAATAATCAATGCACAGTGCCCTACAGTATGAATATATTAGGACTAAGTTATTCAGAGATTTGGACAGCATTAGAGTCATTAATAGAAACAAAATTGTCCCCACTAATTCTTAACAGATATGAATATATTGTGCTTAGATTATTGATATCAGTTTTCTTATTCATTGTGTTTGTCCCTTGGTTGTGTATATGTATCATTTCAAGGAAATTTCTTTTATAATATCTTTTTTGTTTAGCAAGAATTTTTGCCTCGGTGAATCGAATGCTGTGTCCTGTGTCTATGAAGTGTTCTGATAATGCACAAGATTTTACAAACCTGCGGCAGTCGCTTTTATGTGAAGTAATTCTGCCTGACAAATTTCTAGATGTCTGACCTACATATATTTGATTACAGTTGTTGCAATTTATGGCATATACAACGTTATTATTTTCAAACGTGGAAAGTGGAGTCTTAGTTTTTGCATAAAGTTGTGAGACAGTTTTTATTTGTTTTTTGGCAAACCCTAGGTTTGGACTATCTTTGAAAACGTCTATTAATTTATCAGTTAAATTTTGAATAAAAGGAAGTGGGTAATATTTTATTGTTTGTGTTGGCTGACTGGTGTTTTCCTCTGTCGTTATATTATGGATTGTATTTAGTTGTATTGGATTTTCATTTGTGTTGCATAAAAACTTATTTATGATATTCAGAGGATAAGAGTTTTCAAGGAGTATATTTCTGAGCCTATCTAAGCTTTCCTGTTTGTAGTCTTTATGTGAGAGCTTAATAGCTCTATTTTTTAGAGCAGTTATTAAATTTATTTTCATTTTGGTAGGGTGGTAAGAATGATAACTTATGAATCTGTCAGAGCACATCGGTTTGCGATACCATTTTGTTTTTAAAACATTGGTTTCGCTTCTGATTACCTTCATGTCAAGAAAGGGAATACTGTTGTCTGATTCATATTCCACCGTAAATTTCAGATGTTGGTTGTATGAATTGAACATTTCTAGTGCTATTTCTGCTCTATTTTTAGGGAGAGCCAAAATAAGATCGTCCACATACCTCTTGACAAAAGGGATATTAAAAGGTAGATTTTCTAAAGCATAGCTGACTAAGTCATCCAAAACAAAATTTACTAAAATAGGAGAGATTGTAGAGCCCATAGGTGTACCAAAAATTTGTTTATAAAAACTGTTGTTAAAATTAACATAGTTTGAATCAAAAATAAACTGCAACAATGCTTTAAAGGATTCAAATGATAATTTACAATGTTGGGAAATTGTGTCCCATTTTGCTGTTAAACATTCTTGTATGACTTCATATGGGAGATTCGTAAAAAGAGAGACAACATCGAAACTGACTACTTCGTAGTTATCGGGAAGTTGGTAGTCATTAATAAATGAACTAAAGATGAAAGAATCTCGCACATAAAATTTATTGTTAGTGTTGTACGCATCTGTCAAAATTTTAATTAAGAAAGATGCGAGAGGGGCATTCACCGCTGCCATCGATGCACCCAATGCCCCTCTCGCATCGTTCTTAACTAAAATTTTGACAGATGCGTACAACACTAACAATGAATTTTATGTGCGAGATTCTAGGTTGTTTATCGATCGATATACCTGACTATATATATATATATATATATATATATATATATATATATATATAATATATATATATATATATATATATATATATATTTATTTATATTTTATATTTATATATATATATATATATATTTATTTATATATATATATATATAAATAAATATATATATTTATATATATATATATATATAAATATATATATATATATATATATACATATATATATATATATATATATATATATATATATAAACGTGCTGAATCTAGTGGGGCTGTAGTCAAAGAGAGGGACCTTAGATTAAAACACTTTGTTGCTTTGCCAAGCTTTCGGCAACTGTTTATTGCCTTCCTCAAGACAGCCTAAAAATTGTTATTATTTTGTATTAACATTTATTTTAAAGAAAAAGTTGTTGTGGACTTACTACTTGGTTTTACTCTTGAAGAAACAACACTGAAAAATTCTCAACATTGCTAAAGACCTATATACATATTATATACACCTTTTTATCACTAGTTTTGACTTGGATGTTGTTATATTAACACATTTTAAAATTCTTAAAGATTTGGTTTATTCCAACGTGCAGACACTGTCGGCCATTTTACGTATTTTAAAGGCAAATTATTATTGTAAAATGGAGAACGTGTTTTTTTTATTTTTGCTCTCCTTCCCTTACTTCACACTAGTTGGTTTACGCGTTTTTTGTTTTTCGAATAATTGTCGACTGAGCACGAATCGGTAACGACGGTTTCCCAAATGTATAGTTGGAAAAGAAAAATGTAGATGGCGCATTAGTAAACAGTACTCTGCAAAGCTGGTAACCCAATCAGCACAAATCTTACAAGTTCTGTAATTGTTGGTTAAACGATGAAAACATTTTATATTCTGTAGTACACTGTGCAGCTGATAGAGGGACATGTTCCACCATCGTGTTGTGAAAAATTTTTATATTTATTTGCTATGATTAGAAAAAAGGGGGAAAAAACAAATTACGTGAACAACACAACACCATGATTGAACTTTTCCTGAAACAAAAATGAAAAGGAAAATGGAAAATCATATATAAATGCAAATAATCAATGCACAGTGCCCTACAGTATGAATATATTAGGACTAAGTTATTCAGAGATTTGGACAGCATTAGAGTCATTAATAGAAACAAAATTGTCCCCACTAATTCTTAACAGATATGAATATATTGTGCTTAGATTATTGATATCAGTTTTCTTATTCATTGTGTTTGTCCCTTGGTTGTGTATATGTATCATTTCAAGGAAATTTCTTTTATAATATCTTTTTTCTTTAGCAAGAATTTTTGCCTCGGTGAATCGAATGCTGTGTCCTGTGTCTATGAAGTGTTCTGATAATGCACAAGATTTTACAAACCTGCGGCAGTCGCTTTTATGTGAAGTAATTCTGCCTGACAAATTTCTAGATGTCTGACCTACATATATTTGATTACAGTTGTTGCAATTTATGGCATATACAACGTTATTATTTTCAAACGTGGAAAGTGGAGTCTTAGTTTTTGCATAAAGTTGTGAGACAGTTTTTATTTGTTTTTTGGCAAACCTTAGGTTTGGACTATCTTTGAAAACGTCTATTAATTTATCAGTTAAATTTTGAATAAAAGGAAGTGGGTAATATTTTATTGTTTGTGTTGGCTGACTGGTGTTTTCCTCTGTCGTTATATTATGGATTGTATTTAGTTGTATTGGATTTTCATTTGTGTTGCATAAAAACTTATTTATGATATTCAGAGGATAAGAGTTTTCAAGGAGTATATTTCTGAGCCTATCTAAGCTTTCCTGTTTGTAGTCTTTATGTGAGAGCTTAATAGCTCTATTTTTTAGAGCAGTTATTAAATTTATTTTCATTTTGGTAGGGTGGTAAGAATGATAACTTATGAATCTGTCAGAGCACATCGGTTTGCGATACCATTTTGTTTTTAAAACATTGGTTTCGCTTCTGATTACCTTCATGTCAAGAAAGGGAATACTGTTGTCTGATTCATATTCCACCGTAAATTTCAGATGTTGGTTGTATGAATTGAACATTTCTAGTGCTATTTCTGCTCTATTTTTAGGGAGAGCCAAAATAAGATCGTCCACATACCTCTTGACAAAAGGGATATTAAAAGGTAGATTTTCTAAAGCATAGCTGACTAAGTCATCCAAAACAAAATTTACTAAAATAGGAGAGATTGTAGAGCCCATAGGTGTACCAAAAATTTGTTTATAAAAACTGTTGTTAAAATTAACATAGTTTGAATCAAAAATAAACTGCAACAATGCTTTAAAGGATTCAAATGATAATTTACAATGTTGGGAAATTGTGTCCCATTTTGCTGTTAAACATTCTTGTATGACTTCATATGGGAGATTCGTAAAAAGAGAGACAACATCGAAACTGACTACTTCGTAGTTATCGGGAAGTTGGTAGTCATTAATAAATGAACTAAAGATGAAAGAATCTCGCACATAAAATTCATTGTTAGTGTTGTACGCATCTGTCAAAATTTTAATTAAGAAAGATGCGAGAGGGGCATTCACCTCTGCCATCGATGCACCCAATGCCCCTCTCGCATCTTTCTTAACTAAAATTTTGACAGATGCGTACAACACTAACAATGAATTTTATGTGCGAGATTCTTTCATCTTTAGTTCATTTATTAATGACTACCAACTTCCCGATAACTACGAAGTAGTCAGTTTCGATGTTGTCTCTCTTTTTACGAATCTCCCATATGAAGTCATACAAGAATGTTTAACAGCAAAATGGGACACAATTTCCCAACATTGTAAATTATCATTTGAATCCTTTAAAGCATTGTTGCAGTTTATTTTTGATTCAAACTATGTTAATTTTAACAACAGTTTTTATAAACAAATTTTTGGTACACCTATGGGCTCTACAATCTCTCCTATTTTAGTAAATTTTGTTTTGGATGACTTAGTCAGCTATGCTTTAGAAAATCTACCTTTTAATATCCCTTTTGTCAAGAGGTATGTGGACGATCTTATTTTGGCTCTCCCTAAAAATAGAGCAGAAATAGCACTAGAAATGTTCAATTCATACAACCAACATCTGAAATTTACGGTGGAATATGAATCAGACAACAGTATTCCCTTTCTTGACATGAAGGTAATCAGAAGCGAAACCAATGTTTTAAAAACAAAATGGTATCGCAAACCGATGTGCTCTGACAGATTCATAAGTTATCATTCTTACCACCCTACCAAAATGAAAATAAATTTAATAACTGCTCTAAAAAATAGAGCTATTAAGCTCTCACATAAAGACTACAAACAGGAAAGCTTAGATAGGCTCAGAAATATACTCCTTGAAAACTCTTATCCTCTGAATATCATAAATAAGTTTTTATGCAACACAAATGAAAATCCAATACAACTAAATACAATCCATAATATAACGACAGAGGAAAACACCAGTCAGCCAACACAAACAATAAAATATTACCCACTTCCTTTTATTCAAAATTTAACTGATAAATTAATAGACGTTTTCAAAGATAGTCCAAACCTAGGGTTTGCCAAAAAACAAATAAAAACTGTCTCACAACTTTATGCAAAAACTAAGACTCCACTTTCCACGTTTGAAAATAATAACGTTGTATATGCCATAAATTGCAACAACTGTAATCAAATATATGTAGGTCAGACATCTAGAAATTTGTCAGGCAGAATTACTTCACATAAAAGCGACTGCCGCAGGTTTGTAAAATCTTGTGCATTATCAGAACACTTCATAGACACAGGACACAGCATTCGATTCACCGAGGCAAAAATTCTTGCTAAAGAAAAAAGATATTATAAAAGAAATTTCCTTGAAATGATACATATACACAACCAAGGGACAAACACAATGAATAAGAAAACTGATATCAATAATCTAAGCACAATATATTTATATCTGTTAAGAATTAGTGGGGACAATTTTGTTTCTATTAATGACTCTAATGCTGTCCAAATCTCTGAATAACTTAGTCCTAATATATTCATACTGTAGGGCACTGTGCATTGATTATTTGCATTTATATATGATTTTCCATTTTCCTTTTCATTTTTGTTTCAGGAAAAGTTCAATCATGGTGTTGTGTTGTTCACGTAATTTGTTTTTTCCCCTTTGTTCTAATCATAGCAAATAAATTTAAAAATTTTTCACAACACGATGGTGGAACATGTCCCTCTATCAGCTGCACAGTGTACTACAGAATATAAAATGTTTTCATCGTTTAACCAACAATTACAGAACTTGTAAGATTTGTGCTGATTGGGTTACCAGCTTTGCAGAGTACTGTTTACTAATGCGCCATCTACATTTTTCTTTTCCAACTATACATTTGGGAAACCGTCGTTACCGATTCGTGCTCAGTCGACAATTATTCGAAAAACAAAAAACGCGTAAACCAACTAGTGTGAAGTAAGGGAAGGAGAGCAAAAATAAAAAAAACACGTTCTCCATTTTACAATAATAATTTGCCTTTAAAATACGTAAAATGGCCGACAGTGTCTGCACGTTGGAATAAACCAAATCTTTAAGAATTTTAAAATGTGTTAATATAACAACATCCAAGTCAAAACTAGTGATAAAAAGGTGTATATAATATGTATATAGGTCTTTAGCAATGTTGAGAATTTTTCAGTGTTGTTTCTTCAAGAGTAAAACCAAGTAGTAAGTCCACAACAACTTTTTCTTTAAAATAAATGTTAATACAAAATAATAACAATTTTTAGGCTGTCTTGAGGAAGGCAATAAACAGTTGCCGAAAGCTTGGCAAAGCAACAAAGTGTTTTAATCTAAGGTCCCCTCTCTTTGACTACAGCCCCACTAGATTCAGCACGTTTATATATATATATATATATATATATATATATATATATATATATATATATATTTATATATATATATATATATATATATATATATATATATATATATATATATATATATATATATATATATATATATATATATATATATAAATATATATATATATATATATATATATATATATATATATATATATATATATATATATATATATATATATATATATATATATATAGTCAGGTGTATCGATCGATAAACAACCTATCTATTTCACGACAATTAGTTAGGATTTGCCGATACGGAGGCCAACTTTTCCAGGAAAATCAAAGTCAATCCCTATCATAGATATAGTTTAGTTACGAAGTCTCGGAGCGACCCAACGAACTACGTGTGGTCTTTACCAAGTTGTCACGTCGAATTTTAAACAAGGGGTCTTTCGTCGATCTGCAAAACCCTCTTTTATATTCTTCTTTCGGAAAACTTGGCAAATTATATGCCATTATTAAAATGATAATTTATTGTAGATCATATTATACGCTGCGTGCCGGCAAATTAACCGTCTCCTTAGGTGCGAGTCTTTTATTTAAATAAGGAAGAGACATGAAAAAAATGGTTATTTCTAAAACCCTTTTACGTGATTGTTAATCGTTTGAAATTGTTTATTCGAGATATCACCTTAAAATTGTAAAAAATACGCCAAATGAGTGCAAGCTGGGCGTGAAAACTGTAACGTAGGATGGTCAAATAAACACTTACAATAGGTAATTAATATCATATTATCTTAGATCATCACATTCAGATAATGCCAAAAAAAAATGGGATTAACTCAAAGTTATTCATATAATACCCATATTTCGGATATGAATTAAGGTTGAAAAGACCTTTCAAAATAATATGTGAAATTAGATAACCTTTTTCTAATGTTTTGTTTTTCAAAATGCCGGAATACTGAGTCAATTAATTTCAAGTTTCTAACTTGACTGGTTCCATAAATAAAAGTTGAGTGGACATTGAAGTGTCACAATGCATATGAAGGAAGCTATACGATTTTATTACACTAATGATGACGCGAGACGAGGTGACTTGAACCCTTAGACAAGACGAGACTTAGGGTACATCTCGTCTCGGCTTGATTTTGGCGAATGTCAAGCCCTTGTCTAGTCTCGTCCCAAAAACCTTTAGTCTCGACTTTAAGTATATTAACCTAGCCGGTTAAAGGTTAATTAAATATATTCAATAAAGATGAAGTTTTACCTACCTTTTGTTTGATAAATTTAATTGGCACAATAGGTAATTTATAAAATATTCGTAATTTTTTATCACAACATTCTAACAGTACTGACTGTTTTTTTTCTGTTTGTGTTATTATTAAAAAAAAAATGCTAATTTACAAAATGTCAGCTTTGATAAAATAATTTTTTGACTTTTATAAAATAATGTTTTGATATTTATTTAACTACAAGTTTTTTCCGGGGCTACCTGTTCTAACAGTGTGGTGTTTGCTATACTAAGAACTGTAATTTTATGCTTGATAAAATATTTCATATTAAAAAAATCACATTCTTATAAATTCACCTCAACTTTCTCTGTTGTTGTATAGGTAAACTTGACCGAAATAGGCTGATACCAAAGAGTAAGGTATGGACTGATACCACAAAAATATTTTATCCACTTTTGCGCCTGTTTTTCTAACATTTCATTAGGTTTTTGTATGCACTAGAAGTGAAAAGAATATATAGTCAGTTGAATATAGATTATTGTTTTGAAAGGTTTTTCGATTAAATTATGATTTTCCCCTCCCCCCAGATTGTTTGAAAAATAAAGTAAATATTATAATTTATTTTCCTACAACCATTATATAAAGAATAGAAGATTTCATTAATTTCCATGCATAAAATGTATTATATAAACAAAATAAATGTATTATATAAATAATATTTATAAAAAATGTAAGAAAACTAAAATCATTAAATAAAATGCTATAAGCGAGTCACCATGAACTAAAAATACTATTTAGGTCATTGGCGGGTCTTTATTTTACGATTTACCGCTATTAAAGGGTAGGCTTTGGATTTATAGCTGGATGTTTTTGCGTTTTATTTCAGTGAGTGAACATAGTTTAAAAATATTCCTTATAACTCAAGCGTTAAGGTATCTTTTTCACTCCTGTGATTGCGGTTCAAAATTTCCAAACTCGTTAGGACACATAAATTACTGTTATCGGCCTAGTTAATAAAAATACGATGGACTAGATTTTTTTTGTGAATTTTCAAAAGTATTTTTAATATTTTAAATAGGTAAGTACCTAAATTTCTTAAAATTGTTTAAAATATATGTTTTTAAATTTTAATTACAAAATGAATCTTATATAACACAAAAGAGTTATGGTAATTTTTAAACGCAACTCCATTTTTAAGGGGCTACCACTTTCGGCATCAAGAGAAGACATTTAAAAACAAATAATTCGATGATTTATCAAGAGAATTTTAGATTATTAAGTGTATAGAAAAGGTAACAAGATGTGATGATTTATTAATATTTGGTAGAGTATTACTTGCCTTTTAAATTTCATCAGCTCTAAATTTAAGAATAATTCAAACATCAAAAATATTCAAGCAATTCAATGTATGTATTTGTTGTTTATGTTTTTTAGACATCCTACACACAGCAACATTAAATTTTGTGATAATTATTTATTGTGCGCTTGTACATCATGTAGTTAAAAAATTGGTTTTATTATGCTTATTATTATTATTAAAATACATTTAAAAGCACAAAACCAAAATCTAAATTTAAAATCATTAAAAAAAATGAGAAAAACACTTTGTTTTCTAAAAACACTGATGTTTTAGAAACAATCCAAAATTGGTTCAATCTTTGCAATGCAACTTTTTAGTTGCAACAACAGCAACCAATCCGAATCGAAACGAGGGTATAAATTTTTTCTCGTGTCGCGGCATTACTATATTACACTGGCATTTGGTATTCAACATTAATAAATATAGTAAATTTTTGTAGGTTTCATCACCATTGTTGTGTTCCAATACCTTATTAAATGTATCACATATTATACATACTTTAAAGTACAATAAAATTCTTAGTGGAACGACTACATTTTTGGTTATTTTCAAACATCTATAGTTTTTCATTTCTTAATATTTTGATGTCAGTTTTGGACGTGAAAAAAAGAATAGTGGCTGAGCGCTTTTTAAAAGTCAGCAAGCCCAATGAAATGGATGAAGAGATTTTGTATTTCCTGTAAAATATTTTTATTATTACAATTCTAGCTTACGACTTTGGCCATCATCAGTGCTTTATTACTAGCAAGTTTTCTGCAACTAAAACATAAAATGTGATTATATTTTATGTTTCGTCTTTGTATGTTCTCTTCATTGATTTTTAACCTGTGCAAAACTCACGAGTTAATACTAATGATGGCAAAAGTCAAGAGCGCTTTGCTAGGATTGTAAAAATAAAAATATTTTGCACGAAATAAAAAGTCTCCATCAATCCATTATTGGATGTCTTTAAGACTCACTTTCCAAGTATATTACAGGATGGTAGTACTACTATTGATGGTTATATAGACTGCAGTAAAAAAATGTGTAAAAAGATTAAATTTCGCTCGCGATTGTTGTACAGGCAATGAAATACTATGTCTCTAGACGTTTTTACAATTTTAAAGTATATATAAGTTGGCTAGGCAATTAAAAAATAAAAATCTGTTTTGTAAGTAAATGGCTTTTTAGCTTACGCAAGCTTTAAGCTTATAACTGTTGGTATTTAATAAAATTTGCAAGAGAAATGAAAATTGTCGAATTTCTACTAAAAGCATTTGTAATTGCCTAATTCATAATAGCGCTTCCTGTAGCAGATTGGCAATGACAACGTCATTTAAAAGAAAAAAGAGAACGCACAAAAATACGAGGAATATTTAATGAAAGCTAAAAGAGCATCTCTTCAAACATAATAATAAAAAAAGACATGCCAGGAGAAAATGGTGACATAACTAGGGGAGACGTTTACAGAATTTACAACTTTTGGTAGACAAAATAGGATTACCGGACGTAAAAAAATTACGAATGCTAGAAGCAATCTTTAGCGAGTTACTTAAAATAAAAAAAAAATAAAGTGTAGCTGCAAATACGCAAAATTTACTATACAATTTGTTTAAATGACAAAAACGTATAATTAGTCACATTAGCATCTCCATAGTCACAAAGATTATTTCAATGTCTTTCTGTTTTACAAATATTATCATAAAAAGTAGGCACTGAACCAAAATAAATATAGGTAAACTAATTTAGTACTCTTTAGTTTTACCATGAAGCACTATTTTAAAAATTAAATAAACTTTGTTTGAATTATATTAAATACACCAAACAATGGATTTACTAGTTGTGACTAAAGAGCCAAACATTATAATTTTATACAAAATTCACAAAAATGTATTTTTACAATACACTATCTTAAATCTAGTATATTCGTTTCGATTTTTTGTTTAAGACCTAACATTTTTAAATGTAATAATATAAAAAAACCAAGGTTTATTCACTTTGAATCTCGATATAAACATTGATACTCTCGCGACTGAGAGAAGCGAAAACATAAACAAGATACGATTCTCAATATTTAAAAGTTATTAAAATTTCGCAATAACAGCAAAATACGTTTTTATTTTGCTAACTGTTTTACTTCTTAGTATTTGTCTACTTACATGACAACACACAAAATAACAAATTTTAAGCGATCACTAGAAAAATTTAAAAAATATATTCCCATTTCCATTCTTAATGAACAACATCTACAAGCGCATTTATAACCAGGCATTCTGATTTTTTTAAAGTTAGAACCACTAAATAATTTAATTTGAAAATTTAAGAAAAATAAGATAGACGCCTCCAAAAAATAACGGTTCTGATATAGTCGACCGCAGAGGCAATACTCATTATTTCCTAAATAAACAAGTGTATGTTCGAATTTCTGTAATCTTATTTAAATAAAATATCAAAAAAAATTATATGCATCGATTTAGTTTAGTCTTTTTTAAACATGCGTTTATCAGACATGAAACACTGAGACCGTATGGCGTACGTAGGTTAACGTTTGTTTATAAAAACATAAACATACTATTTAAATATTGTAAGCATTCCACTTCACAAATTTGCACTATATTCCTGAGATCTCTACTATTAGCTATTATTCCAGATTTAAATAGTTGCTTAACTTTTCTCATTTTATTGTTATATCTATATGAGTTAGTTTTCTAAACAAAATATTATAATACTACAATATGTATAATATTTAAAAGAATGTTAATTAATCAGCAGTAAAAGGATTGATATAAGCTGCGAGCTTAATGATATCGCATACGTTTGCAGTTCAGGCCGTAGTATATACAATATTCCGTAACGTGTGTAGTGCGTTTTAGTTTGAATGTGAAACATTGAAAAGTTTTTTCCATTTGATACGGTTAAAGCCCAAAAAATGTGTAATCGTTTCTATGCTTCAAATTTGTTTGATTATTGACACGCTGCCTTGGTTAAAAATGTTCATTAAAATTGTCATGTATTACTAAAATTTCAAACAAAAGCTTGCTACAATTAATCTTAAAGCAGTAATGTTTTAACTAGCAAGGCAATTAGCACATTACAATAATGTTACAATAAATTATAGCAAAATAATTAACGCTAATAGGGAGTAATTTACTTTCTGCCTACATTGCTCAGTGTTCTAATTAGATGAGCATACGTAGAATGCTTCGCATTTTGATATATTGCATTTCTTGCTAATGAGGAAGAAAATTGATTCTACTGACTTATTAGTTATGTGACACTTTTATAAGATAAGCTACGTTATGGCTAGTTTAATATGTTTCGAGAATATATGTTTCTCTTCTTTAAGACATTCTAATATATTACAAAAAACTTCTGTTAGTACGTTAACTTACGTGCTTATGTAAGTGACTCAACAAACAGGATTATTTCAAATTACAAAGCATTATCACTGGCGAAAAAATTAACTTTAAACATAAAGAACTACTAAACTCTAACTTTTAAATTATCTATTATATTTTTAGTTCCCCCTATAACAACCCATATATTGTATTATTAACACATTAGATAAGGCCTATATAGGGAAATTATTGCAATATTTTAATCTTTGGTTTTTTCAACTTTCTTTTAGCTGAAATGTATTTACTTTTTTTTGCTTCTATAAAGCGTCATAAATGCGGCAATTACAAAATTTCACTGCCGCATCTCAATTTTTATTATATTAATTTTTTAACTTTCTTTTAAATGAAATGGGATACATTCCCAACATATTTTTTTTTTATTTTCACAAAGCCTTCCAAATATGACTTAAAAAATTTCTCGCAGAAACTCTTATTTTTAGACAAAGTGCCTAAAAATGAATCGGTAGTAAATAATCCAACATTGCTTAAATAATGCAAACTATTTAATTTTATTTTTTTATTAAAACTTGGCGCAAAGTTAAATAATAAAAAACGCGATGTCTCTAATCAGAAAATGCAGGATTTTTTTATTTTCATATTCGTAACATAACTTGAAAGCAGCGTCAACTATTCAAATTTAAAATTCAAAAATTTTAGAATAATAATATGTTTTTATTTGTGTATAGAAAGTTGCTCAAGATAAATTAAAATGAATGGATTTTTAAACAAAAAAAATGAAATCCCCTTATATTCAATATGTGACACCGTTAGGTGGATCAGTCCCAGGTTACCGCCAGGTTTCTTAATAAAGTAATCATTAAAGACCTGCCTTATAAATCTAGGATTGCCACTCAAATCAACAAACGGTGCTGTTAGTTTAGTATCAGGTTAACGCCAAAATAGAAGTAGGGCAGTAGCTGTTAAAAATTATCGCAAAACTGTGAATATAATAATCATACTGATAGTATACAGACGCAAAAATTGGCGCCAGTCGCCAATCTACATATGTTTTTTTTTATTTGATTATAGATAAAATTTTTATTCTAAAATAAAATGTAAATATTTCGAGTTTCATGTTCTAAGATTAAAACGTTAATTCTAGTTATTTGTTAATAGACATAAAAGTTACAACTAACACTAAAATTTTTAATAACACCCTGCATATATTATATATAATTTCTTATGATTTTCAAATCTCCATTCAAAACCTTTTCTCTATAGCTGAGAAAATTAACATTTTATCTGAAATTAGCCATGAAGAATTGGATAAATTAAAAATCCGTTTAAAAGAAAACAAAAAAAATAACGATGTCAATTTGTTTTAATTATTTTAAAGATTATCTACATTATTAAATGTTTACATTATAGACCTTCAGCAGCAACGCAAGCTTCAAATCTTAACAACAGGTTTGGCGTACATGTAGTTATTATCATTTGTGGCGTAACTCTGTGAGCAAGCGCTACATTTATATTTACTGTGTTGTAGAAAGTACAGATACCTTTCTCCCGTTAAAATGTCTTCATAGAAATAAGGTTTGATGATCATTCCAACAAATAATCCACAAAAAAACATTGACACTCCAAATAACGCTGAAATCTAGTCTCCATTGCCCGATGTAGGTTAACAGGAGTATAATAATTGAAAATATGCCTGTTAATGACCCCAATATGGTGAAACTTTGCTTTATCGCCCCTCATTGTTTTAGTTAAAAGGGCTAGATCGTTTTCAAGTTTAATTTTGTAAAGTTTAGTTACATTAGTAAAATTTGTTATAGATCACTCATATCTACTAAGGGAGTCCTTTTAAAGAAAATGCATTTTTGTATACACGCTTTATCAGAATCTAGCATTTATTTCCAATAGATTATTTCGTAAATTAACTAAGGTATTATCTCTAAATTATATTAATATATATAATTATATAATGTCTCTAAGAAAGATGATCCAGTTTGAACCGACTTCATCTAAATTTAGCCGTAAGATTACAAATCTACATTTTTACAATATTTATTTAGTCTAATATGTTGTTGTCAACGAACGCCCATTCTTGGTAAGGGCACAGTATTGAACTAATTGGCGACAACAAGAAAGTATATTCGTCAAATATAGAACATAGTATGTATATTTTTTCAGTTTGCTTTTTTTATTACATATATACGCTCCTCATAGTTTTTATCCCACAAGTCGCCATGTCGGAAAATTACACGATGATATTTTACTATTTTTTCAAAACAAACCTTTACAAAGGAAACGAATAAAAATTGAATCTTTCATTTTGCCACGTCTAGAGGCCCAAATTGGTGTGAAAATATTTTTCACATGCGAATAGCGAATAGGTATGTTGACTATGTTAACTTTATAGCCTGTTTGTGATTTTTTAGAATAAAACCAATTTCTAATAGCTTTCGTTTTTTTAAAACAATACTCTTAGGAAAACAGTTGTAAATATCTAGACTAAAACAAATATCAAAATAACTTTAAAATAATATTCAATTAAAACCGGAAATTTTAAAGAAAACGGTAATTAGGCTAAAAAAGTAACGTACAAACATAAGAAATTTTATTATGCATCGAAACGCAATTGTTGCTTTTATTAGTTACTTAAAGAGCTGAACATCCGGAACCACAAAGGATTTTTATAAGTATATCGTCATCAAAGGTTAAAAAACCATTGAGTTTAGCCACATTTTATCAGGTTGCCAGTTCCCTAATTTAAGTGCCGGTTGCCGACAAGTGGCATGTTATATTAAATACACGTTATATACTTGGTAATTTAGGAGCGGCAAGTAATATTTTTGCCAGTAAATAATCCAAATATAAATGACTATGCTAAATCCCTAGCTTGGTGGACGCCACATGGATGAAAGGATAGGATACCCAAAAGAAAAAGGCAAAGAGGTGCCTAGTTGCCGAGTATGGTAATCATGGCTCTAGCGTCTATACCTGCTAAAATATTACTGATTTGGGGGTCAGAAATAAATCATTATAAAAGCATAACAACAATCGGTGAGAAATTTTTACATTCTACTCTTTGAATTAAAATATGCTTCTAAATTCTGGACTGATAATGTATTTTGATGCGGTGTGGCCACAAGAATTAAAATATTTTTCTAAATTATTCGTCTGTTTTCTGGTTGAGTATACGAAAATAAATTATTTGGTTTATTCGATAATAAGCTCTATTCTGCATATCACCTAATGTACGGGGTGACTCAAATGTTGTAGGTATGGATCAACCGCAGTTTTTTAAACAGGAGCCTATATGTTATGATATCTTTCTAAATACTACGAAGAGTTCTATAAAATGTCTAATGTAGTTAATGTAAAATTAAAATATAGTATACAAGTATTGAGCGTTCTTTTAAAACACTGCACTTGATTCACACCTACGAATTTTAAGCAATTCTGTATAATACGTAATATCTACAAAATGTAGTTCGTTATTAACTCAACAACTTCTGCTCGTAACGTCTTTTTCTATCAAAAATAGTTTGGAAGATAAAAGGGAAGGTTTCCCTAAACTAACTAGGCATGTAAAATGTAACTGTTTCGAAAACAGTCCAATTCAGGTTAGAGTAGGCTTTTAAAAGGTATCAAATATATAGGGTCCTATTTAAAAAATTTCACTTGAATCGCATGTCAGATCTTTGACTTACCTCGTATAATGTATCTGTGCATACAGCATAGTATATTAACAACTGACCAACTTTTGTCTACAACTTGTTTTCTATCCTAAAAGCTTATTAAATAATTAAGATCTCGCTTCCTCGAATAGCCCTATGTAGATTATTGGGGTCACCGGAATTGAAGATTTTTGAAGATCTTTATGTTTGGGTTCCCTAGATCCCGAAAAATAAGTTCTCCCTTTTCCCGCCGGTCTGTCGCTTTGTCTCTTCGCGGCATAATTCAAAAACTATAAATCAGATTAAGTTCAAATTTCGGTCAAAAATCAAGGGTCATATGGGGGGGATACAATTGTGATATTTTGATAAACATCCAATATGGCTGAATAAAATGGCAGTCAAGAATGTAAAAAAAATATTAAGAATCTACTTATCGAAAAGAAAATATTTTATCCATATAGTTGTTCGGTGTTAACTGAAATATCTTCAAACAAATAACAAGTTTTATATGATTACCCAATAATTATATCGATGATGTTATCTGTACCTAATAATGGCGAATTTAGCGAATTTCAATAGTATTTATAACAATAAAACTAAAAGGATCCAGTTTTATTTATATTTCTTTGGAAAAGGCAAGTATTGTAATCGTGAAAAAATCATCCTCCGAGATTTTTGCACATCTTCACGTTTCAGGGTCTCTAGATGCCGAAAAACATGTTTTTTTTTCAATTTCGTCGGTCTGTCTGTCTATCGGTCTTTCTGTTTGCGGCGTAGCTAAAAAACTATTTATCCGATTGGATATGGAGACAACCTGGTAATATTTTGGTAAAAATCCAGTATAGCGAACAAAATGAAGACCCAGTTAACTGCTAAAAAATTATTACTAAAAAACTAAATATCCATTTAAGGTACCTCAATTTTGCATAAAAATCATGTATTACGTATGAATCAACTGGTAAAATTTTGGTATGAATCCAAGATGGCAAAACAAAATGGCGGCCTAATAAATTATTTTAAAAATTAACCTGAGATTGATCATCAAATTTTGTGCATGAATTAATAATGATATAGAAATGAGCTGTTAAAATTATGCTATGAATTCAAGATGGAGTAACAAAATAGAGGCCGAATAAAACGTGTGTAGTCGTGAAAAAAAATCACCCTCCCAGGTTTTACATATCTTCACTTTTTAGCGTCCCAAAATACAAAAAACATGTTTTCTCAGATCCGTCGGTCTGTCTGTCTGTCGGTTCGCGGCATACTTAGCCAATTGACTTCAAATTTTGTTAAAAAATTAAGGGTCATATGTGGATGACCTGGTGACATTTTCGTAAAAATCTTATATGGTAGAACAAAATGGCGGCTTAGTGAAAAAATGTTAATACAAATCTAATTATCTGGATAATGGACTGGTAGCAATATGGTACGTATCCAAGACAGCAAATCAAAATGGCGACCGAATAAAAAATCAGCCTAAAAAACCACTTCTCATATTTATTTCAAATTTTGTGCAAGCATTAAGTGTGATATAGAGATAAACTGGTAAAATTGTGATATGAATTCAATATAGCAGCCAAATAAAATGTTTTAAAAATCAACGTAAAAAAAATGTCTTATTCAATTGCCTTGAATTTTTACCGAATAAAAAATATATCTGAAAGAACTACTGTTCAGATTTATTTCAAATTTTGTGCAAGCATTAAGGGTGATATAGGTGAAATATTTTAACCTTGCATTGTTTTGCGTATATTTAGGTAAACAATATTACATGTCGTTTGATACTATCTTTAATGACTTTCAAGTGTAAATTGATTCCTTTAAAACGGTTGGATATACTCATCAAGTAAATAAATATGTTTTGGAAAATATTAATATAAGACAATGCATATCCCAAAACTTTTTTACCCATTATCATTTAAAATATATGCCGCTCTAATGCGAGTATCCGCTAGGCGGTTTCTTTTTAAAATCAGCTTCCAGAAACCGCATGCACAAAACTAAATTATGAAATATGCCTGAAAAAGTTCCAACCCTAATTTCCTTTAATATGCCAACCACATTCCTAAATTACGAGCTAATGTGGGCGCTATCAGGGGACCTTCCTAGTCCCGTCCGTACAAAACCAAAACATCCCCACTTATGTTTGGGAAACGAATTACGGTCTATTTCTATTTCTGGTGGAAAGGTGACGTTTGCATTTGCACTAGTAAAATTAAAATTAATGTTTAGTAAGCTAAATATATATAAATAATATATATATATATATATATATATATATATATATATATATATATATATATATATATATATATATATATATATATATATATATATATATATATATATATATATATATATATACATATATAATATATATATATATATATATATATATATATATATATATATATATATATATATATATATATATATATATATATATATATGTAGTAAATACCTTATAAAAAACTAGTGACCTAGATTTTTCAACTCACATATATTGTCCACTTAAAAAAATATTTTGATGTTTCGGCAGAATACTCTTGCCTTTTTTAAAAATTTTAAGCCTAAAAGCAAACAAGAAAAGCGAAATGAAATTTCTAAAAAAATTATATATCTTAAGGTTTATAACTTAATTACTTATTACGTTTCATCTCATTTTATGGAAATATAAGTCAACTGAATAAGATTTTTTTACGCTGATTTTTTAAAAAAATTATGTGGATGCCATTTTCTTCCGTCGTCTTGAATTCCTACCATAAATTTACCAGTGTATCTCTATATCCCACTTAATGCTTACACAGATTTAAGTAGTTTTTCCAGGTTGATTTTTTAAATATTTTCTTACTCGGCCGTTTGGTTTAACTATCTTATATTTATGTCAAAATGTTACCAGTTCATTTCTATGTATAACACTTTATTTTTGGGCAAAATTTATATAAGATATAAATATTACCAGGTCATCCCCATATGACCCTTAATTTTTGAATAAAATTTTAAGTCAATCTGATAAATATATATATATATATATATATATATATATATATATATATATATATATATATATATATTTATTTATATATATATGTATATATATATATATATATATATATATATATATATATATATATATATATATATATATATATATATATATATATATATATATATATATATATATATATATATATATATATATATATATATATATATATATATATATATATATATATATATATGCCGCGAACTAACAGCCAGACAGTCAAACCGAGGGACAGACCGACGGAATTGTTAAAACATGGTTTTTGGCATCTAGGAACGCTAAAATGTGGCCGTTATTTCATTCCGCTATCTCGAATTAGTATCACAGTTTTACTAATTCTTTTCTATACCACAATTAGTTATTGCACACAATTTGAAATCAGTCAGTTTTTCAGGCTGATTTTTTAAATAATTTAAATAATTAAACGTAAAGATTTGAAAAATATCTGAGGTTGAATTTTTCACGATTACTACTACTTCCTTTTTACGAGGGAAGCAACGTGTTCCCCATTGTGGGCAGTAGATGAGTGTAATTTTCCATGATTAAGTAAATGAATTTGTTCACTTATTTTTTCCTTAAGTTGCTCAAGATCTTGGCATCTTTTTTTATATAACATTTATTTTCCCCATAAAAAATAATCCAAGGGGGAAGATCAGGGTTCTTGGGGAGCCAGGGAATAATTCCATTGGCAAAAATTTAGATAAATTGTAGTTTTTTAGTAATAATTTTATTAACATTTTGTTTTTCCTATATTGGATTTTTACCAAAATGTTACGAGGCCATCCCCATTTGACCCTTCATTTTTGAACAAATTTGACAATTGGGTAAGTAGTTTGTTACCTATGCCGCTAACAGACAGACGCATAAACAGAAAGACAGACCAACGGAATTGAGAAAGAATGTTTTTCGGCATCGTCCCTTGACGAAACGTAAAGATCTGAAAAAATCTCGGAGGGTGATTCCCTTTTAGAGGGAAGTAATAATCAAAAAATAATGTTTTTATTATAAAGGCAATGGTTTACGAGAAAATTGCCCTTGAAATTAAAAAAAAAATGCATTTGTTGTAAGCTCGTATCTCCGAAAACTAACGAAATATTTTTTTCAAAAATAAATAATAAATAAAATCTTATACTGAAACCACTTAATGAAAATCAGAGTGGCAACAAAAATCTTACTTAAGCCAAAATCAGACTTCTAGGTGGCAAAAAAAAATTGAACAGCAAAAAACTTCTAAGACTATAAAGCCTTTGCATAATAACCTACTTAAAAACATGTTTACGTAAAGTATCCAGCTTCTTAGAAAACAGCGCGATATGAATCTAATCCGATTACTGTGGTTTTATAAATATTCAAGTACAAAGTTTCCAGACCCGCTGAATTGTAGCTTACTCTTGGGGAAATTTTAGGGCAACTTGTGAGTTTGTTCTGACAGTTCGATCAGCGATTACAGCTTAAGCATTTAAAAGTTGGGAAGCGGCAATGAAACATATAGCTTGTTCTAGTTGGCATTATTGTGGCTTTATATGCATATGCAATATGCATATAAATTCATATGCAATATGCAAGTTCTGTTTGGTTACGTCTATCATCTCGTAGACGCCGACAATATTAAAATTTCCATGAAATTCTTCTTTGGCGTTTTAAGAAGGGGTTTTGGTTTTTTTTGTTTATTACACAGCTTTGTTTTAGAGAGGAACAACCAAAAACTATATTTGTCAAAAAAAAAACGAAATTACATTTTAAGGAAAAATTTGAATGCAGAAAAAGTGGTTTAAAAATAATTATATTTAAATTATTTTATTTTACGTTCCCCTAAAATTAAGGTATTTTACGAAAATAATTATCAGTTCTTTACTATTAATTAGTAATTACTAAAATTATTTGTTTTTGGAAATATACAACAATTTTTGCGATTTTTATCTGAAACGCTATTTTTGCTAAACAAAAATAAATATTAGTCGACAACTAAAAAATTAGTAAATTTCCATAACCCGGAGCTTCCCTCGTTATGAATCTTTCTTGTATTAGGAATAGTGAAGTTTTACCCAATTTAGTACCGCGCATAGTCATTTAGTAACATATATAAATACTGAATTTTCAAAAGTTTTTATTGAGCGCAATTTTATTCCACCATATTGGATTCGTACCAATATTTTACCAGTTTCTATCTATGCCATAGTTGATTTTTGGGCATAATTTAAATAAAATTGAATAAGTAGTTTTTACAGTTCTTTTTTTCAGACCGTCATTTTGTTTCATCATTTTGATTTTGTACCAATTTATTCCTATATCATATTTAATTTTCGTGTAAAATTAATTTTAAACATGTTACTTGGCCGCCTTTTTTCCGCCATTTTTTATTCGTGCCAGTTTTACGAGTTTATCTCTATATCACACTTAATGTTTGCACAATTTTATTTATTCAGGCTGATTTCTTAAAATATTTTATTGGCCCGTGTTAACCAAAATGATAACAGTTTATTTCTATGTAACACTTGATGATTGTGCAAAATATAAGGTAAATTGGATAATTATTTTTTTACAAGGTCGCCATCTTATTCCGCTATATTGGATATTTATCAAAATGTTACCAGATCATTCCCGTAAGACCCTTAATTTTTGGCCTAAATATGAAGTCAACGCAATAAATAGTGTTGTAGCTATGTCGCGAACTAACAGACAGACCGACACACAGCCCGATGGAATTGAGAAAGCGTATGTTTTTTGGCATCTAAAAACGCTAAAATCCGAAGATATTATGTAAAACGTTAAAGGGTTATTTTTTTCACCATTACAATAATTATATTTGGCTGCCATTTTGTTCCACCATCTTGAATTACAATATCACAATTTTACCAGTTCATCTCTATATCACATTAATTCTTCCACTAAATTTGAAATTAATCTAATAAGTAGTTTTTTCAGGCTGATTTTTTAATTATTTTAGTTTCGCCAGTTTGGATTCGTACCAAAATTTTATGACTTGATTCTTATATAATACTTGCATTTTAAGTACAATTTCAGGTAAATTGGATAAGCAGTTTCTTAGTAATATTTTTTTAATGTATCACTAGGCGGCAATTTTGTTTCACCATATTGGATTTTTAACAAAATGTTACCAGGTCATCCCCATATGACCCTTAATTTCTTACCAAAATTTGAAGTCAATCAGGTAAATAGTTTTTTAGCTATGCCTCGAACAGAGAGACAGACAGAACTTGAGAAAACATGTTTTTGCATTTAGGGACTCTAAGACGTGAAGATCTGTAAAGACCTGGGAGGGTGACTTTTTCACGATTACAATGCTTCCTTTTTACGACAGAACTAAAAAGTAAACATCAACTTTGTTATCTGAAATGGAGCATGATTGGTTCTTTCGAAAGAACAGTTTATGATTATTATTTATGTTTAGTTTGGCACTTATCTCACAAATTTGTTTCCAATATACAGCGTTTCTATGAAACTTTTAACATCTTCATACAAGTGGAGCATTAACTTAACAACCTGTATACAAAACAAATCACCTAAACGGTTTTTTCATTTTTTACTCTAGCCGTTTTGTTAGTCTTGATAGAAGGTATTCGTTTTTAATTTCAAAAGGGTTAGTTATACAGGGCTTATTTAATTGATGACCAAAAATGCAGAAGGTAATTTTTTAACTCATTTTTGGGCTAAAAGGTCATATAAACATGAATTGAATATCTAGAAATGTACGTGGTGAAAAAAAAATTAAAACTTCAACACCCTGTATCTCAAAAATGAAAGATTTGCAGATATCTTTCATTTTTGAGATACAGGGTGTTGAAGTTTTAATTTTTTTTTATTTTTACATTTCTAAATATTCAAATTTGATACACTATATGCTGTGAGTAATGCCTTCGAAATGGCTATAATACTTTTTAGAAAATTCTACAGTATGTTACTTTTTCCCAGTTTTTTACCCTGAAATTTTTACTGTGACGCCACTGGTCAATTTCACAACAAATTTAAATTTCTTATTGTGTTCTGTAACTTTTTAGTCTCTTAATTTTTTTCGATATTTTGTACAGTTTAGAAATAATTTAAAAAGTGTCCATTCATGCATGGTCATGGCATATGGAATACGGAAAAAATAGTAAAATTGTAATGGTAATGTATTCATCAAATCAGAGAGGCCGGAATGGACACTTGCTAAATAATTTCTAAACGGAAGTTACAGAAGAATGAGGATGTCACAGGGAAGTTGGCTTAACCCCCAAACATGAAATTTATGAATTTATTTCAGGGCTAATTAAAATTTTATTTGAAATATAATATTTTTGGTTTCTTTAAATGTATATGGAAAGATATCAAGACCGACGTGGATTTTTAAAGAGTTTTATTTCGAAACTGTCTTCTTTGTAAAACGATACATGATGGAGGCAACTTAAGTTGAATGGTCGGTTTATCCACTTCAATAAAATCCAGGTAGGCTTTGTAAAACAAATGATAATATTTGACGTTGCTAAGAAGCCGATACAAAGGAGGGGCAATGGGAGTAATTAACTCCCCCCCATATGACAAAATTGTTTAAGATTTACGTCTACGGAATTTGAATATCGAAGTCACATAATATATTGTACGAAGAAGAGTGGTATAAGCATGTGTCCTATATGAAAGTGCCTAATTTTTTTTTTGGGTTAATGCGTGAAAGACTTATAAATTACCACTCCTATAACTGCAAGCTGTATACGCGACTGGTCACCGAACCAATAGAACTCCATTATTTGGAGTGATGAACCCAGATTTGAAGTAAACGTTGATAATAGTACGAGTCGTGTGATAAGAACTGAAGAAGTGTTTCAGAATGACTGTCTTAAAAAGAAAGTTAAGTTTCCGGCTTCTGTTATGATTTGGGATCCATGTCACCTAGTGGAGTGGGAAACTTACAGTTTATGGAAGTACATCACTGCGCTGCAAAATAACTTAACGCCCCAAATTCAACAATAATATCGAATGTATCTCCCAAAAGATCGTGCCGTTTTTCATACGGCTAAAAAAGTAAAAGATTGGATGTTAGAAAACAATATTTCATTTTTAAAATGGACGTCCAGTAGCCCAGATCTGTCGCCGAATGAATTTTGCAGCATATTGTGAAGAAAAAGCTTCGATGACATCCCGCAAGAACCTATCCAGAATTACGAATCCGTCTCCAAGAAATTTGAAACAGATCAGATGGCTGCCAAACATTAGTTAACAGTATGTCAAAAGGTATTGAAGCAGTAATCAGTCGAAAAGGTGATGTAACGCAGTGGTAATTTTTTTGATTAGCAATTTTTTGTATTTGTAAGATATTTTTTTTCTGTTACAAAAAATGTAGTATTTTAGACTCAAGTTAAATAAACATATCATATGTTATTAGAAACATATTATAGTTTTTAATACGTTTTTCGTTAATATGGTAAATTTCTTTAAAACCCATAGTTTTGATAGCTGGGCCAACTTATCTGAGACAGGACTCGTATTATTTATTTTGACATATTGGTTGTAAAAATGGCCAGTGGCGGCACAGTAAAAATTTTGAGTGGTAAAAAGAGTCGTAACCTGAGAAAAAGTAACACCTCGTATTATTGCCATTTCGATGGCATTGCTGACAGCATATATCGTATTAAATTTGAATGATTTATCTCGAGAAATGTACGAAAAATCGATGAACAGAACTAAAAAAATTAAAACTTTTAACACCGTGTATCTCAAAAACAAAGGCTTTACGGACACATATTTATATACTCTTTTAACCCTAAAGTGAGCTAAGAAATTATGCAATGCATCTTTAGTCATTAATTAAATAACCCTATGTATAACTCTTTTTGAATTATAAACAAATACCCTATACCAAGACTAATAAAATAACCGTTTCGGCAAAAAAGTCCATAATTGGCAAAAGTTTTAAAGATGGTATATCGTAATTACCTTAGATTTGACATAATTCCAAAAGCTAATTAAAATAAAATCTATAGAATATATTAACTTAGTGTTTAGTAAATTCGAGATAACTTTTGTCACACCCTGTATCCATTCTTCTTAATAATAATGTTAACGATAGGACTACTGACTGAGCTGATAAAGATTTATTTTGTATACAGGTTGTTAGGTAAACGGTTAATTTGTATGAATTCCTATATTAATATTTTCGTATAACAATTCGTAATAAACGAAAATATTTTTGACAAAGATCATTTTGGTTGGAAGCAAAAAAAACATTTTGAGAATTTTAGGCGTTAACATACTATTGCAAAAATGCAGGGGTTTTATTTCACTCCCTGTATATACTATTTTTTAAGGGCATATGCAAGTTGAAGCAAATACCCAACAGATCGGCTAAACGAATACCAAAATCAGCATCTCGATATCGCGTTTCGCAAATGAAATATCCGTCTTTAAGCTTTGATAAAAAAATATTTGTGATGCGCTATTTATGGCCAGTAGTTTAGTTTACTAGTAAGGTATGATTCTGCGTTTGAAAATAAAACAGTCTTCCTATACGCTGAAAAAGAAAATATCGTTCAGGAATAGAAGAAAATAACCTCGAAATAATATTATTACGCAAGGAATATTACTCGGCATGTGATGATTTTATTACCGTCAACATAAATCTTTTACATATGACCGAATACTAAGCATTTTAATGTTTTCTGCCTAAATTAGACCTTTAGATAATAAAATTAAATAAACAATTAGAACGTTTACACTTCAATACCATCAAGATAAGTATCAAATATCAACATCATAATTTAAACACGGAAACTATTATTAACTCCATTTGTCTGCTGGAACGATTATAAGTGTCAGAAGAATTATCGATATAAACAGAAGCCGTTTTCGTAATAGTAAGTACTAAGTACCAACTCCTCGGGTGGTCCAAGTAAAATACGACGCATAAAATTATCGTTAACCAAGAAATTTACCCAACCAGTACCAATAATTTTTAATAAAAAAACTCAATTTAATTGCAGCAGGTAAAAGCGATTTATTATTGCGATTTTACATATAAAAAGGCAGGATTATTTCAAGGAGACAAAACGGTAAATGGCTTTACCCGGAACCTCACTCGCTATCTTTCATTCCCTTAATAAATGGAAGGATTCATTAGGAAAGAAATTCCGGGTAATTTTAACTTATATAACTTTAAACGGCAGTTCTTCTCCCATGAAAAATAATGGATGTATTATTTATTTATATTTATAGGAAATGAAAGATAAAAATGTACTGGACAGATTACAAAATAACTGCGTTCTGGACTAAACTTCAAGACTTTTTTACGTTGATTTGTAAACACTTTATTTGGTTACAATTTGGTTGCGCCATAGTGGATTCATACGACAATTTTAAAATTCACCTTTATATCAAATTTCATTTTTGTGGAAAAATTTTCACTTGAATAATTTTTCAGACAGTTTTAAACAATTTATTAGGCCGACATTTTGTAGCCCTATATCAGATTCGTAACAACATTTTACGATACATATGATCCTTACAATCCTACAATTTACCTGACATTTTGCACAAAAAAATCTAGTATTACGTACGAATCGACTGGTAAAACTTTAGTATGAATCCAAGACGGAAAAACAAAATGACGGCTTAATAAAATATTGAACAAATGAGTCTGATAAAACTACTTATTACATTGATTTCAAAGACTAATAAAACTTTCTGATGACTCATTGATAAAAGATTCGAACAATTCAGGATGGCGGTACAAAATGGCGGCAAAATAAAATGTTTGCAATCGTGAAAAAAGCTTCTCCTTTTAGCGTTTCTAGGTGCCAAAAAAACATATTTTCTTAATTTCGTCGGTTTGTCTATCTTTCTGTCAGTTCGCGGCATAGCTAACAAACTACTTACCCAATTAACTTCAAATTTTGGTCAAAAAATGAAGGATCTTATAGCGATAACTCTGTAATATTCTGGTAAATATCCAATACGGCGAAATAAAATGGTAGCTTAGTTATATTAAAAAAATATTACTAAAAATACAATTATCCAATTTACATGTCATTTTTCACAAAAATCAAGCGTTAAATAAAAAGGAATTAATAAAATTTTGGTATGAATCCAAGATGGAGGTTTAATATAATATTTAATAATCTTATTAGATTCATTTTAAATTTTGTGTAAGCATTAAGTGTGATATAGGTATAAATTAGTACGAATTCAACTGATTGGAAGAAGATGGCGGTCTTAAAAAATCAGTGTAAAAATAATTTATTCAATTTATTTTAAATTATAACCAAAAATCAAGTGTGGCATAGGTAGAAACTGGTAAAATGTTGGTATAAAATAAATAAAAAATGTTCGAAAAGACATTATTTGTATATGCATTACTAAATTACTATGTGGGGAACAAAATTGGATGGCATTTCACAATTCCTAATAAAAGTAAATTAATGATTTTTTATAAACATTTTATTAAGTCACCATTTTATTCCGTCATCTTAACTCCGTACCAAAATTTTGCCAATTCATCCCTACATCAGATTTGTTTTTGTGCAAAATTTTAGTTCAATTGTGTAAGTAGTTTTCATATTGACTACCATAATGTTACCATTTCATTCTTATATGGCCTTACGAGGGAAGTAAAACATATTGGGTCATGACACTTATTGAAGCATATAAATTAAAAGTAATAATTTTTTTTTAGCAGTAGCAATTTAGAGAAAATTACCTTGTGCTGCAAGTGGGATTTATCCCGTGTTGCTAGATTAAACGTTCTAAAATAAAGGTCATTAAATAGTTAAATATATATTTTTTTTAATTTGGCTACCTCAGTTCCTGAATTAAAATTAAAAACATAGTTCAATAGTCAAATTTTTTCTCTCCGAAATTATTAGGTTTTCATCCTTGGTTATAGAAGATTTTTTTTCTCAAAATGACCCAAGGCTTTCTGTTCTTAAAATATTTGTAGTAATTTCAATTTCAGCTTGTATACCTTTATACACTGTGGCCAGTTGGAACATTTTTTAAACTTTACTTTTTGTCTTATTTTTTGACCGATTTTAAATATTTTTGGATATATTTTAGGTGAATTATTTCTGAGTTACTTGTAAAATCTCGACTTATTTTTTTGTACAGGGTGCACAAAAAAATCGAATTTTTCTGAAACGTTTATTTTAAAGTCGTTGCAAAAATCAGGTGATTCCAATATTTCTACGATTCTATGTTAAAATGGTTCATTGGTTTTCGAAAAATGACCAGCAACTTGAAGATTTTGATTGAATTACATTTTTAATAGTTAATTTTTTAATTTAAGCCGCATGCGAGAGTTCATAATTAAATAATTTAAAGTTCAATTTTCTCGAATCTAATAAATAAAAAATGTATTATTATTTTATAATTCCTGTTTTTTGCTCTTCTATTTGACATTTTTGAAATTTCAGAACACCTACCTAATTCAGCAACTACAAACTTATAGATTTTTTTAGCCGATTAAATAACTCTGCGTTGCGAGTTAAATTAAAAAATTAAAATCTGCAAATTGGTGATCATTATCCGAAAACCAATGAACAATTTTAACATGAAACCGTAGAAATATTGGAATCTCCTGATTTTTGCAACGACTTTAAAATCAACGTTTTAGAAAAATTCGATTTTTTTTGCGCACTTTGTATAAAGCAATAAGTGGAGAAATTAGAGTTAACTCAGAAATGATTCAAATACAACATATCAAAAAATCTTTAAAATCGGTCAAAAAATAAGAAAAATAATAAAGCCTAAAAAGGGTTCTAATTTAACTTGGACCACAGTGTACAGCATATGTGTATAGTTAGTATTTTTCTATCATATATGCAAGAAAAAATAAGTAATCGAGTATATTTAATTTTATTTATAACACATGGATGAAGTTCAGATATTTTCATACGTTTTGCTTACCTAATAAATTAGTATTACTAGATGCTGACCTGGGCACATAGTCTTAAAAATTTTACCTGAAAATAAAGATAAATGTCAGAACAAATGAAAATACTTTTGTAACGGTTTTGTTTTAAAATAACATGTAAAAGCTTCACTATTAGATAAATAGAAAATGGATGTTTGGCGTCATATTGTAATTAATCCCAATTTAAATAAAGCAATTGTGTTTTGCTCATTAAAATATTAATTTTTTTCTCAAAACACCAAAACACTATAACCTTTGTCGTAAGACACATTTCAAATTTCACACAAGCAAGGGAATATGTCATTTCGAATTTAGAAAATTAAACTATAGAGTTAAAAAAAATTGTTATCTAAATATTTAAAACACAAAGCGATTTTTTTCTCCGGTCTCACTTGAAAAAAAAAAGAAAATCCCATAAATCAAAAGTACGTTTTTTTTAAATATATGTAGACTTTTTATTGTTATTTCATCGAATACACATTTTATTAAAACTACTCTAAAGAAGGACTTAACTTATATCAAAAGTAAATTGGGAAATAACCCTTAAGATAAATAAATTGGCAACGCTGCGCTTGTGCCGCATTTGTTAGCCCATATTCGAAATCTCAACGAAATCTGGTTGGTTTCATTCAAATCATTTGTTATTTGGATTTGGAATCAATCATTTCTTTTGAGTTTGTTTTTAAATAGACGGGAACATTGACGCGATATAAAATTTTATATATATAGTTTAATTTTTTTGTACTTGGTTAGGTATTATAGCATTATTATTTTAGTTGATTTTGCTCCTATCTATTCAAAGCTTTAAAATTTGATATATAACCCTAATATAACGCTACTGTAAATATTTACAAAACTCGCAAAGAAATGATTTGTAAATATTCACACCATCTTGGGATAGTCTGGATTTTTTGTTATAGTTTTCAGATGTAATTTTAAAACTATGCTTCTAGTTATTAAGACAGGATTTACACAAGTTAATAGTGTTGCTTCACCAGAATCTAATAAAACGTCAGTTCTCAGAGGCATGAAATATTACATAACTAGAAATAGAAAGGTTTATGGATTAATGGGTTCATTTAGGTGTAAATTAAAAGAGTACCAAAATGTATAGACGAAATCAGAGGAAAACTCTATTAAAATAAGATAAAAAATTATATTTTTCACTTTTTGCAATGTCTCCGAAGCTATGCAATAATGAGCAGCTAAATCTGTTCAGAACTTTCTTTTCTTTATTTAATACCAAAGAAATTGCAGCAAGAGCAGAACTCGATGAAATAAATAGTTACAGAGATATGGCGGTTCAAAGTTGGTAGAATATGGATATACATCTTGAAAATTGTTTATATATATATATATATATATATATATATATATATATATATATATATATATGATTACTTTTTATTTTGTTGGGTTAGGGTCCTCGTGAATTAAATTAACACATTTCGTTTGACAGAACTCATGTTACAAAGTTTTGTCGTTTCGATCAACTTGGTGATCTTCATCAGAATACAATTTTTGGTCTATAAAGAAATTTATAAAAATCAGGAGATAGACTAGAAAAACAATTCGATGTATTACCTCATTAAAACCAAAATCCGAAGATTATGTCAATATAAGACAATACAACATTTTTAAAAATTCTACACTAAGTTTGTACATATATAAACTAACAAACACGAAAACAACGAAAACGACTACTAACTTATTTTACCATGTTCTGAAAGAGAGAAATTTATATCTATTAAGGGGTTCAACTCAGTTTCTTAATTTATGATTTTAATTTATGTATTACTTAATAAGATTATGATATATTTTACTGAGTTGTTTTGTATTGGTTTTTGCATTTATAGAGTGTTTATTTTTTTGTATCTCTATCATTTCGTGGAATTCTCTTCTTTTTTGATGGTGCTCGGATTTTAAAATTTTAACATTGTCAAAATCGAAAGAATGTTTGCTTTCACTATTATGTCTTGTTAATGCCGTCGTGTTCTTTTTGTCATATTTGTGTATTCTATTTTTTAAGTACTGACTGGTCTGTCCAATGTATACACCATTGCAATCCTTACAAGGGATCTCATATACTATATGTGTTCTTTTTTCTTTTGCAGGTTTTTATTTTAGTTTACTGAAGTTGTTCTTTAGAAGGTTATGACCCTTATGGCTGACTGTAATGTCGTGTTTTTTAAATACATCCTAACACTGGAACCTGTGGTGGAAGATAGATCAAAATACAAGAGTTCTAACCACACTACACCACAACTTGTTACGTTCTGGACGCGCGTTTCGCTAACCAAGTTAGCATCATCAGCAGATGATATAAACAGTTTATATCATCTGCTGATGATGCTAACTTGGTTAGCGAAACGCGCGTCCAGAACGTAACAAGTAGTGGTGTAGTGTGGTTAGAACTCTTGTATTTTGATTTTAAATACATGTTGTAAACTTTCCGATATTTTTGGTATATATGGTAACGATATGTAGTTGGTGTTATATTTATTAGGTCTCATGTTTTTGTTAGAGGGGTGGTTATTGTTGTAAAATTTATGGATCCTTTTTTTAAAAATGCTGTTAATAATTTTTTGAGGATAGTTGTTTATCTCTAAGGCTTGTTTTGCTTTTTTAATGGATTTTTCCCTGTATTCAGGATCCGATAGTTTTATAGCTCTGTCTGCAAGATCTATGACGACTGATTTTTTTTGGCACAGAGGGTGCTGGGAGTCAAAATGTAAATATCGAGAGGACCAAGTGTCTTTAGTGTACCATTCGGTTTTAATGGTGTTTTCTATGTGGTGTAATGTGAGGTCTAAGAAATTAATTTTGTGATCTATTTCTTCTTCTATGGTAAATTGTAGTTTGGGGTGATAACTATTAAAGCTTTTTAAAATATCTTGACATTTATTTTTAGCCACTGCAGCTAAGCAATCGTCAACGTATCTATAGAAAAAATGAACGTCAGAATCAGATTTTTTTATTGTTGTTTCTTCCAAGTCCTCCATTACTAATTGGGCAAACACACTGGAAATAGATGTCCCCATAGCACAACCATCAACCTGTTTGTAGAATCTGTCATTATACACGAAATATGTAGAGTTGAGTGTGAGCTCAACAGCATTTAGAAATTCATCAAGTGGAATATCTATGTATTGTTTTATCAGATTCCATTTTTTTAGTTATAATTTCTTTTGCTAAGTTAGTAGGGATATTGGTATATAACGATATAACATCCAAGGATATTAATATATGGTTGTCAGGTATTCGTATATCCTTAATTTTATTTTTTAGATCTACCGAGTCTTTTATGTAATATTTATTTTTGTTAATGATGTTTTGTAAAATATTTTTTAGAAATTTTGACAGATTCTCAAAGGGTGACTGGATGCAAGAAACAATTGGTCTTAATGGAATATTTTGTTTGTGAATTCTTGGTAGGCCATAAATTTTTGGAGGTAGAGCATTTAGGATTTTCAGGCTCTTGGCGGTATTTGGTGATATATACATTTTGTTTTCCCACCGGGCTGCTAGGTCGTTATTATTTCTTTGAAAAATGTTAGTCGGGTCGTTTCTTTGAAAAATGTTAGTCGGGTCGTTTTTCAAAGAAATAATAACGACCTAGTAGCCCGGTGGGAAAACAAAATGTATATATCACCAAATACCGCCAAGAGCCTGAAAATCCTAAATGCTCTACCTCCAAAAATGTATGGCCTACCAAAAATTCACAAACAAAATATTCCATTAAGACCAATTGTTTCTTGCATCCAGTCACCCTTTGAGAATCTGTCAAAATTTCTAAAAAATATTTTACAAAACATCATTAACAAAAATAAATATTACATAAAAGACTCGGTAGATCTAAAAAATAAAATTAAGGATATACGAATACCTGACAACCATACATTAATATCCTTGGATGTTATATCGTTATATACCAATATCCCTACTATCTTAGCAAAAGAAATTATAACTAAAAAATTGAATGTGAAAAAACAATACACAGATATTCCACTTGATGAATTTCTAAATGCTGCTGAGCTCACACTCAACTCTACATATTTCGTGTATAATGACAGATTCTACAAACAGGTTGATGGTTGTGCTATGGGGGCATCTATTTCCAGTGTGATTGCCCAATTAGTAATGAAGGACTTGGAAGAAACAACAATAAAAAAAATCTGATTCTGACGTTCATTTTTTCTATAGATACGTTGATGATTGCTTAGCTGCAGTCGCTAAAAATAAATGTCAAGATATTTTAAAAAGCTTTAATAGTTATCACCCCAAACTACAATTTACCATAGAAGAAGAAATAGATCACAAAATTAATTTCTTAGACCTCACATTACACCACATAGAAAACACCATTAAAACCGAATGGTACACTAAAGACACTTGGTCCTATCGATATTTACATTTTGACTCCCAGCACCCTCTGTGCCAAAAAAAATCAGTCGTCATAGATCTTGCAGACAGAGCTATAAAACTATCGGATCCTGAATACAGGGAAAAATCCATTAAAAAAGCAAAACAAGCCTTAGAGATAAACAACTATCCTCAAAAAATTATTAACAGCATTTTTAAAAAAAGGATCCATACATTTTACAACAATAACCACCCCTCTAACAAAAACATGAGACCTAATAAAAATAACACCAACTACATATCGTTACCATATATACCAAAAATATCGGAAAGTTTACAATATGTATTTAAAAAACACGACATTACAGTCAGCCATAAGGGTCATAACCTCCTAAAGAACAACTTCAGTAAACTAAAATCAAAAACTGCAAAAGAAAAAAGAACACATATAGTATATGAGATCCCTTGTAAGTCAGTACTTAAAAAATAGAATACAAGGACACAAATATGACAAAAAGAACACGACGGCATTAACAAGACATACTAGTGAAAGCAAACAATCTTTCGATTTTGACAATGTTAAAATTTTAAAATCCGAGCACCATCAAAAAAGAAGAGAATTCCACGAAATGATAGAGATACAAAAAAATAAACACTCTATAAATGCAAAAACCGATACAAAACAACTCAGTAAAATATATCATAATCTTATTAAGTAATACATAAATTAAAATCATAAATTAAGAAACTGAGTTGAACCCCTTAATAGATATAAATTTCTCTCTTTCAGAACATGGTAAAATAAGTCAGTAGTCGTTTTCGTTGTTTTCGTGTTTATTAGTTTATATATGTACAAACTTAGTGTAGAATTTTTAAAAATGTTGTATTGTCTTATATTGATATAATCTTCGGATTTTGGTTTTAATGAGGTAATACATCGAATTGTTTTTCTAGTCTATCTCCTGATTTTTATAAATTTCTTTATAGACCAAAAATTGTATTCTGATGAAGATCACCAAGTTGATCGAAACGTCAAAACTTTGTAACATGAGTTCTGTCAAACGAAATGTGTTAATTTAATTCACGAGGACCCTAACCCAAGAAAATAAAAAGTAATCATATATAAAGGAAGGTCCAAGAAAAACAATATATATATATATATATATATATATATATATATATATATATATATATATATATATATATATTGTGCGATGGTTTTCGATACCTCGGGCTCTAACAATGTATAGAACATTATTGAAAGTAAACTTTACAACGAATGAAAGAGTGCGATGTTACTGAACTCCCTACGATTTGATAGGACCGGAGATATGAAATCGTGAAATAGGGCAGCTGCATGTCAATAATCAGATTAATTCGCCATGGGTAGTTTTTTCATAATAGGGACACTTTATTTGAAAAACAAAATGAAAATTAAACTCAGAAGAAACCTTCAAACTTCAGCAACTAAATCAATTTCTCGAATTTCTGCATGATGCCTCTAGTGGCTGTGATACTACTGCAGAATTTTTTCAGATGAGCAAAAAAAAATAGTCGCACTGCTTCCCAATGACGCTTTTTTAAAATAAAGGTAGTAATCAACTATCGATAACGCAACGCAGATATATTGCATTTCTATATTATGGTACTCAACGAGGACTTGATAATATATCTTTGTCACAATGTCGCCATGCTTGATCTACAAAATTTAGAATTACTGGCATCTCATTCGACTTGGCAAATTTACCAACAACAACAGATACTGCTCACTACTGGACGTCAATAATTTTATTAACTCTAATGTTGGTATGGTAACTAGTTGGATCCGTTTCAATGGGGTTAACTTCAAATGGATTAACACCTATCACAACAACTTGTCCGATAGCACCGGTGGAATTACTTCATTTCGCAAAACAGGATGCAAAAAGCAAGTGGCTGTCGAAAAACGGGTGGCATTGTATTTTAGTTCATTATCGCGAATGCCAGGGCAAACATTGTGAAAATATTACCAATATAAACGATGAGGATGATGACGGTGTGGAGATTGATTTTGAAAATTTTTTTCCGTAGAACTAAATGAGTAATTTCATTTGTACACTGTATAAACTTGATCAAATACTTAAAAAAATAAAAACTGGTAAAAATGTTTATATTAAAATATATTTTCTTCTACAAATCAGATATAATTATATGACTATTAAGTGTCAACTTACTTTAAATCGAAGAATATGCAAAAGTAGTAACTTAATGCGAAAATTAACTAAATGAAATTCATTCAGTTCTTGCAATGGAAAAAAATTGCGCATTCTAGGTAAACTACGAACTACACGTTAAAAGGAGATGCATATAAAAATAACGAATTTGGTATCTGCTTTACGACTTCATATCTCTGGTACTATTAATCATAAAGAGTACAGTAAGATCGTATATTTTTCGTTGTAAAGTCGAATTTCATAAACCCATTAATCCATAAATCTTCTTCTTTCTAATTGTGTAACGTTTAGGTTGATTTTTCGTCGCTGAGATCTGACCTATAAACAACATTTAATTCACTGCACATTTTAGTAATAAAAATTATTAGTGTATGATATTTGATAGTTTCAACATGTGTGAAACGGCAGTATTATAGTTGTAATAAAATTGCTAATGGGCGTGCTTCAAAGAGACCTGATAATAAAATTGAAAAAATATATATATTTAGATGCACGTAAATTATTAAATAAATATGTACAAAGAAAATATGTAAATAAACTTTAGTATTTTTGGATTAGATCCAAATTCTACGGTACGAGTGTCGCATCGTTCACTATAAATTCAAGAATTCAAAATATTTAATTTAACCATTAAATGTGTAAATATGCTTTTAATTCTGTGAATAATTTAGTAGAATTAATGAACTCTTTTTAAGCAATCCCTTCAAAATATTCAAGAAAACACAAAATGTATTCACATTTTTGTTATTACATTATAATTGTAACCAAAGTAATCATAAAAATATTTAGTCCATTATGGCTTAACGAATTATAGAGAATGGCAAATGTTAAAAATGCGTATATTATGATTGAGCTCAAAATAGAGTTTTATTAAGTAAGTTAAGTAGACATAAACCATATTCATTTTCTGTACTAGGAGAACCAGTTTAGTTCCGCAAGTAGTTATTTAAGAACATGTCCAAACGATTTCATGTTCGTTTTCCTTCATAAAAAAAAGAAATCGTCACGGGGGAGGTTGGGTTAAAGTAAATTTAATATTTTTTTAATTATGGTTTTTGTTTTTTTAAGTTTTGATCTCCTCTAAGAATACCTAAGATGAAGGTAATCTTGACCGCCTGATAATACAGTAAAGAAATAATAATTGGGATGTTGGTCTTTAGGAGGGCTGGAAAAGGAAAACTGCTTTTTTTAGCTAACCAAGCTCTCAAAATTACTCATTTTCTTCTTCAAGGCTAAAAATGGAACATTTAAAACAAATAAATATATCAGTACAAAATATACTGCTAGGTGCAATTAATAAAAGAGGACTTTTCTCAAAAAAATGTTTTAAAAGTGTATAAATACTTGAAAATATTTAAAACATATGTACAATAAAAAGATTTGCCAAGAAATTAAAATGACATTGTCAGTTTTTCGGTTACAAGTTAGAAATAGCAGGTACATTCTTATTGTTAATTTATGTTATGTTTCAAAGTTAAATTTTATACATAGAAAACATTAAGTACACACAAAACAAATTAATATATACAACTCAACATTTTATATATAAATTATAAACATACAATTAAAATAAATAATTTAAATTGGAGGGTATTATTATTATTCTTTAGGTTATTAGATAGGAGTAAATGACACTAAGGTTTTCAATGTCTGTTTCTTTATTAATAGATTTTGCATTAGAAGAAATTTCAACCATCTCTAAAAACTATCTAACTAACTATTTATTATAGTGCATTTCATTGAATAACACTTTTGTTTCATTATACTTAAAAAATATATCCTAATCTATTAGTGTGTTCTGTGAGGGCACACGTGTTTTTATTTAGTCTACAGTCACTTCTATGTATTGTTAATCTTTCTTTTAAAACTATAGATTAAATAAAATAATTCATAAACATAGTAAAACTATAGAAAAGTTATTTACTAACCTTAAAAATAAAGACACAATATTACTAAAATATAATTTGATATTTTTGGTACATACATACATATATATATATATATATATATATATATATATATATATATATATATATATATATATATATATATATATATATATATATATATATATATATATATATATATATATATATATATATATATATATATATATATATATATATATATATATATATATATATATATATATATATATATATATATATATATATATATATATATATATATATATATATATATATATATATATATATATATATATATATATATATATATATATATATATATATATATATATATATATATATATATATATATATAATATATATATATATATATATATATATATATATATATATATATATATATATATATATATATATATATATATATATATATATATATATATATATATATATATATATATATATATATATATATATATATATATATATATATATATATATATATATATATATGCACTACTAAAAAACAACACTTAGTAAGTTTTGCTAAGTAAGCAGTGCGACTGCGAGAATATTCATAGTTTAGCAGTAGGATAATTTAAAATATTTTTTTAAGACGGTATATACCAATTTTATCTTTACTGTTGTATCTTCAACACTTTTTCATAGTTTTATTATTATTATATATTTATTATTATAAGATTAAATATTAGAAAAACCAGTATTGGAGGGTTTTATCAAATATTCTAAAACGTAAAAAACGTTTACTTACCATTGTTATAATAGAATAATAAAGTACTAGTTTATGACGTGTAGCTTACTTAGCAGTGTATAGCTGATTTCAAATGAATGAGAAGTTTTCTTTACGTAAAAAAATTCACAAATCTCTCAGAAACAATAAGATTTAAGTATGTGACTTCTAATTGTATATTTAATTTAAAGACTTGCAGGTGGGTAATATACGTATTAGCTAAGGTACAGGGTCCAAGTATAAATACTTATTTCCTTTAACAAATATAATAGACCACCTCGCCATTTCAACTCTCAACTATGAGAAGGAGAGGTTGAGGGAACTGTTAAATAATGTATCTTTTTAACGCCACCTACTTTGTTACAAGGATTAGCGAGAAATCGTATTTTAAATCTAATAAATAAAATGTCAACCTCAACCTTCTTAAATGTGGTCACCACATCTTCCATAATATAATAATATCGATGGTTCAAACGACCTTGAACAATATGATGCGTCTCTGGAGTTACTTAAATTGTATAAATGTATCGGGTAGCATGAATTTTTAGTTTTGAGATGCCTCCACAAGAAAGTAATATAGTAGAAATAAATCCGGTGATAGTGTCAATACATAGACCGCGAACTATTTCGGCGCGAAATTGTTATAGTGTGAGCAACCTCCATCTTATTAAATCACGACCTGATTTTATTTATTTGTAATTCTTGAACTGAGTTTTAAAATAGACCTAAATATGTTTTTTTCTCAAATTTTCTTATAAAAAAGAGCCAACGACATTACCATGTATGTAACTTTTGTATATATTTATTGGGTATGAACGTCACTAAATGACCTGGCCAATACCCACAGTTGCTGCGATTCACCTTTCCTATAACAAAAAAAACGTACATTCATCTGAAAAGCATGAACTTGTACCTAAAGGGCTTGATACACAAAAAAAACATTCAAAGATCAAAAATGCCAAAATCGAGATTTTGATAGAGTTTGGTCCGAAAAGTTCCTCCCGGATCGTGTGGAGAACCGTCCACGTGAAGCGCATAAAACTCCATTTTTTGCTACATGACTTTTATTGCCTGGAACAGTTTCAAGAAGCTATCTAAACTCAATTATGTGTCGGAGTCCCCTTCATATATTTCATGTACAAGGTGTACTTAATAAAGATGATGAATACCACTTCGATACTGATGCAACTTTTAATACTAAATACCTACCAAATTAACAAGTAATTTCTACTGACATTCTGGAGTTAGAGTGGTGTTGATTTTAAACACTTTGATAGTAATGTTAGCCACCGAAGTGTTATTTTCATAAAATCAATATAATTCCTTCAGAGTTGAGCAAACGTTTCCTAAAGTAAATTATTAAATTTAAAATTTTGTTTTTAAAGTAAATAGAATACTGGGAGTGACAAGGGAAGAAATAATACAACAGGACACGTTGCCTGCACTTTGACATGAACTGAAGAACTAAACAGTAAAATGTTTGTTAATACCGATACATTTTTTTTCGTTAGAGAAAAACGAATATATTTCTAGTAATGCCACAGTTTTCAAAATAGCATTTTGTTGTTTTGTGTGACATGCAATACATTTTATGCAAAAACTAACATCTTTATGTTTTAAATTTGAAGTACGATTTCTCGGTTTTAATATACCAAATTTATCAAAATAGGAGGCCTTAAAAAAAATTAGTAAACCTTAAAATAAGCTGGGGCTCGACTCCTTTTATCAAACCAAAATATTTATATTTACCAATAACATGTTTTTTTGTTTCAAATATATGCTTTTTAAATAGTAAGTTAATCATGGTGTATATATTTTGGAATATTCATATAGAATCTGATAAAACTATTAATTATGTTCTTTTACATTTGTTAAAATATTATAATCGCCGATTTTTTATTAAACTTTATGTTTAAGATTTAAATAAGTCTGTAAATAGTGGATTTCCGAAAACTGTTAAAGACAGATTACAGTTGCAGGTGGTCAAACAGTCCAAGTTGATCAACAGGTTGATCACCAAAGAGTTTAAAATCAATCGCCAAAACTTTAAGGCCCATCATAAACAGAAAATATATAACTGCGCCATAATCCTTTCTTACAAAGGGCGATTTCTAGCTTGCCTTATGGTCTGATGGCTAGGAGCCTCATGGCCTAATGACCTATTTTATATTTTTTAGGTGACAGTTTGTGTATCCTGTCCCCAGTGAGTCTGCTCTTATTAACCAGAGCAGATCGCTACTACTTCAGGAATCTGTAGCTAGGGCAAAAGCAAATATCAAGACGCAATACAACAATTTGATATCGCAGTAGCAAAATTTACATATGTTTTATAAAAACTCTGCGACGAATGAAATTGAATTTAAAAAAAATATTTTATTCCTTTTAGAAATTTTTTCTTTGTAAATTGTTACAGTAGATCACACATGACTGCAGAAAGTAGTGAATAGGTATTTTGAGTTAGACTTGAGTTATTATAATATCCTTCGAACTTATATAAACTTAATGATCTTTTATAATAAATTAGTAAGAAATTGACTCGAAATATGTATATGTACTATCTAAATTTGGTCTCGTTGTAAATCAGGAAAAAATCTTTGTCAGTCAATTTTAAATCTTATCATTGCGCAAGTATAGTAAGAGCAGCTTAGATTTCTTTTTTTTTGCTCGTTTTTGATCTTCCCCTAGCTGAGTCTATAAAAGTTTCTAGTAATACATGACAGAAATAACGAAAACAAAATCCGAAGTTAAAGAGTTATCTGGATTGACTTAAAAAAAAAATAATTTCAGGACATATATTTTTTTTAATACAACCTAAGAAATTTGTATTTTGGATGTTGAGTGCTAAAACTCTCATTTAATAACATTCTTCTCTAAAATAAATTATACGTAATTTTGAATGTAACTGGAGTCGGTGCGTCAACGATAAATCAAATACAACATATCGCTTATCCATAATTGAACACTAATATATTTCAGGTTCAACGAATAATGAGGCATAAATTATTGTATCATTTAATTCTTTTTTAATATGCGAATGTATTAAATATCTGTCACGCAGTAAGGGTAAAATTTATCATTCTTATCTGAAATTTTTTTGGCATTAAAGCGAGTATACACTGTCCATATATATATATATATATATATATATATATATATATATATATATATATATATATATGGTCATCAGCTTTACGTAATAATTACCACAATCACTTTTTTAGGCAGTAAGTTCTTTTTTTAGTATTCGAAGTAGACTTTTATTCCCTAATCGATCGTGTAATTTTGTTTCGTCATATGTAGCTGCAAGGCGATTTCCGACTGGACACTAATGTAAAGTCTTTATTATATAAAACGAAATGACATTAAATTTCTCTTTATAGAGGTTGCTAACAAGAAGATGAGATATTCCCACACTTCCACTATTCCATGAATAAAAAATCCTTCCTAAGAAAGCGCTGCTGGACCACCGACGCCAGGTTAAGCCAAGTCCCTCTAGACGACATCAACGGTTTTTTTTAAATCGTCTGATCGATGGCCTAGGGTGAGTTCCCACGGAAAAAGAAACCTAAGTAATGTGACTTTAATGAGTCACCCATATCCCCTAAATAGGTTATTACAAAGTTTTTGGCCTGCATGATCTCCAAACTACACACCCTGTGAACCTTAATTTATGAGATCTGGAGAAAACCAGAAAAATATGAAAGATTTAAAATTCATTCAACTTTTATTATTTGAAAAATACATATTTTTAAGTTTACCATTAAACAGCCATCAGAACAGTTCATTTATAGTTTTGTACTTTAATTGTTTAATTGAAATAGCGAATAAGAATAATTTTTTTTTCTACGATCGTTATATAAAGTAGACTTAATTTCACTATATCCTTGAACGTACAATTCCTCTTTATAAAACGAGTAAACTAAAGTCAAAATCGTTAAATAGAGTACCATCAGCCAGGGTGTCATTATTCAACAATTTCGCGCTGTTAAAACGTGGATAGAAACCGCAATTTTGTTTTTCCATGTAACTTATTTGCTACTTGACCGATTTCATTTGTTTTGGGCTTTTTTAGAAGAGAAATAAATAAGCTAGAGGCTCAAAACAATTTTTTACATTTTAAAGAAATTTAAGATGGCGGATGCGCCTAAAATTTACCACAATTTAAAAGGCATCTGAACTTTTTTGTGACACCCTGTATATTTCATTTTAACAGAATATTAAAGCCTACTCATTTCTGAATAATTTAGGTCTTTAATGAGCAAAATCGATTAAAAAACACGTGAGATATTAACAATTTACCAAAGGTCGTTTTCCCGTTCAATGCGCCAAATGAAATGTTTTTACGATTACCGGATTTGTATTTCCTCTGTAACTTTTTTGCTACATTAACAATATTATTCGCTTTGGGCTTGCTCGAAAGAAAAAACAATAAAAAAGAATATTAACTTACATTTATAATATTCAAGGAAAATTATGCCAGAAAGTAAATCGTTTTTGATATTTTTTGTAAAACCCTGTAAAATTGATTTTCACTAACACAGTCTTAAACCGTATTTACTTCTAAATAATTTCAGACGTTCATAAAAACCTTTTCTTTTAATTTATTGTTTTTTAAATTCAACAATACTTACAATACACTGTACTTTTTCTTAACTCGTTATTAAACTGCTTTAAAATTTCACACACTCTGTATCCGCGGTTAAATAGGTTTTTTATCACAACTTTTTCTTAAAAGACAATACCATAAAAAATACTTTAAAGTTAATATTATTCGACAGTTGTAGTTTGTTTTTATCTCTTCTGAAAAGTGCATGGCCTACTCATACATAAAGACTTTTATTTTTGTTGAGCCAAATTTAATGTAAAATATTTAATTTTGGTAAATTGCTGATATTTCACGTGTTTATTGACCCATTTTGCTCACCGTAATCTTTTATTACTCAGAAATGAATAGGCTTTAGTATCCTGTGAAAATCAAATATACAGGGTGTAACAAAAATTACTAAGGCCCTTTAAATTATGGCAAATTTTAGGCGCATCTGCCACCTTGTTTTTCTTTAATATGTCAAAATTTTATGTTTAAGCCTCTAGTTTATTAACTTCTCTTCTAAACTAGCTCAAAACAAATAAAATCGGTGAAGTAACAAAAAAGTTACAAAGGAAAAACCAAACCTAGTTAATGATAAAAAACATTTCATTTGGCGCATTGAACATTATAACGACCTTTAGTAAAATCTCACGTATTTTTTGGCCGATTTTGCTCACCAAAGTCTTAAATTACTTAAAGTGAATAGACTTTAGCATTAGCTAAAAGAAACCAAACCACCGTAGATTCAATTGAGTATAAAAAACATGTATTGATGCATGATCTGGAAAAGAGAAGTAAAAAATAGGGTGTATCAAATTACGTGATTGTGAGGAACGACACGCAACAAACCAGAAAAAACTGCATTGGCGGAATATCATTTTAGTTTATGTCACGACTTTGATTTTATTCATTTATATTGAAATTTTAGTTATAGAAAAAACTACTGTAAGCTTAATATTAGCGAAATGTTCTAGATAAACCTAAACAATACGATAAGTACTAGAAGTGATGCACGGTCTTAGTATCCGATATAATCATTTACGCTTGAAACACAATCGAACTCCCGTAAACGTTTAACGTAAAAACTAACCTACAGGGAGTACATATTTGCGGTACAAAAATACGTGACAGTTTTGATGTTGGAACTAAATATAACCGTTTAGGACCTATATTTCAAAAAAATATGTAATAATTTTGTTAATTTCTTCATACAGTGTATGTATATTATTGCTCAGGGTGTCCAGATTTCGATGCTTTTACGAGGAATTTTGGTTATTTAGAAAGATACAGGGTTGCGATTTTCACATCACTCTGCTCCTTTTTGTGAACCGACATTAAAATTCTACATATAGGGTGAAATTGAAAATTTTGCATTTTGAGACCCCCCTGTTATCGTTTAACTTATCAAAGAAGTAAAAAGTGGTTCTGAGGTAGTTTTCTTTACGTAGAATCTAGTGGTGTATTTTGAATTTTGCTGTGGGTAGTCATTTTTATGAGATGACCCAAAGTTGGTTTTTTTTTAAATAGCCTATATATTGGTAAATATTCTTTTTTCGGTTTTTACAAGCTTTCCAAAAATATATAACACTCTTTGTTTATTTTCATTATTAAGTCCAATATTAATTAGCACTCTTATATTCAAAAATCAACAAAATCTTAGTAGGCCAAGGTGGACTTTTGAAATAACAAAAATAGTTTATGTCAGAATAGTTGTAATTGCTGCATTTTCTCTCGATTTACGTCAAAACCTTTTAGTAACAGACTTCTCAACTATGGTAGATAATGCAATATTCCAAAATTATGAAAAATACGACTTCGTTCGCCACTTATATATAGTACGACGAAAATGCAGATGAAGCTTTGGACTACATTTAAACAGGTAATATTATAGATATTTAGTTTTCTAGTTAAATATTTAAAATATGATTTCCTTGTAGATATCTAGAAAGAAAGTAACAGGATAAAAAAAATTATAATAATATAAATAATAAAAAATAAAATAAAATGAAATTTAACTGAACATGGCTCGTTTGTTAGACCGCGGCCTAAAACCTACAAGGAATCGCGATGTTGACGAAGTGAATGAGTTGGCTTCGGTCGAGGCAGTTCCAACTAATTCTTGTCGAAAAATTAAAGCAAAGAATTTAAAAAAACACAAGTTCAAACCATATAAAGTTCATTTGGTACAAAAATTACATCTTGGTGAGGCAGAATGCAACTAGAGTATTCCAATTGGTATTTGCCAATGCGGGAGATGGTCATTAATTTAAAAAGAACTGTCCGGTAAAGCGCCTTCTACAAGCGCTGGCATTTTGTACCAGCGTGCATAATGATAGGGTTTCGTCACAGGAAAATAAGCATGTAATATTTCCACGAGAAAGGCAAGGCAGGTTTGGATTTAATGTTTCTTGCTTTATTTTTGGAAACAAAATCGTCTAAAAAATCCATGATGGCACCCTTAATGCAATTAAATACTTAGAGATTCTGGAAATAGTTGTGCCCGAAATAACCGCGGACGTTCCTTTGGCTTGACTCAATTACCTGTACTTGCAGCAAGACGGAGCTCCCGGTCATAATGCTCAAATAATGGGAGACTATCTAGACGCACCCGACTTACCGGATCTGGATTCCTTTTTGTAAGGTTACCTTCAAAATAGAATTTGTACTGGACAGTATCAAACAATAAAAGAGTTAAAAAATATAACTGAAGAACCCTTCAGAGAGTTACAGCGACGGCCATTTATTATTTTGAATGCCTTGACGCGAAGAGGCAGTATGTTGCAAACTTGTGTAAGATATGACGTTCAACAAAATTTATATAAAAACTAGCTATTGATGATTTTAGATTTATTTTTATATGTTTAATTATTTTTAGTTTTATGTCAGGTTTTTAGCTTTTTAATTGAATGAGACACTGTAATAGTTGTATGTAATTGTAAATAATTTAAGTTACTCACAAGTAGGTATTAAAAAGTGAAAATTCAAATCCGTCTGGGCCTACTAAGATTTTTTTAAATATAAAGTGCTAATATTAAACTTAATACTGAAAATAAACAAAGAGTGTTACCTATATGTTTTTGGAAAAGCTCCTAAAAACAAAAATAGAATATTTAAAAATATATAGGGTGTCCCATTAAAAAAAAACCCTAAATTTGGGTCATATCATAAAAACGACTACCCATAGCAAAAAACAAAATACACCAGTGCATTCTATATCGTTTCACAAAAAGGTAGCATGTGATGTAAAAACCGCAACTCTGTATCTTTCTAAATAACCGAAATACCCCGTAAAACCATCGAAATTTTGACACCCTGTACGTTATTAAAGAAACACAAAAATGTTTTTATTTTTGCTCTGAATAAGACTAAATATATAGTAGAAACATCGGCTCTTTTTTTAAGAAAAAGGATATATTTTTTTAATTTATTACTGTTTTAACTACTCTACCTGTTCTTGAATTTAAAAGACACTTAAAATTTCACATTGTAAAAACATAGCATTTGCTAAACTTTTCTACATCCCGGCAATAATATGCCCATATTAACCGGACTAAACAGAGACTTCGGTTTCAGGGCCGCACCCGTACAGTAACTTTTTGATATTTTTAAGCCTATAAGATGCAAATTTTGTCGATTTGTTTAACCCAAATCAAAATTTAAACAATGATAAATATCAAATCAATTTGTTTAGAAACATATTTCAGTCAAAACCCTCAAATAATATACGAAAAACTAACATCTGCTGTAATAAGCCATCTGCGCGCCTTGCCGATGATAACTTCGCACGGAATTAGGGCACAGCTTTCGGCACACTTACGAGAAATATCAACAAATTCCGCTTTATGTTTCCATATACGTTGCTTTTCTTTATTCTTTCTTAGAAAAGGCAGAAGGTTTAAGAATGTCTAAATACCAAGAAATAAAATTAAGATCCATTTTTAAACGCGTTCTAAACTTAAGCGAGATCCTTTGTTGTCGCGAATGTATGCATACGCATTGTATTTATATTCGGTAAGTTTCCTTCTTAACAGCCTAATTCCATTTTGATATAAATATTTATCAGACTTAACCACCGAACAAATCGTCTTATCTGTCGAAATCTGAGACCAGGAGCGAATTAATCTTTAAGTATTTAAATATTGGTCGAACAAAGGATGTAGAAGTTTCTACAGTCTGAGGAATATATTAAATTAATTAACGATGACTTTATTCGTTAAGTTTATAACATAGGAAGAAGGCCTTTTAAGTTCGGAAAAAACGTGATAATCCACAGTCTTTTACAAAATGCATAAAATTGTTGAGCTCAGTTTGTTTTTACGACAAATTTTATTATTAAGTACGAAATAATTTTCATTCATGCCTAATTGCTTAAAAAATCCTGATACAAATAATATTAAGCTAAAATCTACAGCGCGCGCAAAGAGGTTGTTATTCAATTGAGAGATCTTCCAGAGCATCTTGAAGTAGATAGAGTCGAATTTTCTATTACGTTTTTAAAAACTAAAATGTTTAGTCAACGTAGCCAAATGATTTTCAATTTTAGTAAATTAAACTTGGTTGTGCTCTTCAGCTGTATAACTTTTAACAAATTGATTCAGATTGGTAAATATGTCTAAGTTTTTGCTTCACGTTTGCGTTCCACAATTCTAGTTTCCTGCAAAAAGTGTTTACTTTGTCAATTATGTTCAAGAAAAGTGTATTAGTCCCTTGAAGATTTAATAAATATTTAAAAAATATCGACCAAGTAGTTTCGTCATAAATACTCAAGTGATATGCTTCTTGGCGCTTTTCCTCCTCCCAAATAATTGAAATTTCATCTCCTAATTCGTAAATATGTTCCAGATATTTCCACGTAAGTACCTTGATTCACAATAAAAAAATTAAAGCTGAATTATCTGTTTCCATGCCATTGCAAGGAGCAGGAAAGTCTGAATTTTAAGGACCTCATTTTGTATAATTCACCACAGTTACAACCGACATTAGCACAATGTTTAGACCAGAAACAATTTCTTTGGCAGCAAGGGCCTGTCTGTGAATCAGCCCATAAGAGATTCTTACAAACGCTGGGAAGCTTTGGAATCTTCCGGATATTGCTCACGCATCATCCGTCCATATTCCAACACAGTTCATCTAAAGTATCAAATAATACAAAAGCTGTAGCTACGTTCTGTATTGATTTAGAAAACGTTACTTCCTCACAGTGGCGCAACGCGGGGGGGCCGGCTGATGCAAGGGGCCCGGCCGGCCCGGTGTTAACTATAATTTTTACCTGCAAAAAACCAATATGCGAAAAGCAGTAAAAATCGTTTAAAAAAACACTGTCAATGAATATCACCATAAAAGCTAGTATTTTTTAAATCGCGAACGTACTCATTTACCTACCTGCTGTGTTTATCTTATTATTATTGGGGATTCACCGAACAGCACGATTTTAGTTCTGAGAATCTTCAGCAGTCAAACGTTTGGCTGGCTAGTAAATAGGTTTTATTGAGTGTTTGCAAAGCAAATAATTTTTTGTATAGGTGGTTGAGTAATATAATATTATAGCTTGGTGAGATTTAAGTGCTTTTGTATAGACAGTTGTTATATCTATAGGAACTTCAAACTTGCAAAGTACATCCCCTGAAGACAAAAACTACTGCCACTGTTAGTTGCATTTGCTGTTGTACCAAAAAGTAAAGGTAAAATATAGGTATAAAAGTGCTTACGTCTTTTAACAACCCACTTATTATCACAAAATTTTGTTATTTGAAGTAGGTAATATAATTATGGGTAAAAAATCAATTAAAACAATATTTTTTTTAAATCGTTTAAAACAATCTAAAATAAATTGATAACTGGATAGTATAGTTTTGCCATTTCTACATTAAACAGCGACCCAAGGAACCCACATTTTTTAAAATATTAGAGTTTAAAGGTTGTTATTATTTTTGCTGCAGAAATGAATCCTGATGACAAAAAAGAAGTTTCACAAGTGGGGCGGCAAAAAAGAAAAAAAAAGTTATTAGAAGAGGCTTCCTTCCTAAAATTGATACGTTTTTGTCAGCTAATGTTAAGGCAAAACTTGTAGATCACTCTACGAGCGCTCAGAATACTGAAGTAAGTCAAGACCAACCGAATAAAGATTTAGAAATACTTTCTATCAATATACAAGCAAACCAAGAAAGTAGCACATCAGTTAGAGACAGTAAAGGTAGTGAAATTAATCAAATATCCGATAATATTACAGATAGTAGTGTGTCGGGTTCGAATGCAGATGAAAACCATTCAATTAGTCTTTTTAATGTTAACAATGAGTATCCTACCGATTTCGCGCATTTCTTAGATGTTGTCATAATACGCTGCAATAATTTAAGAAAACTAATTGTTCGTTATGAGCTAGCAAGACCTAAGGAACCTTTTCCGAAGGATTCTAAACAAAGGTGCTTTTCGGAAAGTTATTATTACACCAACGATAATAGTTGGCTATGTTATTCAAAAATAAAAGATGTTGTTTATTGTCAACCTTGTTGGTTGTTTGGCACGCATAGATTAGGTTCGGGATGGATAGTCGGAATTAGTAACTGGCAGGGCTTATCAGGAAAAATTAAAGAACATTTTTTGGCTCAGTCACATCTAACGAACTGTTTTATTTATGATACTTGGAAAAAAGAAAATACGATTGAGAGGGATAATATGGAAGTAGTCGTGAAGCAGACTTCTGGCGGTTACTTCTGGATAGATTATTTCGGATAACTTTATTATTAGCTAGAGGTATGTTAGCATTTCGCAGACATACAGAAAATGTTAATCATAGCTACAATGGGAATTTTCTTTCCATAGTTCACTTACTTTCTAGATATGATATAGTTGTAAAGCAAGTACTTGATAAGCTAAAAGGAACTATTAAATATCTGTCACCAAAAATACAAAATGAAATAATTTCAATGTTAGGCGCAAATTTAAAAAGTACTATTTTAGAAAAAGTAAAAATGTCTCCTTTTTATTCCATTCTAACAGATACTACACAGGATATAACTAAAATAGACCAACTCAGGATGGTAATTCGATATGTTGAATTAAATACGGGAGAAAATGGTTCAATAAAGTTTATACTAATTCAAGAAAGTTTTTTGGGGTTTATTAAAGTTATGTCACAGTCTTCCGCCGGAATCATTTTAAACACACTAAATGATTTATGACTAGATATACATAAATATAGAGGCCAGGGATACGATGGGGCGAATGTAATGAGTGGTGTATACTCCGGTGTACAAAAGAGAATTAACGATGTAGAACCAACTGCTATTTACATGCATTGTGCCGCACATAATTAAAATTTAGTAATAAATGACGCGATTAAAGGCGTGAAAGATCTTGAAACGTTTTTTTGTAAATTTAGAACGTGTATATTTATTTTTTGGATCTAGCATAGTTCGATGGGATCTTCTTTCTACATTTACTGAAAATTCCTCAATAAAACTAAAACGGTTAAATCCTACCAGGTGGTCCGATAGATTACAATCTGTGACTGCCATAAGATTTCGTTAAACAGATATAGTTAAAGCTCTCGGTAAAATTATATTAACATCTAAAAATTGAAGAGCGGGGTGAAGCAAAAACCATATTAAATAATATTGAAAGTTTTGAGTTTGTTTTTCTGTGTGTATTTCTCGACAATATTACAAGAGATAAATATTTTATCAAAAGTAATGTAAAATTCGGGTGCAAGTTTAAATGAAGTAGTTGGCCTTTTAAAGAAAGCAATGGATTGTTTGTCTGAAACTACAGTAAATATTTAGAACTTAAAGAGCAAGCCGTCAAAACTTCTCAAAAATGGGGTATAGTCCTGCAATTGACTGTCAAGAGAGCACCAAAAGTAAAAACGCACTTCGATGAAATTGGTTCTGATTTTAGATTTTTAGATTCGGAACACAGGTTTAAAGTTAATATATTTTATGTAACATTAGATATTATAAGTGCTCAAATAAACCTCCATTTTAAATCGTTTTGCCATGTAAATGAAATGTTTAATTTTCTGAATCTGTCTTCTTTTTTATTATTAACTCCAGAAAATATTATTAAAAAAGAAAAGGAGTTACAAACATTTTATAAAAATGACTTTTCTGAATCAGAATCCCTGGGCCTCGAACTAGTTGCTATAAGAAATAATAGATTAATATGTAAGGATATTCAGGATCAAAATATTATAAGCATAAGCGAGTTCTTAAAATATTTGTGCAACGTGTGCATCTAGTTTTTCTAACGCAATTAAATTATTAAAAAATATTATATCTAACTTTACCCGTAAGCGTAGCCATTAACGAAAGATCTTTCTCAAAATTAAAAATTATTAAAACCTATCTAAGAAATAAAACTTCTCAGGAGAGGTTAGACTCTTTGTCTATCTTAGCGATTGAAAATGATTTGGCAAATGATCTTGATGTAAATAAAGCCATTACCGATTTTGCAGAAAAGCAAGCGCGAAACAAAGACTTTTAATTATTATTTGTTTATTTGTTGTTATATGTGGTACATGGTCGTGTTTCACAGTTTTTGTGCCAAGCCGATAGAGATAACAGAAGGCATTAAGACAAGCAAAGCGTAATAAATACCTATTCGAAAATTAGCCAACTGCAAATTTTTGGTCAGGGGTTTACTAGGCTTTGTTTATTTTGATGCCCTCTAGAAAGCCTATCAGTTTGGCACAACAGTAATTGTAAAACACGCTGTATATTATTATTATGTGTTATGTTTTATTTTTTGTATTTTAGTAATATATAGATGTATACCTACCGAATTGAAAGTTTTTTGTGTTGTTGGTTTAAATTATATTTGACCATATTGTAGGGAGACCATAAGTATACTTCGCTGTATTGTACAGCGTTTTTTCCTTTGTATACCATTTTTGTAATAATGAACCATATTCATCTATTTCCATATCCAGGTTTCAATCAAATATTGTTTAAACAGGAAATCATCACATACAAATTAAAAATTTTAAACTTTTAATAGATTTTTTTTAATGGTGAATGCGTTGGGAAATTTTTGCTTGCAGCGCTTATTTGATCAATCTATTGGCATTTGGGGGCCTTTTGTCGATAAATGCGGTGGGGCGGGGGGGGCAAAATTTGTAGTTACGCCACTACTTCCTCAACTGCTGAAATTCCATAAACTATTATGGAAAAAGGCTCTTGGTGAATTTTTTTAATTTTTTAATATAATGTAGTTCTGGACTTCTTAATCAAAAATAATCAAAATGTATTAGCGCTATAACTTGATCCTATGACCAGATTTTGAGATACAAGTTGTCAAAATTTCAAAATTAAATTTTTTTTTATTTTAGCGACCCAGCCAATTAATAAGTTTTAACAAAATGAAATGTGCTCGATTTTACGAGTACAATTTGTTAAGAATATATTTTATACGTTCGTACTGATAACCAATAATTATATTAATCATTTTCATAAGCATAAAGGGTGCTTTATCTCTAAAAGAATTGTAAATAAGTCTTAAGATTAAGTAAAAATTAAATATTATTAAAAAATACCGCCTAGCGACTACACGTTTATAATTCTATTGTTCAATGCTGTATTTACTACTACCAACTACTGCTACGTTTTTTTCAGATAAACTGACCCTAGTATCTAATATATTCAAAATTTATTTTTTACTAAAAAACTACCTATACAATTTTATACAATCTCAAATTTTGCACGAAAATTACCTATTATGTAAGAATCAACTGGTAAAATTTTGATACGAAACCAAGATGGTGGAATAAAATGGCGGCTTAAAAAAATTATTAAAAATTCAGCCTGAAAAAAAACTACCTAATGAACTGATTTCAAATTGTGTGCCATAACTAATTGTAGTATAAAAAGATGAACTAGTAAAACTGTGGTACCAATTCAAGAAGGCAGAACAAAATGACCAAATAAAATGTTCAGGTTTTATATAGATATTGACGTTCTAGCGACCCTGAATGCAAAAAAATATGTTTTATCAAATCCGTCGGCCTTTCTGTCTATCTGTGAGTTCGCGGCATAGCTTAAAAACTACTTATCAAATTGACTTCAAATTTTAGTAAAAAAATTAAGGGTCATATGGGGATGACCTGGTAATATTTTGGTAATATGCCGGAACGAGATTACGGCCTAATGAAACGTTAAAAACATTATTACTAAAAAGCTAATTATCTAATTTACCTCAAATTTTGTACAAAAATGAAGTGTTGCATAGTAATGAACAGGTAACATTTTGGCGGCCTAATAAATTATTTAAAAAATCAGCCTGAAAAAACTACTTATTGGATTGAATTTTGTGCTAGCATTAAGTGTGGTATAGAGCTAAACTGGTAAAGTGGTGGTGCAAATTCAAGATGGCGAAACAAAATGAAGGCCAAATAAAATGTTTAATAAATCAGTGGAAAAAATCTCGTTCAGCTGACTTTCAATTTTGCAAAAAAATTGACAACATGACGTAACAAAATGGCGGTGTGTGTCAATGTAAAAACTACTTATTAGATTTATTTTAAATTATGTCCTCGATTATGCCCAAAAAATTGGTAGGAATCCAATATGATGGAACACAATGGCGCCCAAAAAAGTATATACGTGTCACTAAATGACTATGTACTGAATTAAAATTTGTTACAGTTCACTATTCCTAATAAAAGGAAAGATTCACAACAAGGGAAACTCTGGGTAAAGGAAATTTTATCGATTTTTCAAGTAAATATGAAGAATGTTTTGATTTTTCTTATATTTTTCAGCATTTGTAATTACAGAAAATATTAATTCGCCGCTGCATTAGCAAAGAACTCTTGGAAAGCTTGTTTATATCTAACAAAAGACCAAGGATTACTCTAAAATCTAGAAAAATTAATTTTGCCAAAACTGGTTAATTGATAAAAATAGTGGGAAGATTCTGGCCGGGTCTAATGGCTATGTGCTAATGACACATAGACATGAAGATACACAGATGTACTCACAATACACGAATGCACTCATGCACGCACCAACGCACGTATGAACACACATCCGGACAGCCATCAAATTTGTTTCTAAAATATTATTCGTGTCGACGGTTTCTAAAATGTCGAGAAAACCTAAAATATACTTTTCGAAAATGTTTGCGATTACAATACTTCGCCTATATATCCCATATTATTCTAATAATACAATATATGGGAAAGTAAAAATTCATTTTTAGTGTCAGGAATATTCCTTTAAAATTAATTTTCACAAATAAGTACACAGTTAAAGCGAGCTTGACAAGAATCGCACGAATTGCAAAAGTTGTCTTTGCTAGAATGTTAGTCGCACTTCCTGTGTGTAAACACGTACCTGAAGTAAATACTTTATTTCAGATTCGGCGACTAAGCCTAAAAACCTGAAATTTGTTAAAAATTTATGATTGAGATCAAAACCCATTTAACCAAAGAATTAGGCGATCCATATGCGGTTTTTTACATTTTTAAAGTGAGGCTTCAAAAAAACGCTTAAAAACTAATTTGTTATGTTTCCCTTAAAAATTAGAACTCATTATTTACATACCATAATATAATTCGAAATGCGAAAAAACACAATGAGTCACTCGCATCTATGAATTCCAATGCTTTTGACACCATTAATTTTTATTTATTAAACTATTTAGGATAGAAAACGAATTATAGACAAAATTGATAATATACTATGTTGTATGTACAGATACATTATATGAAGCAAGTCAAAGATCTGAGGTGCGATTCAAGTATAATCATTTAAATAGAAATATTTCATAGCTGTTAAAAGCTTACTCTAACCTAAATTCAACTATTTTCAAAATAGTTAAGTCCGCGAAACCTTCTCTTTTATATTTTAAACTATTTATGATAGGAAAAGACGTTACGGACAGAAGTTGTTGAGTTAATAACGAACTACATTTTGTAGATATTATGTATTATACATAATGGCTTAGAATTCGTAGGTGTGAATCAAGTGAGGTGTTTTAATAGAACGCTCAATATTCTTATACTATTTTTTATTTTCCACAATAAATGCTATAACATTTTATAGAATTCTTCGTAGAATTTAAAATGTATCATAACATACAGGATCCTGTTTAAAAAACTGCCGTTGACCCGTACCTACAATTTTGGGACACCCGGTACATTATGCAGAAAACAGTTTATTATCGAGTAAATCAAATAATTTATTACCGTATTTTTTTCTTATGCTAAAGCAGACAACATGAAAGATTTCCAAAAATGTTTTAATTTTTGTGGCAACACTGGGCCAAGGCTCAAAACTTTATATAAGTCTAGAATCTAAAAGCATATTTTAATTCAAAGAGTACAGTGTAAAAATTTCTCGCCGATTGTTGTAATGCTTTTATAATGATTTATTTCTGACCCCCCAAATCAATAATATTTTAGTATAGAGGCTAGAGCCATCATACTATTTCCTGATTTCTTAATTTTCCAAGGGAGGATCGTGCTCGGCAATTAGGCAACTTTTAATAAGTTATTATAATTTAGAGAAATATACCTCATTTAATAAACCCCGACTTTTAAGGATAATTAATATAATGAGAACCTTTAAACGTGCCGCTCAACAACCTTTTTTAATTTTTTATTTATTTTTATCACTAAATGCATGTATACGTACATAACTGTGTACAATTAATAGAGAGATGCTCTTTCAACTTAATTGTAAAACGCTAACATCTTATGTGAAGCATTTAAGTATAAATAAATGGTAAATTATATACTATTAGTCAAATTGTGTGACAGGTAGATAACTAGTACCTAGAGAAGATATAATAACCATAATTGGCAAGAATATTGAATTAAGGACTAGTTTACAAGCTGCTAGACTTATCGTTGCACGTAACGACTCTGGCACATTAGGCTAATTGGTAAACAACGTTAATCAGCACAGATAAGTTCGAAATGTACTTAGCAGCTAAAACAGTTAACACACTATTACACAGGATACCCCAAACTCAGGCCCTTTATTGAAGCATCTGGAGAACCAATAAATATATTACTTTGAAAATTTTACACCAGTACTTTTTAACCAACCAAAATGGGCTTTTTTTTGGCAGGTCACCATGGCAACGCATGTATTTTATAGGAAAATATCTACGGTAGGTAACCAATAGCGACTTATAGTGGAAATTTTTTGACAATTTCTTTATTTAAACATGTTTACATATCGCAAAAACGCACTTCATTTTTTATAAACTAAAATTTTGATATTTACATCTCACTTACATAATTAAGATGTTTTTTGTATTCTTCTGCCACCTCTTCTTAAAGGCGAAAAAACTGAACTTGGAACCGAACATGTCTGACAAAATATATGTGTATATATATATATATATATATATATATATATATATATATATATATATATATCAGCTAGTTTGAATTCTAAGCGGTCTGTGGTGTGTGTCAAACAAAAACAAAAAATCTCATTTATCCATCAATCCTCTATATTTCGCCATTGATTAATGGCTTCTTCAGGAGGTAAATAGCTAAAATACAACACTAATGAATCATACAATCAAAATGATACAAACTTACATTCAGAGTTGCCATACAGAACGTTAAATAAATTTTATTTGAATAACATTAGTAACAAAAAAAAAACACAAAAACAGCGTGTTGAAGGTCCCCTGGCTAACTCACAAAATACATTTTTTGTTGAACCCGTTAGCGTGGTTGCAGGTTTATTGTTTAAACTGTATATTTTTACCTACCGACGCTCCCGCGTCGGGTATAAATTCTGTATTTTACGAACACCTAATGCATTTCGTTTTATATGTGAGTTAGCCAGGGGACCTTCAACACGCTGTTTTTGTGTTTTTTTTTTGTTACTAATGTTATTCAAATAAAATTTATTTAACGTTCTGTATGGCAACTATATATATGGATATATATATATATATATATATATATATATATATATATATATATATATATATATATATATATATATATATATATATATATATATATATATATATATATATATATATATATATATATATATATATATATATATATATATATATATATATATATATATATATATATATATATATATATATATATATATATATATAGATATATGTATATATAGATATATATATAATATGTATACAACATTGTATTGACCATTTTTCAATTTTGAATCATTTAGAAACAAATATTCCTGAACAACTCAAAAGAAATTTTCTTTCTTCAAATGGGAACCACAATCAAGTGTGAAATATTCTGTTTACTACAAGACACGAATTTTTTTTCTTCCAAGAAGGATTATATTAATTTTACTTTATAAAGTGTACATATAGAAAAAGAAAATAAAAACTAAAAAAAGCCATGTTCTACTACTTGCACTAACTTTAAGTTTATTTAAAATTAAAGAATTATCTATCATAAGTCTTAAAATGGTATCTCCGTGTAACTACAATCATATATGAAAAACCAATAAAATTATAATTTTCTACCAATTGCAGTAAGACAAATCATACATAATATGAAATAATGAGCTACGTTTAATATTGAAAGAGTATTTTTGCGCCACTACAATCTTTAAAAAAAATGGTTCTCAAATCTGTTCGCTGTCTCTAATTATACACGCCGCCGCGCCGCCCCGCCATTTGAAGTGTACATAAGGCACCTACAAAAAAAGTTAAATAAAAATTAAAAAAGGCAATTTTCTACCACTTGTAGTAACCTAAATTGTGTGTAAAAGTAAAGTCTTAAAATGGTATTTCCATGTCATTACAATAGGTAGAAATCAATTTTATTGCTACTGGAAGCAAAACTGACAGATTTTGTTAAGGTTAACATAGTTACCATGGCAACTGAACTATCAAGTCAAATAAATTGTCTTCGTTTTGCTGGTGTCTGTCAGACGAAAAAAAATAGACATGGTCAAAAAACAAAAAATATAATTTCTAAAATTATGTTTAACACAACCCTTTTGTAATATTATTACTGAAAATTTAGTTTAGGACATAGATGAACAGAAACTCTCTTTTTAAAAATGTGCGGTGTTGCCGCGTCAACCTTAAACCAAGTTTTCTTTCTAAAAATTTTTCTAAATCCTTTTTGTGTTATTTTCTATACCTAAATTCAACTGTTTTCGAGAAAATGACGCTTTTTTGAACTTTTAAAGTTCTGTGACCCCCAAAAGACCTAACTAGGAATTAAATGCATTAAACTATCTTAGTTTTAAATTATCTCTTGACACCAATTTCCACTTTGAGAGGAAATGTCAAACTTTGACACTTCCTGTTAAACCGGAAATTTGTGTGGGGAAATAGACAATTAAAAACTCCTTTGGTAGTTAAAGGGCTTCAAATGGTCAAAAATGACAAATTTCATCCGCCATTAGTTAAATTTAGGTATATGAAATATTACATAAAAAATATTTTGAACGTTTAGGCAAACACAAAAATACAATACAAAGAGCTTTTCAATTAAAAAACGAAAGTTAGGTTAGGATTGGTTGGGATGTTGTTCCTTCAAGTGTTATTTTTTTTTTAATTTAAATTTTTAAACTAATACTTAATAGTATAAAAACTTGTTTTGTATGATACCTTTATATTTAAAAATTCTTGAAAAATTTTAGAAAAATCCTGCCATAAATGGCTATGTATTCCCTTAACTCCACTATGTAGTGGAGCATCCTCCTTTTCTCTTTTACACATTGCTTCTTATTATAAAGTTTTTGTCAATTTTATCGGTTGTTTAAAAGAAAAACGTATCAAACCTGGTGTATTTATAATCAGTAATAAGATACCCATAAATTGAAACAAAATTATACTGGAGGTCTTATTTAAAAAAACGAATCTGAAGTTCAATTGTTAGTTTTCCAATGGCTTTGTGTTTATTTTTTTTTTGTAAGTCTAACTATTGTGTTTATAAAGTTTTTGATAAATCATTATAAAGTCTCTACTGTACCGTTTTAAACTTAACCAAACCTCCTGTACATAACAAATTATCATCGTACCTATTAGTTATTGTTATCTTCGCTGATATCGCTCTTCACAATCATTTTCGTCGAAATATCCCTCAGTGGTTTCTGCAGCAATATCGGTCAAAATTAAGAATCATTTAAAAAAATACATTGTTTTTACATATGACTAACAGTTTTGCTGAATGCAAAAAATAATTAATGCGATTAAATATTACCTGTATCAAGGGAGTCTTCAATTACTACTTCGCTGACAGATGTCGTTAACTGATTTCCCTCAAACTATGTAAGATGCAATTGGTTATCAACGTCTTGCCATCCATGAATTGTAGCGGAAAGAAAGCGGCGATGTACGATCTTCTTAAAATTTGCTGCCTTATTTCCGATTTATATAGTGGCAATGGTTTTCGTATTGAGCTTTTACTGCTCATAAGTATGTTAAAATTTTATTTTAAAGGGCGTACTGGTTTCTACATAAATTATAATTATATAATTATTATTATGTGAGTTAAAAAAACTCATATTTTGTTTGCTCTCTCTCCTTCAAGCAAGTCGTCAAGTTAACATGTTACCTGCTCCTGACAAAGACTTGATCAATGGCAGGACTAACAGAATTTGTTTTTTACATTTAGAATGGTAGTGACTATTCCCAAATATAAAACTTTAACTATAAACACGTTAAAGAAAATAATGTAAAAAAGCACTAACGTTCCACGACGCGGCAGCCTCGATCGCTCCTGCTAGAGATGGAAAATGGAAACATTTATAGTTGAGCAAGATTTATCTAGACTCGACATTATAACCCGCTATTTCTGTCTTTATAAGATATTGATTATATTCGGCCTCGTCTCATAAATAAAGACATATGTAGTACCTCCGCCTCTGGCCAATACGTCCACAATCTTGAAAGCTAAGCAAAAAAGAATCCCTTCGTACCCTTGCCTAACTCTGCCGATAGTATTCAGTCTTCGTTTTTGTGTTGATACGTTCACGTCGCAAGTGAATCATCGAAATCGATAGTGTAAATTCAGAATTTTTTTTGTAGAAAAGCGTAAAAATTATGCCGAAACATAGAAAAAGAAGTCGTAGTCAGTCGGTAGAACGGTCGGGCTTTTATAAATTGTTTAAGAAGTTAAATAATAGGCTTAATAGTCTTGAAGAAAAATGCAAGTTTAAGAAAAGTCGTGGTCGTAAAATACGGGCACCTGTACGTCGCGTTATCAGTGACAGCGAAAGTGAGATAGACCGTTCTCGGTCTCCGTCTCGATCTCAGTCTCGTTCTGTTTGTAGAGAGAGAGAGGTAGACAACTATACGTCTGTGACTTCATCGGATGAGGATAGCAAAGATGATGGTAACACCGTATAGCCTGTGAGAGTTGTTGTTGTTGATTCCGATAGGGAAATAATCAATAATCCTGGTATTATCGCGACGGCGCGCGGCGGGCGCCTGCGTCTGCTTCAGGGATAAGTGGAACAGCTGATAATGACGGGCACAGGGAAAGTCAAAATAGTAAGTAAAATATATTTCAATTCCAATGTTTTGTGAAAAAGGATAAGTCCTAGAAGGGCGCATTGAGGGAGAAGAGTTGTTGCTACCCCCCCCCCAAAATTTTTTGTTTAAAAGACACCTATTTTTTGGACAACATTTTTTTTTATTTTGTTTGTTGTCTAAAACCTACCTGCCTGTTTGTGATAACAGGTATAGTTACCCTCCAGTCTCTCTGTTAGTGATAACGGAATAAATAATATTTTTTTTGTATTACCTGTTTGTGATAGCAGGACACATATTTTCTGTTGTAATGATAACAGATTCCCTATTATGTGTATATCGTTGTTTTACCTGTTTGTGATAGCAGGACGCATATCCACTTGTGGAAAATGGATTATGTGGCCTTTTCTTTCCCATTACTTGATAATAGTTTTTATTGGTTGTGATATCAATGAATACATTTAAAGAGAATTTAACTAAACTGGTTCATTCTCTTGCAGATGAATCCAGAAACAATTTAAATATGGAAATTTTATCCATTTTGGGAGAGGAAGGGGTAGCCAAGAACTCGTATGGAAAACCCATCCATGCAGATATAGCTTTGCGATGGAATAATATTTTAACTGGTGGCCTGGATGACGAAACCAGAAATTGTCTAATTGAAAAATATTTGCCTCCAGAAAATTGTACCTTAATAAATCCACCTTCAATAAACCCCGAGGTAAAAATTGCTATCTCGGAAAGTATTTTACGTAGAGACGAAAGGCTAGTGCAGTTACAGCAACAGAAGGCGCAGTCATCGCATATAGACTTTCAGGTTAGTAAACCATGCGGACGCCTGAGACATTTTGTACATAGGTGGCAGAGTTTATTTATAAATAGGACAGTGAGGTCTTATATTAATGGACTGTCAATTCCATTTACCAATAATCCCGTGCAAAAGTTCATTCCCACTGAGAATAAATGGTCTCAAAAAGAAAATTTTATTTTAAAAAAGTATATCAGCTGTCAAGAAATGTAAAAAACAATTTATTTCAAAATTTTTTTTTGTACCAAAACCTGATGGGACCTATAGATTAATATTAAATTTAAAAAAACTTAACTCCTTTGTGGAAAACAAACATTTTAAAATAGAAGATAATAAGGTAGTTGCCCGGCTAATAAGAAAACATTTTTTTATGTGTCGCATTGATTTAAAAGATGCTTATTATCTGGCCCCAGTACGAGAAGCACATCAAAAAATACCTAAGATTTATATTCCAGGATGTAATTTATGAATACAAGTGTCTACCTTTTGGGCTCAGCTGTGCACCTTACATTTTCACAAAAATTTTAAAACCTGTAGTTAGTATGCTAAGAAAAAGGGGGATCCTTTAGTAGTTTATCTGGATGATTTTTTGATTTTTGGAAAATCATGTAATGAATGTAGCAGAAATACAAATTTAGCAATTAAGACTCTAACATATTTAGGTTTTTTAATTAATCATACAAAATGCAGTCTAATACCTAGCAAAATATGTAAATTTTTGGGTTTTATCTATAACTCTTTTTCAATGGAACTATCATTACCAACTGAAAAGCAAGTTAGAATATCTTGTATTTGCAAAAAATTTTTATAATTAAAAATATTTAAGATTAGAGACTTTGCAGAATTTATTGGCATACTGGTTTCAGCATGCCCAGCGATAAAATATGGGTACTTTCATTTAAAATCCCTAGAACGTTGTAAACATATCGCTTTAAAACAGGCTAAGGGTTGCTATGATGTACAGATGAAAATACCAGAGACGTTATTTTTTGACATTAATTGGTTTATAAATAACATAAATACTTCCAATAATATTAGTTTGTCTAAATTTTGCTTAGAGATATTTTCTGATGCATCAAGATCAGGTTGGGGGGCTTTTTGCAACGGAAAGAGAACGTTGGAATATTGGTCAGATAAAGAACAGGTAGAGCACATAAATTATTTAGAGCTTTTGGCATTGTATTTTGGATTAAAGTGTTTTGTTTCAAAATTATCAAACTGCAATATTTTATGTCGTGTTAACAACACTACAGCTGTAGCCTGTATAAATAAGAAAGGGAGTGTTAGATTTAATAAATTAAATGAAATAACAAGAAAAATTTGGATGTTTTGTGAAAGTAGAAATATTTTAATTTTTGCTAGCTACATAAATACAAAGCATAATATAGAAGCCGATAGGGCCTCTCGTCAGGTGCACAAGGAGACGGAATGGTCTTTATCAGATAAAGCCTTTCAAAACATTGTAAATTGTTTTGGACAACCAGATATTGATATATTTGCTAGTAGGTTGAATAGAAAGTGTCCTATGTTTATATCATGGTTGCGAGACCCAGAGGCACATAAAGTAGATGCCTTTACACTGGATTGGAGCAAACTAAATTTTTATGCGTTCCCACCCTTTTGTATGATTTTAAAGGTGCTTCAAAAGATAATTGAAGATCGAGCGGAAAGGATAGTAGTTGTTCCTCTCTGGGTCTCACAACCATGGTATCTTATTTTTAAGTCAATACTAGTTGGTGAACCATTAATCTTTAATCCTAAAAAATTTTTTACTTACCTTTAATAGGTTACCACACCCCCTTTGGCAGAACCTTACCCTGGTGGCGGGGAGACTATCAGGAGGGCGCTATTGTTAGGAAAGGTGCCTAGAGATTCTTTAGATATATGTTTAAGCTCAATTACACCCGCAACATTAAAGCAATATAATGCTGCCTTAAAGTTATGGTGGGAGTTTAGTATAGCAAATAATTTAAATCCCTTTAAAGTTGAAGTTCCAACTGTCCTAGAGTTTTTAACCACACATTTTAAGAGAGGGGCTTCATATGGAACTCTTAATAATTACAGATCTGCAATTGCACAAATAGCAGGGCCAGACTTGGGGCAAGATTTTAGGTTAAAAAGGTTTTTTAAGGGAGTTTTTGGGAAAAGACCAACCTTGGCTAAATATGAAAATACCTGGGACCCAGGTATTGTTATAAATTATTTAAAAAACTTTAAAAATAGTGAGATTAGTTTGGAAATGCTTACCCAAAAACTAGTAAGTCTGATGGCATTGGCAACGGGACAGCGTATTCAAACCTTAAATCTGATTGATATTGACAATATAATAATTCAAAAAGAGAGAATTGAAATAAAAATTCCAAGTCGAATAAAGACATCAGGCAGAAATAAGAGTCAGCCTTTTATAGTTTTGCCATTTTTTAATGAAAACCCAAATATATGTGTTTCTAGGACTCTCCTAGAATATTTGGAAAAGACAAAGAAATTAAGAGGCTCTTGTAAATCCTTGTTTCTCACATATAAGAAACCATATCACAAAGCCACCTCGCAAACATACACAAACAACAAATACAAAAACACATTTTGAAAAAAAGTGGTCTGGACATATCAAAATTTACAGCTCACAGCACACGGCATGCTGCAACATCAGCAGCAGCCAGAAAAGGTGTAAGTTTTGACTCCATAAGATTGGCAGCAGGTTGGACCCAAAACTCTAGGACATTTGCGAATTTTTACAATAGACCTTTAATATCCAACCAAGAGTTTGCCCAAACAATTCTTAGTTTGTAAATTAAAATAATAATTAACATAAATAATAATTTGTTCGTTGGAAAGATGTTTGTTATTTGGTTTGTCTTGTTTTTTACCAAAACCTTTATATTATATGTTATGATATTAATTTTTATGTTTTCCTTGTTGTTGTAAGATTAGTGTGTTATAAACTGTTGTGATAAATTACATATTTATTACATTATTATGCTTACATACCCATAAGAAAAATTTTCTTTTTTTTTAGACTGTTGATTTGCATATGTTTTGTTTTATGTTCCTTAATGTTGCATATTAACTTAAAAAATAATAAATATATATATATATTTTTTTTTTTGAAGTAATTAGTTGTTGCAACTTCTTTAAACATCTACATATGTCTTTATTTATGAGACGAGGCCGAATATAATCATAAGATCAAACGAACTTACCAAGTGATGTTCGATCTTGATCCCAACCCAACCCAATTTTTTATATTTAAAAAAAAAAAAAAAAAAACCCAAATTGTATTACAACAACGACTTTAAACTAGACTGAATACTATCGGCAGAGTTAGGCAAGGGTACGAAGGGATTCTTTTTTGCTTAGCTTTCAAGATTGTGGACGTATTGGCCAGAGGCGGAGGTACTACATATGTCTTTATTTATTTCGACGAGGCCTTCATATAATCAAGATCGAACATCACTTGGTAAGTTCGTTTGATCTTATGATTTTTAGTCCTTCACGGATGGAAAAATACAATGTGTTTTCATTCCGGGTGTACATCCGTTCACTACTGTCGTTCTGAAAAGAACAGTTTTGCTGACGTTTCGCCAAAATCACATTTGGGATTTTCGAAGCTTTCTTTCTCGCGTCCGAATAGAAAACTTCGAAAATGCCAAATGTGATTTTGGCGAAACGTCAGCAAAACTGTTCTTTTCAGAACCACAGTAGTGAACGGATGTACACCCGGAATGAAAACACATATATATATATATATATATATATATATATATATATATATATATATATATATATATATATATATATATATATATATATATATATATATATGTATATATATATATATATATATATATATATATATATATATATATATATATATATATATATATATATATATATATATATATATATATATATATATATATATATATATATATATATATATATATATATATATATATATATATATATATATATATATATATATATATATATATATATATATATATATATATATATAGGGGTTTGACTACAAATATTTTACCATAGGATAACTATGAACGATTTTTAACAAAATATTCTTATAAACCATCGGTAAATTCCGGTAAAAAGGGTCTACGAGAAAAACCTCGAGATAGGAAAATGATTCAAATATTTTATTTTAATTATTTTTTTGGAATGTAAGAACTAATTTTTTTTTAAAATTGTGGTTTGTTAGCATAATATCGGCGTATATAAAAAAATAATATAAACCTGTTATTAAAACTATTTAGATTATTTATTTGTATAGTTTTTAAATGCGCAACCCTAATTAAGTTTGTTAGTTTCCAAACATTAATAAAGACTATGAACTTACCAAGCATATTAATTTATAGCACTACTAGGCAGGTAATTCACACACTAAAAAAGTATTTTAAAAACTTAAAGTGAATGCTGAAAATGATATCGCCACAATTTAGACACGCACGAATACGGCGAAGCCAATTTTGTTGAACAGATTCAAGAACGTTATGTCATTGTCTAATTTGTTCCGCTGCAACAAAAATACGGTTTCTAAGGTCATCTTCATTTTCAATTTTAACCCTATTAACCCAAGGGGGGGCCACCTCCTGTTAGGATATCTTTACCGGACGCCAAATGAGCATTCTGTCTACACTCTCCATAAATAAGTGACATGTCTGCATAATCAATACTCGTATACATTTTTAAAGAATTTTTAAATCCCGACTACGTATTAAAACGGTATGGAATTCCCTCATACGGCAAAAAATTAAGGTGAGAGAACCAAAAAATAAGACAACTGCAATTGATGTTTACGAATTGTTATGTTCGTTGAAGTCTTCTGGTTTCTCTACGGTGCCGGTGGGCAGGTTTGCCGTTTTCAAATAAGCATTCTATGGCGAAATAAAACGTTTCGTTTTATTTTTTGTTTTTTAAATTTAGGTCGTTCAGATATATTACTAAGAAAAAATGTGTAGGCATTTTGTAAAAAATCATATAGATAATTGTTTTACATAATAAAATTAATAAATGTTTTAACGATCTGCTTAAAAATTAATAAAGCAAAATACAAGGTCGTTTTTCTCAAAAATGGTAAGGAATTAATCCTATGTTATTTAAACATTTTTTAATCAAAATGGTCCATACTATCACGTGTTAAAATATTTGTAGTCAAACCTCTAAAACCCTGTATATATATATATATATATATATATATATATATATATATATATATATATATATATATATATATATATACATATATATATATATATATATATATATATATATATATATATATATATATATATATATATATATATATATATATATATATATATATATATATATATATATATATATATATATATATATATATATATATACATAAATATATATATATATATATATATATATATATAGTGTGAGAATGGTGAGAAAATGGTACCTCGTGCTAAGGCACTAACAGACGATGAACACGGCTAGCCATTGCAAATAAAGCTAAGAGGATTTTCAAGTTTATTTAAATGATATTTGCAGTGTGATAGGTCGAATAAGACTCTGATAAAAACCGCTTTAATATAGCGAGCGAGTCGAAGATTCAGCCAAATTCGAAATATGACGATTGATTTTAAAAATTAATTTTTGTTTAATAAATAAATCTTAGTGTTTTTTGAAAAAAAAATTAATCTAAAAATTGATTCTCGGAAAGGCAATGATTTTTCAATAAACAAAGAGATAAACGTTTTTGTAACAGAAAAATATCTTTATAAAAATGTTGTGACTTTCCAATAATCTTCATGAAAAATCAGTATAAATTTACTCAAGACATTTTTCCTCGTCGGTAAATAAAAAACGAAAATGATATCCTCCTAAAATCAAAGGCAGGATTAGTTTTTTTAGGCCAAAACACTGCTAACTGAAATAACTACCAACATGTATTATTTATTTACTAATTTATCGCTCCAAATGATCGATGAATTTTCAATTTTTTTGAGCAAACGTGAACTAATTTAATCCTATTATTACGATTTTGCTAACAATTAATAATTACTAAAACCTCCAAAATGCCTACTATGTATAAATAATATAAGCCAATGACTGTATAATGATTTAATGTTTTGTTGTATTACACAACTTGCAGTATAATGAAAAAATAATGCAGTTATTTTAACAGTAATTATATATTTATTCTGTTAAAATTGAATGATTATTATAATATAGTGTTAATGTGATTAAAAAACTAAATATTACTATATTTAATACATACATTTCTTTAGATGAAAATATGATAAAAATATTTAACTATTTTACTGTTTAAATGTAGTGGCGGCTTTTTCTGAAAAACATAAAATAAGGGTCAAAAGTTATCCTAATCCCTTTTAAAGAGAGTGAAATATTTATTTTTGATCAAAAAAATAATAGGTTGCTATTATAGTTATCCTATTAAGCAAAGGTCGTCTTGAGCCACGAAAAACAGAGAGAGGGAAAGGAAGAGAAATTTTAAGATATTGTTCTTAGATTATATAGGTCTTATCTACCGCTCGTAGAAATAATAAAAAACTTTAAATGTGATGTTTTCAAAAATGCCATTAAAAAAACAACTGACTATCTAATTTAAAATTAGGATCAGCAATTTATATAAACATTTCTATGACTTCAGGATCACCGATGTTCGCAGACAGGGGTATTCAAAATGGACTTCATTGTGTATATGTATCTATTCTTATGTTTTCATGATAACTGGGTTTTATGCTTTTAAGAAGAAATAACCTATGGTTACCTATGTTGTGTATCTTAGTTGTTTTTACAAAGGTTGAGGGAGTATGGATACGAACGGCTATTTGAGAGCTGATTTTTGCGTATTACTGAGTAGGCCCGCCACTGCCCACCCATCAGAAGGTGAGCGCATTAAATTTATATCTGGAAAAAATTGCTTTCGGTTGGGATCGACCCAGAAACCTTAAGCGTCAAAGGTAAACCACAACCTCTGCGCGACACTCGCAATTTAAATTTTCCTAATAAATATAAAATGTGTAGCCTTATCCTCCTTCTTGATTTACTGCAGCAAAGTAGGCACCCATAATGTTAACTATTTGGCCATTCTGTTAGTTTTTATCGATCCTTGGTAGTAAATATCTTTTTTGAAGCATTATTAACAATCTGTTTTTCAGTCACTGTTGGAGGTGTGGAGGTGTCTGTTGATCATCGGTGTTTCTTGTCATTTCATTACACAAAGTATTTAGGTTTCTTTTTTTACTGTTAACATCACCGGGAAACAGCAAAAATGTTTCCGGAACCAAGATACCAAAATCTTACTTAGTTTATTACATTAACTCACAGTCTGTCTTGCAAAAATCTCAGTTTGTTCCGGTTTTATAAATCCATGCTTATTATGATAATTTACCTACCTGGCCTTAATGTATGGGAAAGTTCGACCATTACATGAGACATACCTGGATTTATTATGCTAAGTCTACTTTATAAGGGTTTCAAATACATATAACTTGGAAAAGTCAGTTAGTTGTATTTCAACCACCAGTTGATCGAGGGCTGTTCGTATTTGAGAAATTAGAGAGTTTGGAGCAATATGTCACGAGTTCGTGTAAATAAGCCGGATCATTTTTGTTATGTATGTATTAAAGTAACTTTTGTAAAACAAAAACGTACTGTTAGCCCTTTAATAAAAAACGTCTACCACTTGTATTGATCCTGCAGGATAAAAATTGGGCTCCCCATAACTGCCGTCCAACATTCGCGGCTGGCTAAGTGGAAAAAAACGCTGTTCCTACGATCTCGCGAGAACTGAAAGACCACTTTACAGACTATTACTTTTGCTTGACACCTCTCATCCAAAAAGGCTTTTCGGAGAAAAAAGGTCTGCGATACAGTATCGAATTTTACAATCCGCCACACGCCTGGTGCCTCATAGTGACAAATTGCCTGTACCTAATCCACCTCAGGAATATGCCCTTGATTCTGATGATGAGCAAACGGATTCAAACGGTAGTGAACTTCGAAGTAAAAATCCTTAGAAAATAAGCCAAAGTGAATTAAGTGACCATACAAGGGAATTAGATTGCAACAATAGGATTTACTTCAAAAAAGTTTCTATTTACCGAAGCGGCGTGAAAAACCAAACACCATTTTTTAACACGGAAAACAATTTGGTAGTCTGGAGGGACACTGAGAGATTAATGGCAGCTTTAAATACGCTCCAAAAGACTGGAGACTTTTTATTGATTCCTCAAAGGTAAGTCTTAAAGCTGAGGATGTAAACAAGTTGCCCTCAGTATCAATGTAGTCCACTTAAAATAAACATACAGCAATTTGAAATTGTTACTGATGCCCATGCAATATGAAAGATATAAATGGCAAATTTGTGGGGATTTAAAAATTTACTTGGAATGCAGCTACGTTATACCAAATGCTGTTGCTTCCTCTGCGAATGGGACAGTGGAGCCCAATCAGATCACTACAGAAAGAAAATTTGGCCACCGAGAGAGTCTTTTGAGCCAGGAAAGAAAAATGTAACTAGCGCACCATTAGTTCCCCTGAAAACACTTTACTACCGCCACTCCATATAAAATCGAGACTTATGAAAAACTTTGTGAAGGCCATGGACAAAGAAGGTCGTTCAGTTATCTACAAGAAAAGTTCCCTGGAATCAGGGATGCTAAAATTAAAGAAGGAATATTTTGTGGGTCCCTAGATTAGGTAATTTTTCGGAGATACGGAGAAAGCAAGGAAAAAGACGATTGGAATGCCATTAAAATGGTTGCAACAAATTTTTCCGGTAACCTAATCTGGATTACTTTCCGGAAAATTGTGGTGCTGTAAGTGGCGAGCACGATGAGAGGTTCCACCAGGATATTTTAAATATGGAAAGAAGGTATCAGGGAAAATAGAACTGTGAGATGATAGCCGACTACTGCTGGACTATTTATTACGAGAGATGCCCCAAAGGTACTGACAAACGGCAGGCTAAGAAACGCAAAATGAGTATCGAAACTTATATATAAAAATGTGCTATTTAATTGATTTTGTTGAACCAACAATATATTGTTATCTGTATTTTGTATGTTCATTGTATATATCTATAAACTAAAATTTTGTGACAAATAATTTAGATTTTTACTGCGAGCCAACTAAATTCTTTAATAGGTATTTTTTAGTTACTTGAGTGTAGTTGAATCCAATATATTGTTATCTGTATTTTGTATGTTCATTGTATATATTTATAAACTAAAATTTTGTGACAAATACTTTAGATTTTTACTGCGAGCCAACTAAATTCTTTAATAGGTATTTTTTAGTTACTTGAGTGAAGTTGAATCCAGAAAAATAGGTTTTGTTCAAGAAACATAAAAAATTGAAATTTGTTCCCCAGTAGAATTAACGTCTTTGTGGACGGACACCAGGATGACATTTTGATCGTAGCAAATAATTATTGTCCTGTGTAAATTTATAATTATTGTCCTATTATTAGGAGTTATTCCCCAATAATACTTTAATATCCGAAATTTTGATATTAAGATCCGTTAGTAAACTATTACACAATAACATTTCATTAGCTGAGATAAATACAATATAAGTATATACGCTTTAGGCTGTAATAAATTTGCATAGATAAAACTATGCTTCAACTAATTAAGCTACTTCAAATCTAATCTAAACATAAAAGTAGCCGACACGCATTCACTTTTAGAGATGTTTTTAAACTGAGCGTGCCTAATTTCGTGAGTGCATGTAGGAATTTGAGTATGAAGCAGACCTTGGCTTTCAGGTTGCATAAATATTATATAAATAGACCTGTTTGGCAGAAGGTCACCGAACTTCACTGTTTTTACTATAGAGTAGCCTGGTTATTAATAAACACTCGTTTACATCAGATTTATGACCGCAGGTGTGTGATTGATATGTTCAAATCGTGATTGTTTCCTTCTTACTTCATGTTGTGTAACGAATTATATGGTGTACATTTCCAAATAGGATTGGAAAAATTAATTGCAATTTTAATTCATATTATTGGTAATGAAAGTTACATATTCCACTTTTAGTCTTCTATTACATTCATAAGTACAAAAATATAGTGGATGTTTCCAATAACTTTGCATTCTGACACAGATTACCTACCAAATGAAAATATTCTCGATACAGGGCTGCACTAATGTTTGTCGTTTTTTCAGTAAATAATTTTTTTACGACTGGGTATATGGCCAATATTAATATTTCCCATCTGGTAGATACAATCTGTAATTCTGAGTTGTACCTAGGCACATTGAACTCTATTATTGTCGGAGACATATCACCTGTATATTACACTAGTCATAAACTAAACTACCAATTAATTGAACTGAGAAACGTAGAGGAACGAATCATGTACCTTCGGTTATTCTAGATGCATCGTAGTTGTACAAGAGCTTTCAGTGTGCTGATCATAACATGTTAACGATTTAAACATTTGAATTTTGTTAGTTTGTTTTACATGTAACCAAGCACTTATAGAACTGCTTTGTGTCGAGAAAATTTATATAAACTAATCTATACAATATAACTAACTATATCCCTCTTAAGAGAGAAGTATTGTAATCGTAAAAAATCACCCTTCGAGATATTTTCAAATGTTTATGTTTCAGGTTCCTAAATGCCGAAAAATATGTTTAATCAATTCTGTCGGTCTGCCTGTCTCTCCGTCTTGTATGTACGCATTAACAGTTAAGGGTCATATGGGGATGACATAGTAACATTTTACAAATAAAAATAATGCGGAAAATAATGGCGGCTTAAAAAAATGATTACTAAAAAAACAATTAGATGTGATATGGGGATAAATTGGTAAAATTTTGGTACACATCCAGGATGATGGAATAAAACGACGGCCTAATAAAATAGTAAAGAAATCAGTAAACTGCTTTATGGCGTAACAAAATTACAGTCTAATTAAATGTTTAAAAAAACCTGAGAAAACTACTTAATCGATTAATTCGTAAAATCTTGGAGAGGATTCAATGTTGTGAAACAAAATGGCGCCTTAATTGAATGTTTAATAAGTCGGTTAAATTCCTCTTTCTAGAATTAAAAAAAAAACTTCTTTTATGAACGAAAAAATTAAATATAACTTATTTTATATATATATATATATATATACAAAGTTATATATATATATATATATATATATATATATATATATATATATATATATATATATATATATATATATATATATATATATATATATATATATATATATATATATATATATATATATATATATATATATATATATATATATATATATATATATATATATATATATATATATATATATATATATATATATATATATATATATATATATATATATATATATATATATATATATATATATATATATATATATATATATATATATATATATATATATATATATATATATATATATATATATATATATATATATATATATATATATATATATATATATATATATATATATATATATATATATATATATATATATATATATATATATATATATATATATATATATATATATATATATATATATATATATATATATATATATATATATATATATATATATATATATATATATATATATATATATATATATATATATATATATATATATATATATATATATATATATATATATATATATATATATATATATATATATATATATATATATATATATATATATATATATATATATATATATATATATATATATATATATATATATATATATATATATATATATATATATATATATATATATATATATATATATATATATATATATATATATATATATATATATATATATATATATATATATATATGTATGAAACGAAGTTTGTTCTAGAACGCTGAATATATCAAAATAAATACCCCTCTATTATTCATATACGGTGCTTTAATAACTTATTAACAATAAGTAATAATGTAACAATACTAAAAATTAACAGACAGGCTATGACTTTGGCTAAAATTTTAAACTAAAGGTGAATACGATTACTGGTTGAAGTTAAGTGGCTGGTGTGTAACCCAGTCTCCAGAAATCACTTCATAATTAAGATAACTGATACCTGTTCATGGAATTTGATGAATACGGTACACCGTTAAGGAATACTTCAAATGACGTCAAAGGCTCTGAATAAAGAAAGAGAAAAGCTATGTTGGCCATGAAATCTATTAAAATCAATAGTTTGTCTTATTTGAGTATCAAGTCGTATTGCTTGCATGGATTAGCCAAAAGCTGTGAAGATAATCTAAGAGGTCAAAAATGATAGGTATATCTATAGAGTCCTTTACCTCTTTTTAATTAAACTAACTGAACTTCTTTTGGATAATTAATTAGATTACGTTAGGTTTGGGTGATTTGGATAAATAAGGATGCTGTAGTTTTTATACCAATTTTGTAATAAATTACGATGCAAGAAGCTTCAATTAAATTATTTTTATAGCATATTGGCCACTTGTATATACATCATACATCCTCCCTAGAAACATCACTCATCATAGATTATTATCCAGCCCATTAATGTGATACCGACCTTGCGGTATGCCATTTTGTGCTTGTGTACTATATGTGTAGATTCTTATATTTCCCATTATGTTTATATCTATGGCAGCTATAGCTATGTCATCTATTGGCATGTTAATTTATTTGCCAGCCACATTGATTTGGCAGGCTAAGCGCATAAGTACCGCAACCTGCTCCTACACTCTACTGCGATATCAATTTAATCAGTTGTCGGAATTGCCTAGGGTCGATTAAAGACGAACTTGGAGCCTGTTACAGTTGTTGCAGCCGCCTCACTTAGATAAAGGTCCACTGAGACAAACATAGCATGAGCTGTCGTTGGGGTAGTGCACATTGACATTAGGCTGCTATTATATTTTATTGATTTTCTCTTCTTAGTTAACACTATTACCCTACACTTAAACTTACCGATAATCAAAATGGGACATATAATGAATTTCATTTTATGTAGAAAATTCATACAAAAAATAAAATGGATAAACAAATGTGTAAGCTTTGTCAAAGTCTATCAGTGCTGCTTATGGAATACAACAACTGATAAACAGTGGGAAACATCCAACATTTAATTTTGCGTTTCAAGCTCAGCCAATAAAATAATAAAAATATATTTCTCGCGTTAAATATATGTTTTTGTCTATCTCGTTGACACCAATACTGTAACATGATCAAATTGTCTACATATTACGCAGTAATTAAATTGTCTATACAAATAACAGTATTTTACGAGCTCGATTGTCATATATTTGTCATTGACCTATGTTTGTATATTATTGAATTAAAGAGATTTTTGTGGAAACCTTTTAATTTTCTCTCAACACTGTTAGTGTTAAAATGCAGGTTATTTGGGCTAGGCCCACATATTGTTAATTGAATTAGGATTTCGCAGGATAACAATAGGCTTTAAAATTTAATATAAATTACTGATGAAAAAGTATTTACAAAACATTTCTTTACTTGAACTATTTTGTAATATTCAGGATGATGTATCAAAAATGTTTTTTTCATTGAAATATATTAGTTTCTTACACGAACTAAACGGTAAAATAGTTCACTTGGTTTAAAGGAAAACTCTATTCAGATCTAGTTCCTGCGATAACATACAGTGATTCTTCTTGTCGTATTTGGAATTAAAAGTTAGTTTTTACAGGGCACATTATAACGGTCAAATTTTGCCTGAGAACGACAGCATAAACTAATATATTTTTTTCTTGTTCCGCCTTTATAATCACTTTTAAACACACAAAACATATTTTCGAAATTTTAAGTTTTACCAACTTCTTCTAAAAGAGAAATTTATTTTATCTAAACATTGTTCTTTGGCAGCTTGTCATCTTAAAATTCTATTTGCTAGATGCTCTTGTTTACCAAGATATCACATTACATTTGTTACGATGACATTCTGAACCGTAATAATTTATGTCGATTTTTCCGAGTAACATAATTAGTTTATTTTACCGTTAAAATGTTTTTCCCTCAAATTTACTCAAGTTTTTAATTGATATTTAAAATAGTTTTAATTGTATATGTAAATTAAACAACCTTTACTGGTCTAATAATTGTAGAAACGCTTCGGCAAGACACTCGGTTTATCGGGTGAAATATTGGATGACTGTTCTCGACGTTATGTAATAAGATAAGAGTTTTTCTTTGTGTTGAATCAGGTAGATTAGTCAGTCTTGGGAGACTGAAATTATTGTTACGGGTAGTACGAAATATACGTTGTTTGAAAGAACATTGTATTGATTCTTCGATTTGAGTTTACAGTTCAGGTGTGAGGTGGTTCACGTCTCTCGTGTATTGCATTTTCTTTTGTTTTAACTGTGTGTGATTAAGTTACGTAATTGTTATTCGCGTATGCCCGTAGTTTAAGTGAATGTTTTTGTTTTGAGTTTAGTTATTGGACAATAATTATTATATACGTTTTTTTTGTGATTGTTACGTGTTTTTACGTTCGCCTATAGTGTAAGTGAGCAATCTATTTGGAATTAAGTTCGAATATTAGTAACGTAAGTTTTGTGATTAAGCTAAATTAAAGGTATTGTTGATTATGGGTGGCAACTCGCGCAAAAGGTCTCGTAGTAGTAGTTCTAGTTCGCAAGACAGTGATGTTGAGCGTTATCGCAATCGAAAATCTTCCAAACGCGATGATTCTGGGAAACGCCCGGGATCACGCGATTCGGATAAAAGTGGCTCTAGGAAACGTCCGGAATTACGAGCTAGTGACAAAAGTGATTCTAGGAAACGTCCAGAATCGCGCGTGGTAGACCTTCGACGTGAAGAACAAAGCCGTTCGTTTGTGCATTCTCGATCTGTTTCCCCAAGAACTCCTGAATCAGAGTCCACGGAAGATAGGTTCAAAAGGCTAGAAAACATGATTAAGGATTTAGGTCGTCAGGCACAGTCTACGGAAAACAAACAAAACTCCAAGGTTAAGTTTTCGCAGCGACTGCATTCCAGAATTTTCACCGGAAAATAATAACCTTACAGCTGAGCAATGGTTGACAAAAATTGACCAATTAAGACAATTAAACAAGTGGGATGAGATAACAACAATTTACCACATGCAATCCAGACTCGTAGGCATGGTGAAAAACTGGTACCACAGTTTGACCAACTATAATTTGACCTGGGAGGAATGGAAAAGCCTAGTAAGAAGAAGCTTTCCCGATCACACCGATTACGCAACGCTTCTACAGACAATATTAAACAGACGGAAATCTCCAACAGAATCGATGACTACGTATTACTTTGAAAAAATGGAATTACTAAGAACATGCGACATACAGGGGAAGAGAGCAGTATCCTGTCTTCTACACGGTATTGACGACTCCGTAGTACAAAATGGCGCTCGGGCAGGGAGATACGAAACACCGAGGCCTTGTATGAAGAATATCTGTCTGTTTTGCGGGCAAACGTGCCTTCAACTTCTGCATCAAGTCAGCCTAAAAAAGTGCGTGATACTGATTTACGTAATGTCATCAGAAGCAAACCTAAAAACAACGTGTTTTTACCAAAATGTTTTAATTGTGGACAACATGGCCATATTGCAGCAAAGTGTTTTAAACCACGTCTCGAGTGCAAACGTTGCAAACTTCTAGGGCACGACGAACACAACTGCCATAAAAACAAGCAGAACAAACCGACGGGTAAGTCAGAAACCATTTTAAACTTAGATTTACGTAAAAATGCCAAATTAAATACTAACACTTGCTATTTTATTGACTGTTACATAAATGATTGTGCCTTTCGAGGATATGTTGACTCGGGTAGCAATGCCGTTACCATACGTGAGTCTGACGTTAGAAATTTAAATCTAGATTTTCACCCAGTACAAATTCGCCTAAGTGGGTTTGCCGGCGGCTCAATTGTCGTAAGACATAAAGTTTTTATTAATCTTAAAGTTGATTTAGCTGTCGCACCAGTCGAAGCACTTTGTGTACCTGATGCGGCACAAGAAGTGTCTATAATAGTAGGGCAACCGTTTATAAATAGCTCTAATGTCGTTATGGTGGTACGTGGGGGACAAGTTAGGTTATTTAATAAAGATGAAACCTCACTTAGTGAAATTGACACACTGCCGTCGCGTAAAGTTACTTTGTGGGCCAAGGAAGCATCTGTTATTCCTCCAAATCACATTGGACACATTCCACTGTATGCTTCTGAGGATTGTGATGATGTATATATTGATTTACGCTATCGTACTTGGCCAAATAAATTTCATTTAATTCCACGATGCATAACAAATTTAAAAAGCAGTGGTTTAGTACCTGTTTTTAATGCTTCTGATAACGCTGTTGTGTATGAAAAAGGCAGTGTCGTCGCACGGGCAATTACGTGCACAGCAGAAAAACAAGAACAATATTTAGAATGTTTATCGGTTAAACAAAGCGAATTAACACAATTTACAATGTCTGATATAGAAGATCGCGTAGACAAATGTCTTGAAAATAAAAATAAATTAAAATTACTTGAATTATTAAATAAGTATCGAGATTGTTTTGCAATTAAATTAAGCGAAGTGGGCAAAACTGATGTCGCGGAAATTTCTACAAATTTAACTGACGACACTCCCGTCACATATAGGCCGTATCGACTAGCTTATTCTGAAAGAGAAAAGGTTAGGGAAATAGTAAAAGATTTATTGGAAAATAACATTATTCGGGAGTCAAACTCGCCCTACGCTAGTCCTATATTATTGGTTAAAAAGAAAAACGGAGAAACGCGCATGTGCGTGGACTACCGGGCCATAAACCGTAAGACTGTCAAGACGTATGGCCCCTACCACGTATTGACGATCTTTTAGACAGGCTGAAGGGGGGTCAATATTTTACAAGTTTAGATCTTGCGTCTGGTTATCATCAGGTACCAGTAGCTAAAGATTCCGTCTCCAAAACAGCTTTTATTACGCCAGATGGTCATTATGAGTACCTCGTAATGCCATTTGGATTGGTGAACGCACCAGCAGTATTTCAAAGGGCCATTAATCAAATCTTGTGGTCTTTACGTTACACGACTGCCCTTGCATATCTAGATGACATTTTAATACCATCAAACGATGTAATGGGCGGACTAGAGAGTTTAGAAAACGTTCTGGAGTTACTACGTTCCGCACGACTGACCTTAAGATTTGATAAATGTAGTTATTTACAACGAAAAATAAGCTCTCTTGGTCACGAAATTTGCCAAGAGGGGATCAAACCGGGTCCAGAAAAGATTCAGTCTGTTGCTGATTTCCCGACTCCAACAGATGTTCACACAGTGAGACAATTTTTGGGGTTGGCGAGTTATTTTCGCAAATATATACAGGGTTTTGCATTAATTGCCAAACCACTTACAAATTTGACAAAGAAAAACACGGTTTTCACTTGGTACGATGAACAACAGCAGGCTTTTCAAGATTTAAAGATAAAATTGACATCCCGTCCAACATTAGCTATATACGATAGGGAAGCTCCGACTGAAGTCCACACGGATGCCAGCAAATGGGGTCTTGGTGGAATACTACTTCAAAAACAGTCCAATGGCGCGTTAAAACCTGTTCAATATTTTAGCAGGGCGACTACCAAAGAAGAACAAGTGTATCATTCGTACGAGTTAGAAACTTTGGCAGTCGTTAGTTCTCTGAAGAAATTTAGGGTTTACTTTGTAGGAATACATTTTAAAATAGTAACAGACTGCAATGCTTTACGCACGACTTTAACCAAACCAGACCTGATTCCCCGCATAGGAAGGTGGTGGTTAACAACGCTGGAATTTGATTTCGATATTGAATATCGGCCTGGGACAAAGATGTCTCATGTTGATGCGCTTAGCAGAAATCCAATTGAGTCGAACGTCGACTTGGATATATTGCACGTTAATGTATCCGACGAGGATTGGATTTTGGCGCCGCAGCTACAAGACGAAAGGTGTAAGCACTTACTCGAAGTTTTGCAGCGAACGCCCACCAGCAAAGAGGAAACTCAAATACACAAAGAATATTGCCTCAAAGAAAACCGATTATACCGGAAGACTCAAAATGGCCGACGATGGGTAGTCCCAAAGGCATCCCGCAGAACCATTCTCATGTATTACCACGATGGACTAGGACACTTTGCAGTTGATAAGACCATCGAAGCCGTAAGCAAAACATATTGGTTCCCTTCTATGAGGAAATATGTTAAAAACTACATATCGTCCTACCTGGGATGTATGTATAATAAAAAACCATCGGGTATGACGCCAGGAAGCCTGCATAGCATTGAAAAGAAAGCGATACCCATGGACACGGTACATCTAGATCATTTGGGGCCCTTTGTTAAAAGTAAAAAGAAGAATAGCTATTTAATCGTAGCAGTGGATGCTTTCACTAAATTTGTGTTCTTAAAAGCAGTACCTAACACGAAAACTGAACCAGTGACTAAGTTTTTGAACGAAATAATAGAAACCTTTGGAGTCCCACAGAGGTTTATATGCGACAGAGGGACTGCCTTCACAAGCAAAGCATTCACCGAATATTGCTTAAAATTTGGAATTAAACGGGTTCTATGTGCAACGGCCACACCGCGTGCCAACGGGCAAGTTGAGCGAATTAACCGAGTTGTTCTCTCTTCATTATCTGCTAGTGTTGATGATGAGAGGTCTTGGGATGATAAAATAAGCATGATTCGATTTGGAATCAACACAACTATTAGTACCGTTACGGGAAGAACACCATATGAAGTATTTTTCGGATATCGACCACGTGGAGTAAACGACTCATTTTTGACGACAGAGGTTCAACATGAAGAACCTTCAAACCTTACTGAGGTCCGAGCTAATGTAGCTGAAAAGATAGCCAAGAAGCAGGCTGAACAAAAGGATCGTACGACAAACGACATGTTAAACCTAAACGTTACGAAGTTGGCCAACAGGTAGTTGTCGAACGAAACAAAGGTTCGAACGATGGGCAAAGTCGAAAGCTCGAGCCACGATATCACGGCCCATTTACGATCACGGCAGTTCTCGATAACGATCGATATGTCGTGGAAGACTTGAAGGGGGCGAAACGTCCGCGAAACCCGTATAAAGGGGTGTGCCCCTCTGAAAAGATTAAAATTTTTAAAACAGTTGTGAGTTCTGACGATTCTAAGGATGAATCGGAAGATTCACCTGTTTAGGTTATTTTAATAAACTAATTTTTATTTTTATTTTTATGTTTCAGAACCGGGTAAGTCTGTCTTCCCGAGGACGTGAAGATGTCAGGTTAGGCCGACTGTAGAAACGCTTCGGCAAGACACTCGGTTTATCGGGTGAAATATTGGATGACTGTTCTCGACGTTATGTAATAAGATAAGAGTTTTTCTTTGTGTTGAATCAGGTAGATTAGCCAGTCTTGGGAGACAGAAATTATTGTTACGGGTAGTATGAAATATACGTTGTTTGAAAGAACGTTGTATTGATTTTTCGGTTGGAGTTTACATAATATACTGCATATTGACATCCATACGTTCTAAAACTAATTGCGATTCATTATGCCACAATGAGGATATTTTTTTCTTTTATACTTTTAAAAATTAATATAAGTTGACTAAATTGTGACCTCATAAAACGTCACATGTGGTACTGGACTCTTACCCTTTACTTAACTATGTTCGAGTTATCGGGTTATCTTTGTGTAAGCCAATCGAAAAGCTCCCTTTTATTTAAGTGTTAGTCGTTGTTAATTATTAGGCTTTCAAGATGGTTTATTATTCAGTCTAGTCTATTTTCGAGATTTTACTAATTTTATCGCTTATCTTACTTATGCATTAGACATAATATTTTTCTTTCTTATGTCGGTATTTCGTTGACTAACCATGATAGGGGCCTATAAAAGGACTATCAAGAAGGTTAGTGACCTTTTTTAGTTTTTGGCAATGAGTTGGTGAAAGTAGTAGAAAAACTCTTTTTGCAGATTTATTTCATAAGGCATGTGCCCCCTTTCTTTGTTTGTAAGTTTTTTATTAAAAGTAACCCTGCCTGTCCGTCTTTAAAAATATGGGTAATCAG